>VYZM01019465.1:1168060-1197670 GCA_013398915.1 Dromas ardeola
TACGTATTTGAGGGAGCAGGTGCCTGGAAGGAGGGAGCTATGTAGGAGGTGCCTGGGCGCTCAGGGAGATTTGAGGGGGTAAATGGAGAGGATGTGGGAATGGAAGGGGTAGACTTGTCAGTCCTCTCAGGGTATTCCAGGGGAGAGACTCCAAACCCTCCTTCTGGAGGGAAGGGGGATTGAGCGCTGTATTCTTTTTTTTATAAACAAAACAAAAAAAAAAGTGAAGAAAAAAAACAAACAAAACCCAACCCAGTTGCCCAAGGATGGAGTTTCAGTAGCCAACCAGAGCTGGACTCTTGGGGGAAGAGGGTTCGTGCACTCTGGCTCATGCACACATGAAGAGATTCTCCAAATTGTTTGGCTTCGTGAAGAGATAAGGCCAGTTGAGCTCAATGTTTTTAAAGGTGGGCCGTGTATGATGAAACCCAACTTCTTTTAAAGTGTAGCAGATTTCATTTTTATGGCCAAATGACAGCTTGACCCAGTTGTTATCCAATCAAAGGGCATTTTTTTGAATGTCTCTTTGTGGCACGACAGCCAACGCAAAAATGATGGCGGCTTACAATGGCGGTACGTCTGCAGCAGCAGCAGGTCACCACCACCACCATCACCACCACCTTCCTCACCTCCCTCCTCCTCACCTCCATCACCACCACCACCCTCAGCATCACTTGCATCCAGGCTCTGCCGCTGCGGTGCATCCCGTACAGCAGCATGCCTCTTCGGCAGCTGCGGCCGCGGCAGCGGCGGCCGCGGCGGCAGCAATGTTAAACCCAGGGCAGCAGCAGCCATATTTCCCATCACCGGCACCGGGCCAGGCCCCTGGACCAGCTGCAGCAGCCCCAGCTCAGGTACAAGCTGCAGCAGCTGCTGCAGTTAAAGCGCACCATCATCAGCACTCACAACATCCACAACAGCAACTGGACATTGAGCCGGACAGACCTATTGGATATGGAGCCTTTGGTGTTGTCTGGTGAGTAAAGACAAAAAAACTGAACCAATTTTTCCTTTTCATTTTTTTTTTACCAGATCATAATTCATTCTTGGGTTTTGTCATTTGAATCAGAATACAAGAAAGCTGCTTCCAACAATTTTTTTTACGGGTTCTTCTCCGTTCTTAGAAAGTTGGCTTCACTTGTTTTTGTTGGCAGAACGAGGTTTAGGATGGTGAAGAGCAACCTCTGACTAACAGGCCATACCATCGGTCTCTTCTGAGACAAATGCAACATGTTTATATACCTTATGTACATTATATTAGGATATGTATTCTGTATAGCTAAGCTGTGCTCCCTAAAATTTCAGGTTAACAAATGAGCATTAGAATATGTGTTTTGACCTGATTTAAGAGTTAGGAATTAAAAGCGTATGAAAACGTCTTCCTTCTTCAGTCATCTCTCAAGATCTTTGTCTAGGAGACTGACCTACGGTAGAATGCTGTATGCTACCTGAAACAGAATAGCTGAACTTTGCCCTCCTCTCATAAATGTAAATGGGACTTTCTGTCTTACTGTAGTACTGCCTCCTTTTATTCCCCCAGATGCTATTTCAGAGGATTCTGTCAGTGGAGCGTAATCTCTTCTGGTATAGTTTGTGACCACCTTAATACAATGTGTGTAATTATTGCCCTTCAGGATCGCTGAAGCAAAACCGGCATGATTTTTGATTATTTTTTTTTTTAATAAACAGTTGTCAGTTTACCGTATTCTGAAATGTTCATTAGAAACATGAAGGATTCCTCGGTGGTGTTTTTGAGAGCAGCCGTGTTGCAGCACACTTCCTGTACCACAAATACAAAGTTTGAAGTGTGCAACCGTGTCATCTCCCTGCAGAACTTTCCCCAGCATTCAGTCGAGAAGACTTTCCGTGGTGCTTGAGGAGTTTTGCTGTAGGTACTGTCTGTATTTCGGTTTTTCTGAGGGAAGCATTGTGTGCCGGGGGCTGTGGCCTGAGCCAGCACACGCTGGCAAAGTGCTTTGCAGGACAGGCCTCAGAAGAGCAAGGCACGTTATTCCTTCATCCCAGCCCGTAAAGTTGATCGCTCATAACTGGACTGGTGTTTGTAATAAAATCACGTTTTCTAAGAAGGCTGAACAAGCTGCACAAACTGAGGCGTAGGTTAATCTTATAGTTGATCTTGTGTCCCTTCATTCAGAAGGCCTAGGGAGTTAATTTAAATGCTAAGTTTTCAAAGTCGGAGGGGTGCTGTTGTACGGTTAGCACTGCTGTGTTTTTGCTATGGTACAGTGTGAAAAAGCTGATATAAAAGAATGAAAACTGTCAAGAAATCTGCTGTAAAAAATTATCTAAAGATTATTTCCATCTGTTCATGGGGGTTTTTTTGATAAAGTGTGGAGTTTTTTAACTTAATTGTTCCGGAATTGCTTAAATTTAGATTGTTATGCAAGATCAGACCTTGTTACCGTTTCTTCAAGCATTTTGTTTACCCGTATATATTTCCTAGGTCTTTATTTTCTCAGTTCTATTTGCCAAAAAATAAGGTGGAAAGAGAGATCTGCTTTCATAATATTCAGTAGAATAGAAGGTCGCGCTTGCATATTTAAACATAATAACATAAAAAATACTGAGGGGAAAAACAGAAGTGGAGAAAGCAGCAGGGTCTGCCCTTGGCTGACATTAGGTAGAGCGGTGCCAGAAGTGTCCAGCCCCTGACCCAGAACTGCTTCCATGCAAGGGGAACGGCCACTGGTGGGACTGGCCTTGCAAAGTTGTAACCACAGCTCTTACTTCAAGATAACAACATCTTGAAAAAAAAAGAAAAAAAGAGGGAGGGTGTTAAATAAAAGCAGAAGCACGGAGGTCAGGTCTCGTTTGGTAAAGCCGCGAGGCTGCACAGACCAAGAGTGCAGTTGGTTGACGTTAGTTCCTCTTTGCTCACATATATTTGAGTTCAGTGGTCACTGTTAGGCTTTTGGCATTTCATATTAACTCCTGCAGGTGATTGCAGACTGAATTTAGGAGGAGATTTGAAAGCAATAATTAAACTGAATTTAAGGTTTCATTCAAAAGGTGAAGAATGCCCGTGTAATTTAATTTTAGCCATGTGAGATAATGCAACTGAACATAAACATCGAGTTGGATATTTATAGCTTAAGTTGACTTAGACATGACAAATGTATACTTTGGTAGAAGTGTAACACAGAATTTTCAGTAACGTAAGGCCTAAGCTGATTTTGAGTAATGATTCTGTTGCTTATCTGTTTCTCTTTCTGAGCATGTATTGGCACTAATAGATAACTGAAAGCTGGTATCTGTACTTCTGGGGGAAATGGATGTTATTCTGCAGACAGTTTGAGTATTTGAAGAAGTCGTCTTTCATCTCGCTACTGAGATGTGTCATTGCATTGTCTAGAAAGATACAACTTACCCTGCAGTTAAGTTTAGCTCGTCAAATAAGTAATCAGTAGAGTGTGGTATTGAGTTTCCCGTTAGCTTACTGAGAGAGATTTTGACTTGGCAGTTGAAGTAGCATTTGTCATTAGCTCATTTGTCTGGTACTTTATGATGTTTTGGGGTAGCTAATGTGCTGCTGGAGTTTTTCGCTCATGAAGAGCCAAAGCATCGTGCTTCAGCATTTTCATTATTAACTCATGCAGGCTTGTGTTGCTGCCACTCGTGTTCATACACACAAACTGTATCCTCACTCTTCCAGTCACCATTGCATTTTAAATCAACTGTCCTTGGCATGTCGTTTCCTTTGAATACAAGTCAATTTTAAAGTGAACTTAACCCAGACTGGCAAAGTCAGAGAGAATCTCTTGAACAATCGGCATTAAGTTGCTATATTTATCATTGTGCTTTAACGTAAAGATGTGCGTACTAATGCAATAGCAAAGCTCGGTGTTTCTGGACTGTGATAAAAGCGGGGCGGGAAGTTGCTGAAGCAGGAAAAGATGTATAGGGACCCTCCCCAGGTCCTGCAAATTTGCTTAACTGCACTCGAGTTTGGCAAATTGCCACGAACCAAGTTGTGCACCTAATTTGCTGAAAAGAGAGCAATTTGCTCTCGAGTATTCACTGTTAACACATTCTTAAAGTGTTGGGGGAAAAAAAATGCGGATTTTATTTTCAGCGACAAACTCTGTTTCTGCCCCATGCTTCAAATTGTTTGTCTGATTTTTGGAAGTCTTGTGTCTGTTCTCGGAATAAGGAGCTGTCCTTTGCAGAAGTGCTCCCTATTGCACTGGGGAGACATGCTACTGCCATCTGGTGGGATTCTAAAAATTAATAATAATAATAATGATAAAAAAAATATCCTTTGAACCTGCTCATAGGTTTTGGAGTGAGGGATAAAGCCTTAATACTTCTGCAAGAGGCGCTTGTGCTGTTTTCACACAGGATTCCTAGGCCAGTGAAGAGGAACTGCAACTTCTGTGGAGGGAGACAGGGAATAATTACTTTTGTTGCTGGTTCAAGCTGTTAACACCGCTGCTGAAATTTTATGAAAATGTCATGTTGGTTGGGATATATCCACTCCTGTGGGATAAGAAACTATGACTCTTTAAGGTGTGTGGGGATTGTGTTTGTCTTCTATGTAGCTCTGATTTTGAAAAGTTATCGTCATTCATCAAAGATTGTGAAATCAAGCAATCTGTTTTATTATTATCAAAACTATGTTAAAAGGCATCTCTGGGGGAAATCTGTTACAAATGACAATAGAAAAAAGCATTTTTTTTTTCTTTTTTAAAAGCCCAGTTTACACAAGTTTTAATTGCAATGTGGTTTTTAATGTATTTGCTTCTAATTCTTTCTATTCAGAAAGTCAAAGAGCAGTATAGCGTTCCAAATAGTTTGGCTGTTGATGTTGACATAGGACATCATGTACAGGCTGCCATAACTTTTAAAGGCAGAAATCATTTAGCCTAGATCTACTGCTCATTCCTGGCCTTCAAAGGCTTGAAATCACTGAAGTCATTGCTAAACAAAAATCGCAAGAATATCGCATACAATTGATTGTTGCCTGGACCCTAGAACTATTTTAAGAGGGTTTTATCACTGTACTGATACTAAGCCCAGCAGTGGGAAAGATGTTTCCGGGATAAACCGATAATCTTCTAACTGTTACTTTAAAGGAACGTGTCATGCTGAGCAAGTATGCAGTATAGATAATATGGTTTGGACAAAATTGCTAGAATGTATATTAGGGGGGAGAAAAAAAAAAAAAAGATTCAAAAACAGCTTCAAAACCAGTATGAATAATTGCAGTATAAGTTCCCCTTCTGGTATCTGATATTGCTGTGAACCAGGATGATGTTTTGCATAGTTAATGCAAATAATAATGCAAAAGTCCAGTCTGGTAAGCATGAAAAGTTTAGAAAAAGGTGAATTATGAAAAATTGTTTTATGAAGCCTTTTAAGACTTTCAGTGTGAGGGATTTTTTTCTAAGCTAAAGCTGTTTGGATCATGATCTTTTTCCAGTCCCTCAAAACTCAGCCGTTAGTGGAAGACAGTACTTGAACATTAGGAAAATGTCCTTTGTTAATTTGCATTTAGATGGACAATTGTTTGCTTTACTTTAAATGATTTCATCTGACATTTTTTGTTAGTCTAAAATGACTTTTTTGTGATTGATCAAAAAAATACAAAAGGACTCTAAAGTTTATCCTGGAGCTCCTGTTGTGAATGAGACTGAGCGTAAATGGAGAACTGTGAGCAGGGAGTGCTATCTCCGGTGGGTGGAACAGAATATCCACCAGAATTGGATAAAGAGGCTCTGGAAGGCGTAATCCACGCCAATAATGTTATCCGGAGAGAAGATCCCTACAAAACATTCAAACTAAGCAAATCCAAGACAAATCCAAAGAGCCTTTTAAAATACTCGTATTACAGCCAGCTAAGGTGCAACAACAGTACTAATCAAGAATATAACTCACGTTTTTTTCTTCAGAGTGGAAAAAATTTACTATGTGATGTGTTGATTTTTGGTGTAGTGAAATTTGCTTTTAGTAATGGGTAACAAAAGAGTTTGAAAATAATAAATAAAATGGTCAGAAATAGTTTAAAAAAATCCTTCCAGGATATTTGGAGAACTTGGCTGGCTGTATTGACTGTTGTGTTTCACACTGCTGATGATAGTCACTCATCTAGGTAAATATGAAGCTTTTCCATTCAAGTGATGCATCTGCTTTGTCTGCATAGACTGTAACAGAAAAATGTGAACAGAAATTTCCAGTTAGAAAAGATTACCACTGTTTAGTTCTTTCTAGTTTCAGTATGCAAACGCTTTCTGTTAGAAGCTGTGCGATAAATGTCATTATAATTGCCTGACTTCTTAAGGATGGCATTTCTTAAATGATGTCACCTCTTGCTGTCCGGCTGGGCAG
The DNA here is from genome assembly GCA_013398915.1 of Dromas ardeola. Lineage (NCBI taxonomy): Eukaryota > Metazoa > Chordata > Aves > Charadriiformes > Dromadidae > Dromas > Dromas ardeola. The sequence continues at coordinate 1,174,406 of VYZM01019465.1, forward strand.
GGTCTCTCTGCTCCCAGTAGCTGTCTTGCACGGGCTGTGGGTCCCCGGCAGAACTGCTCCAGGTAGGAGCACTGCTCCAAACACTGGCTTTTTTGGTTTTCCACATCATGTGTCATACTTCAGTGGGTTTCTCGCTCTGGGGCGGCTGATGCAGGTAGGCAGGGATTTCCGAAGAATGGGACTGAGTCGTTTTTATCCACTTATTTCTTGGAGGAAACCATGAGGATGCCTAAGGCAAAAGAGACAGTACTGGCAATGGGCACATTACGGAGCAGAGTGTGTATTGTGTTTCACACTTACCATCACAATTTAAGGATCTGCAGGTGATTATCTTTAATAGCTATGTAGCATTTTTTAAAGGATTGCTTTGTCTAAATTGGATTCTGACTCTATTTGTGAAGAAATATAGTAGAACAATGACCTTATTCAGTTTTTTTTATGTATGGGAAATTTCACAAAGCTTATATGCTTAAACTGAGGTGGGTTTTTTCAAATTTCATGAAAAGAAAAATTCTGTTTACATTTAAATGGCTGTTCCCCAAATGTGCTGAATTAAATGAAATGGATATAATAACTCCTTGCATTCAGACTAGACGTTGGGAATTAGGTGAAATTCTATCTAAGTAATATACTATATTGTTCATTATTGTCTTGTAAGATGATGCAAGAAGGAAGGAATGTGGATAACTTCCCCCCCCTCCCCCCCCCCGCCCAAGTTGGGCAAGGACCATTTTGGATAAATTAGTTCACTGTAAATTATGCCAAGGTCAGCATTTCACAGGTCACTTGAAACGCATGTTGTTTTGCAGCACCTGCAAATTGGGATGTTGTTTGTATCCACATACAACTGTAGGCTGATAGTACAGTTAGATCGTGGTAGCATTCAGTATTTTGTCTTTCCTCTGAATTCCGTAAATGTTACAGCACAACAGCTTCTGGCTGGATCTACAATCTAATATTGATTTTTCAGAAGACATATTTCTGATGTTCTTTTCCCCGCTCTCCCCCACATAGTCTTTCCCCCCTTTTTTTAAGAGAGTGTTTAAATTGTCGATTTCACTAATACGAAAACACAAATGCCTTTAGTGTTTATAAATGGGGGAAGGTGTAAGTGTTTGTACCAATTGTATATGATCAAATAGAGTAGTAAATAAAGGCAAGTAACAAGTGCGTGTGTTGTACAAGGCTGCTTGATGTCACCAGCCTGCTTGATTTCTTGGGGGAACAATGGGATTGAGAGTGAAAATAGCTTTGGGCAGGTAAAGTAGAAGGAAGCCTTTGGGATATGTTTGAAGTGTTTTTTGATGACTTGTAATGGTTGTATCTGGGTCTCATGTATCTTTAATCCTCTGGAAAGTTCTGCCTTCTAGTCTGGAATATGTAACATTCAGCTTTTCGTATGAGAAAAGTTGGCTCAAAGTTGCATAGAGCTCACTAAAACTGAATCTGTGTGTATTTAAATGAAGAATAATTTGTTAATATAATTGGTAATGTTTTTTAAAATGGCATATTAAAAAAATCCACAAAGAACTGTAATTTAAGTGTTAGAAAATAAGAGAATTGAGAAGCTGGCTTAGTCTGCAAAACTGAGCGTACATTAATGAGCTTTATGATGGAGGAAGGTGTTTGGGGGGGATGATACTGTATTTTAGGTTAAACTATTTCTGTAGGCTCCTGTATGTAAGTAGATTCTGTTCTATATTTGAGGGTTAGCTTTTGAAGTCCTGTCTGAGTTGTTTGTAGGTAAATACTCAACAGTAGCTTTACTACTCGATCTTGTGTGCAAAGGAGGTCTAGCTCTATGGAAGCTTTGGTCACTTAAGCACAGCGTGCCTTTGGTTTCTTAATCAGAAAAGTTGCAGTGGAGCAGTCGAGTCTTCTTTTTACACAGAATGTGAAAAATTTACCCCTCTCAATTTTTGAAAGATTGAAATGGCAGATAGAGAATGCTACAATCCTCTTGCATGGTCCGGGGATAATTTAGTTGGGTTCAGTGTGCAGCTGGGTTGCAACATTTAATCGGTTTACACCTGTATTCTCCTTGGCCTAAGGTTCTCTGTGCTGACTCTGTGGTGGCCACCCCTGTCACCCTGCCCATGTTCACAATTGCTTGGTAACACTTGTATTCTCATACAGTACGTGGTGTAAGGTCTGCTGAAGCAATGTTAATTACTAGCTAGTGGCAAGAATGTGCTATGGGACTGTTCTAACTGGTCCAAATAGAATTTCAACTGAGACAAAGAATAAATTACCTTTGTTGGTTATACCTTTGCTGTGTTTAGATTTCTGTTTGTCTTGTTTCTGTGCTTATTTCCTAACTCTGGAGCTTTCCTGAGAGTAGAACTGGCTACTTCGTTGAATTCATTGGAAAATGAAAGTCCTTGGAACAGAGAATAAGGTGATACAGGGGCAATTTAGATTTTAAAATCCTTCTGGAATATGAGAAGTAATGTAAAAAGCAGGATCTGTGCTCAGAACAGGTTCTAGGGTTTACTGAAAACCCATTTATTTCTGGTCAAAAGAATTCAATAAAAAGAAGCTTGTCTCAGTTATTGCAATTTCCTCTGTAACCTTTAGAATCTAAGAGTAAGTACTTGATTAAAGATTAAGTTATAAATATTATTATGAGAGTAATCTATCTGAAAATGTTTGGATTTTGTTTCTGAAATTCAAGTATGTAGTATGCCTGGTACTTACTTAATAGCTGATGTTCATTTTAAATTTCTGTAATAGATTATTTAATGGCTGTGATCAATGACTGTGTTCACTATTGCTTAGTACCAGGTATTTACAATGATGTAATCACTTTCTGTAAACAAAATATAGTCTCAGTTTCCAAGCTGTAGCTTGGATTTTTGCCAGTTTGAGTCTGTCCTAAATTACCTGCAAAGTCGGGAAATTCTTAAAGTAATAAATAATGGTTTTAGGTAATGCAGCTTTAGCGTTGATGACACTAGTAAACAGGCTCGTTAGCACTGTAGTAAATGTCGAGTTTGGAGTTAATATAGATCTCCTGCCGTGTTCCAGTTATGGAAATAGCAGTGTGTGGTGGTGTGTGTGCTGGAGATGGATGGGAGCAGATGCCTGTGAAGAGTGGGAGCTTCTAGGAGAGACTTGGGATGAGGATGGGTTAGCTGGCAACACGGGATGGAGGAGATGGGAGAATCCCTGCTGCGTGTGCTGGATCCCCTTGGCCGGGGCCAGAACTCTGTCCTGCCACCTCCTGGTGGTGTTTCTCAAAGATGACAGCTATCTTGACTGGGTTGGAATAGTGCAGATTGGTTTTCAAACACAGGAAGAAGCTTTGTAGCTCTCGAAGTTGTCTAATGTGGATGAGTTCAGCTGTTCTACAGACAGTGAAGTGCAGACGGAGTGGACAAAGCCGCAGTGTTATAGTTTGAAAATACATCACATAGGAAATGCTGTAAGTTTTGCTTTATTGTGAGTCAAACTAACTATTACATCCAATTTTGTAAAAGTAGACCCCTGAGTGAGGTAGTAGATGCTTAAATGAAAGTGGCTTATGGTAGGCAGTACAAATATGTACCTAAAGGATAAAGGCTTATATCGTTAATGCATTTATTTATTGATAATAGTATTTGACCATAATAAGCAGTAACAAGGAAAAAGTGATTGCAAGTGGTAGTGGATGGGATGGGTAGTGAATGGGGTGGTAGCTAAAAGTGGTACCAACCATATAGACGTATGGTTTGTAAACCTCTCTAAATACAGAGAGGTTATAAAAATGAATGCTGCTGTTGTAGCAGTAAGCCATGCTTTAAAAAAAATAATAACATAGGTAACATGATTTCTTTAGGTTTTTTTTTCTTCCCCCACTGTGTTCTGACTGTCCTTTGCATCATTTCCACCGCTTTTTCTTATTTTCCAGTATTGTCTGTGGTACTTTGTGTGAAGGGCAGCTTATCAACAGCATGTTTAAATGAAGACAGTGGTGTTTAGGTATGAGGGCTAAATTGTAGAAAATAAATACTCTGTGGGAATCACTAGAGCTCCATCCATAGTGCATCGTAAGAGTGGCCTGGAAAAGAGCAAATTCATCTGCTTTACGGAAACATTTGGCATTTCTTAGTGTGTCATATATGCCATATGAACAGGCTAGAGACTGGCCTCTGGATGTAAAACGTGCGCAGGTACTTGTGATTCAAGCGTGTAGATGCCAGAACTGAGTGTCTTCTAGGGAAATCCCCAACTCGCCTATGGTCAGAAATGCCCTAACTTGGCCAAAGTGTAATGCAGTAAAATTGTTAAGGTACTAATACTTTTAATATTTGGTTATATATTGTAGAGTACACCAAGAGCTTTGATCAATGAATTTGTCAGCACATTTTTCTACAAAATTACTACTGAGAGTTTCAGTAATCATGGAAAAAATGCCAGTTGAGTCCAGCTGGACTCAGATGTGTAATCAGTGAGTGCGTACAACATGGCAGGAGCTCAGCGTTGGAGTGTCCGGGTGGCTGTGGCTTCCCCGGGGGGGGTGAGTGGGGGCTGGACAAACTGCATTTTGGGTGGATACAGCCATCTGCCAAAGCACATTCTATTCAGCACACCAACACGCCAGAGCAATCGGGACTGCATTTTAATATTTAAAGCTGTATCTTCTTTTGTTATGTGAAAGTGATGGAGAAATGAAGGTAGAGTTATATCAGCCTTGATATTAAATAACTTCCATGGCTACGGCTGACTTTGGAACGCGGCCATGTACGGTGTTTGAAAGTGCTTAGTAAGAATTTGAGCTCTAATCATGAGGCCTGTAACAGAAACAGTGTGTCCTGGTAGTATCATTCTTTAATTTCCTGATGTGGTATTTTTCTATAAAGGCTTGGAAGCATATCCGTGTGAGTGGAATTTTTATGCTGTTTATGATGTTGGATGTAACACCAGAATGGTTATAGCAGGATCATTTTGTGGAATATGTACTTTGATAAATTATCTCCTGTTATTTTTTTAATTTTCCTAGAATGTGGTATGATGGTATTTATGTGTAATATGAAGAAAATAAATTAGAGCTTTCTGTTCAAGAAGTCTTGCAGGAAATTTTGCGGAAAAGTAAAATATACTGGGAAATGTAAGAATCCTTGGATTCTAGAGGAGGATTTTTTCCCCCTGTTCTCTTTCATATGCAAATACATTTTAATAGGTGCAAAAAAAAATTGCTCACCAGAGAAACTGGTGTTTTAGTTTTCTTGTCATTTCGCAATGGTGCTATTCCAAATTTTAATCCTAAATCTATTCCTGGTTTCATGGCGATATTTTTCTTCATTATTCTGGTACCACCAGGCGGTGCTCTTATAGTTTTCCTCATTTTGTAAGATAAATGTAGTGTCAGAATAGAGACTGCTTAATGGGAGCAATAAAGCTGAGAATGGTATTGAACTGATGGTCGAGTAGTTATTCTGGCTTTGATCTACATTATTAGTTTTTTTTCTGAAAAGCTACTGACTTTGCCTTCTCTCTTGCAAGTGTGCATAGGGGGTTTAATTTCATAATAATGCACTTTATTATTTTATTTAATATAAATTCTTCTAACTATTGAAGAATATTTGTCTATCAATAGCAAAACTTACTCCTTAAAGGTAGTAGCAATTTTCAGGAACGAGCAATGTTCATGTGAAGGAATTGCTGAGGTCTGTGCTAGCACTTGTCGAGCTCTGTGAGTGCGCCTGGAAAGCCAGCCTAGTTGTGGGTTAGGGAGGAGAGAGTCTAGTGTGGGGTCTGGGTCAGTGGACTTGGTTTCACTGAAAACCATTTTATTTTTCTTTTAACCATTTTGCTTCCTAATTAATAGGTTAATGTTTATTACAGGAAATACACGAAAAATTATATCCCAGTCCATTTTGAGCCCTTTTCATTTCTGTATGGCTTGTCTGTCTGGAGTGGAAGCTTACAGTGCGCTGATTTCTGGATAGAAGTGTACGTCTTTCTGTCCTTTAACAGAGCACCTTTTTTGGTTCCTCCTGCCTTTGTTTTTAAAGGCCCTTGACAACCGATATGAAACTATTTGAAAGCCCTAAATAAGAGCTTTTTCGTCCCCAGAGATTGCATAGTAAGCAGAACAAAAGCATTGTTTAAAAGGCTCTTCTCATATAGCAATATAACTTTTCTTTGGATGTTTCTGTAAATTCTTGTTGTCTCGTTTCCTTCAGATCTCTTATTTGGAGGGAGAATATCTTGCAGGTAAGCTTTACAAAGAAGGAAGAGAACGTGTCAGTTATTCCTAGACTGGTTGCAATCTATCTTTCATAATTTTATCATTTCCTAGGCAAGCGTTTTTAGCTAACATGAAGAAGAGAGTTTTCTGAATCTTTTAGTGCTTTCTGACTCTCCTGTGTTCTCCCCAAGGGCTGTTCAAATCCTGTAGACCAGACCTCCTTGATGTTGATTTGTAGCTTGTGGGTATGTTGATGAAGCAAAATTATTCCTTTTGTTATTGTTCTGACTGACTGAAGGGACATGGATCAAATAGGTCATGGAAAGACATGATACTCATAAAATTAATATGCATAATGTAATACTGCAGAAGGTTACAAACGCACTGTATAGAGTCCTCAGCGACCAAGCGTTACTGCATCTGGCCTGAGCTGTGGCTAACAGTTTAGAAAGGTTCACCTGCGAACTGTCTCTGAACTCTTCATGTGCATTAAAAAAAAAAAAAAGACAGTCAAAACAATACAAGAAAAATAGAGATGCTGTTTTTTGTTTTTTTAACAAAAGTGAGGAGTCTTACACTCAATTAGCTTTTTTCAAGTCATGATTCCTGTTTCAATTGCAAGGAGGGATCCAGAACAAACAAGAACAGGCGCAGGCTGAAAGTGACGTCTTGGAAAATGAAGATCTGCCAATAGTTTTTCTAAGGGCACATGTCCCCTAAGCCATCATTCTGGAAGCTGAGCTTGTTAACTTGATGTACAGTTAAAGGACAATGGAGTTTAATGGTTTATGTTTTCTTGTAGTTCAATATAGGTAGATGAAAAAAACAAAAACCAAACACAAAACCAAAGGAGAGTTGTATCAAGAAAAATACCCAGCTTATCTTAAAGTGAAATAAACAGAATGAGTAATAACTAGCATCTACCTTATTTTTATGTCTAAATTCAAATTGCTGGGGAGATAAGCTCCCACATAATAATTGCTGGTAATTTAAATAGGGAAAACTGCTTTTCCTCATCCCTTATTCCTTTCACTCTTTTGACTTGACCAAATAAATTATCTGTTACAGTCCATGATGTTTTCAGATTTTTTTATATTCCTCATCCTTGCTGACAGGCATATCTGATTTGAAGGACTCAGCTTTAATTTGGGAGCTGCGTTTGGTTAAGGGTGCAGTTTCACAGCCACGTTGGTGGCAGCCCATCCGCTGTCCCTGAACTGGCATTCGTGTGACAGTGGCCTGAATTGGTAGTAGTTCTGCTGAGTGCTGCTTCACAACTGAGTATTCAGATCATAATCTGGAACAAAATAATGTGAAATTAAGACCTGCTAGAATTCTTTTCAGGTTTAAATCTTAAAGCTCTTAAAAGTTGCCATTTGTGCCCTGGCAGAGCAAGACGTTTGTCTTCTCCATGTAGTTCCAGATGGCTTCTGGAGAGGGAGAGTCTCGGTGCGTGTTCTGTGGAATGCTTCTGTGTCGAGGGCTAAGGAACAACCAGCACAGATCCTGCATGCCCTCAGGCTTTACGCATGAGTATTCTAACAGAGAATATCATAAAGCAATATGGATGGGCAAAATAAATCAATTTTACCATAGGTCACCCGATTTAATTCAAGCAAATAAAAGTCCTAACTAGCAGCTTAACTAAAAGCAGGTTTTAGTTATGAAGTGGAAAGTACTTTTTATTTGTTTTTTTTTAAGTTATTATAGATAACTCAAGGTATCAAAGTGCTTTTCTGAGCATATTTGCTCATTGATTGTATTTGAAAAGTGAGGATTAAGGTCTTCCACTGTGCTTTTTTACGTCGAGGCATTGACATACTTACCCAAGCCCATAATCTCACTTGCAGCTTTCCTTCTGCCCCTGCTGAAGGAGAAAAGCATTTCTGTTCTTTAGGTTTGGATTGTTTATTGTTTTCTGAAGCAGTTAAAGAAAAGTAGGTGAATGTTGACAGAATCGGGACCAGCTTGACCTACTTGTGGCTTTTTCTCTGATCTCTGTCTTGGGCATGTCGCCTTATAATTTTTATGCTACTGTTTACTCTTCTGAAGCCTCGTCTCAAACATTAAGAACTGACAGGTGCTTGGTGATTTGAATATTAAATGTATATATCATCACTCCCACAGTTGTTCCCAAGAAGATTTTGTCACCTATCATATGACCCAGTAAAGGGACTCCTTTTGTAATCCTTTTTTTTCATACTGAACTACTATTTAAACTTTAGGTTTAAGGTGTTGCAGAGCCATTAATTTCATTCCCCTTTGAAATTCTGCATTTTCTTCCAAGAGTCTCTATTTTACTTTAGAATGTCCCAAGGCTGGAATTACACCCATGGTAGTGATTTATGTTATCACAAGGTTTTTGGCGGACTCAAAATAGAGAAACATATTTTAGGGTTTTCGCGTCAGTTCATGCAGATCGTTTAAAACTAAATATAGCTTTGAAACTCGTAGGTTAGAGAAGAGCCCTGCGGGTCTGACTTTGGTCTTACTTTGGATGAAGTTGTGAAACCAAAAGAGCTGCTGTGTAGGATGTAAATTAGTTTGGTTTATAGCAATTCAGGTTGGTTTGGGGGGGGAAGGAAGACACACATTTTCCTTGAAGATCCTGTAATATTTTAAACAGTCATCTAAAATTACATATTGTGGGTAAGTTTTAAAAGGGAAAAAATGGCCAAGTATCACTGCAGTGTGCGGTCTCCTCCAGCGCCTGCTTCTGGTACCTGTTCCCTTGGGCACTGGCCCCATGAGATTTACAGGGTCGGTTGGTTTTTTTGTTCTGCTGACAGGTCTTGTAGACATTTACTGATATAAAAAAATAAAACTTTTCAACAATGCGTAGGGGTTCCATCCTGCCAGCATCAGCACTTGGAGAGGAACAGGGGACGAGGCCTTTCAATAAACCTTTGAACTTTGCTACTCTGTCTTATGACACCTTTTGCAACTTCAGCCAGTGACTTTAATTGCTGGCCAGTAAGCATTCACACCTTCAGGCCCTGATCAAATGTATTAAATGAAGATGTAAAGCTAATGCAATAAGTATTGTGGAAGGATGAGATTAAAGGAGGAAGACCATTTTGAGTGATCTCCCTTTATTTGTGAGTGCCAGTAAGAGAGATGTGTGACATGTTCTATTTAGCAATAGAAGACACACAGCACATCAGCCGACAGAGCTGCAGTAACATAGCTTTCATTTTATACCTGACGTACATTTGTACTTTAATCTCTGAGGGCTCAGTGTGGTTGATGACATCACTGATTAATGTTTCAGTTATTGATCATTATAATGAATTTATTACTCAATTCTACTTCAATCTGAAAATATTATCCTGGAAAAGGAAACAAAAATAAAGTCAGCAATAGAGGCCAGCAAAAATCAGTCATCAGCGTTTTTACATTGATCGTTTATTTTCTTCCCGTATTATTATGCAATTATTAAACATTCAGATAGACTTGCAATGGAAAAATTTCTCAGTTCTGAAGCTAGATTTCATTTCCCTGGCTTTAACAAATCATCTGAAAAGCTATGCTTTGGTTCAGTTTGGCATTAGATACAATACTGGCATAATGATGCTGTCCTGTCTTGCAAAAAAACCTAATTATTTGTTTGAGTGATGGTCATATACTTTATCACAGCTGGGAAGAGGGTCATGTTAAGTCTTGGGAAGTGTTACAGAGGTAGGAGGTTACGGTTAAAGGACTTGAACTTTGACAAGAACAATACTGGCTGCCAAATGCTCAATACCGAGCAGTGACTTAAAAAGAAATAGATAAGGATTTGCTTCTACCTGAAAAGTTAGATTTTGCAAATTTTAGAGTATTTCAGTCATTTGAGTAGTAAGCCAAACGATCTCTCATAGAATTATCAACAAGATGAGAAATTGCACTAGTTACATATTCTGCCTGTCGCAGACATGAAAGAATTGTAAAGCGTCTTGTATCGCTCTCAGCAGGCTGTTAATTCAAAGGTACTATTTACCTGTCTATTTTAGTCTGTCACTCTAATATCTTAATATTTCTGAAATTGCCTTTTGAGCCTAATGAAAAGGAGTGGTTATGGCTCCAGTGTAATTGAGACTGTCAAGGAAATAGGTGGAATTTTTGCACTATGAGACTTGATGGTATGTGACAGAGGATCATTCACTTCACTGGCCCATGGTAATGGGAGACTGATGTCTCTCTAAACTCCCACTTAATAAATACAAGCCTGATTGTTATTTTTTTTCCTTCTTTGCAAGGTTGTGGGTCTTTCTTAAATCTTCATTAACATATCCTAAAATAAAAAGCACTTCTTTCACGTTCCAAAAATACCTCCTAGCCCTAAAGCATCTTCTAGATTTGTACAGGTTATGACTTTATTTCATACTTGTGTTTTGACATGTCCCTTCTGTTCCTACAGTAATTCAAAGAAGGAATGACTCTGCAGTGTTGATCGCGTAGGAATCTGTACACAGGAAAAAAAAATAGTAGCAGTTCACAATAATTTACATGAGTAAAATGTACAGAGGAAGGATCAGAAAAAACTGATGTCCGGTTGCCTTGTGTACGACAAGGAAGCTGCCGTGGACGTAGTTGGGCTCTTTACCACTATTGTCAAAATATGTAAAGGATTAACTTCAGTTTGAGTTGCCACTATCAGAAAAAGCTTTATTGTCTCTGAAAGAGGTAGCACTAAAAGAACTTTTGTCAGATGTGCAGTTCGTTTTGTTTCTCAGCTCTTAGTTTTGGTTTATTCAGTAGAGGAGGAATCGAGCCCTCTCTGGTGAGTGTTTACTTTGGCCATTGTTAAATGTTGATGTTGGGAATTACAGTACCTTATAAGCTTAATGTATATTTTAAGTAATATTGTAAAGTTCTGTGATTCTAATATCCATTCCCATGCAAGACAGATAAATAAAAATACTGTTTAAAATGATTTCTGGTAAAGGGGAAGGAAGAGAGAGTGGCAACTAAGAAGTATTCTGGGTGGCAGTACTGCATTCTGTATTATTGTAATAAGTATTTGTATTATAATAAGGAATGGGCAGGATGTAAGTTGAAACTTGAAAGGGCAGTAAGTAAGATTTGTCTCTTCCAGCTAAAGACCTTGATGCATGTTCATAGATTTATCATTACTGCAGAATTTGGGGACGTAAATATAAATAGCAGTATTTCATAAAATTAAAAGGTACTGTGAGCCTCATGCAACAAATGTATCAAAGTCCTGAGGCTTAATACTTAACCAACAGATACAACTATTTCCCTTGGTGGTAGCAGAGAAGACAGGAGTGTAATTACTTTGGCTTGAGGTACTGTGTTTCGAATATTTGTTGCAGACTTTGGTTTGAATACTCTTCTGATTTTTTCATATGCTGGCAAACAGCCAAACAGGTTGCCCAGAGAGGTGGTGGAAGCCCCATCCCTGGAAGTTTTTAAGGCCAGGCTGGATGGGGCTCTGAGCAACCTGGTCTAGTGGGAGGTGTCCCTGCCCATGGCAGGGGGGTTGGAACTAGGTGATCTTTAATGTCTCTTCCAACCCTGACAATTCTATGATTCTATGATAGCGGTGAAAAAAAAGGAATGGCTGAAATATGATAGATGTAACCTGGAGATGGTGTGTTGAGGTTGATTCTATGAAATGAATTGAGACGAGGTGCGGTGCTGGTTCACAGTGGTTATTGTGTAGCTTCATTGAAGTAATGAGGCAAAAAGGAGTTTAGTCACTATTTGTTGTTGTTTTGTGTTGTCCCTGTATGGGGTAGGGAGCATGAGGGCGCAAGGAAAAGCAGGTAGTGAAACTTCAGATGCTGGGGATGGTTATTGTGGGAAAGTAGGTATCTGTCTAGAGGATATGACCAGAGCCTTTATTAACCTACTTTGCTACGGAGGTGCAAAAATATTCTAGGAACTGTGCCAAGGCCTGGAGGCTTGTTGGACATGGGGAAGAAGGTTTCTCATTTGGGTTTTCCTTGGTTGGCTAGTGGGAATGGGAACAGAGGTCAGAGAATTGGGCCAGGAATGTAGTAGTTCGTGTAATTGTGGTATATGCTTTAATAATAAAGAAGAAAGAAGTACAAAAATACATGGAGATTTATGTGTTTATTGGGCATGTTATTTATTTGTGAACATCACAGACCTTACTGAGCTATGCCATTGACTGAAAAAAAAAAAATGGAATTGCTGTTATGGAATTAAAAAATATATTGGAATAAATATCTTGCATAGTGTAATAACTTATTCTATCTGTGGTTCATATAGGCCGTTGAGAAGTAAATAAAAATGTCCCAAGCATAGCCAGAAAATGTTGTGTAAATGGGGAAATAAATTTGATTTGGAAAGCAGTTTTAATTTTAAGCTTCCATGAAGGAAGACAAATTAAACATTTTTAAAGATATTAACCATAACAGTATCCCTTTAATTTCCTATCCTGTCTTTTAAGTAAGATACTCTGAATCAATTTTTGTTCAAGGAGACAGATTTCTTGCAGTAATCAGTTTTGCTTTTAGCTCTGATTTTTAAAGAATAAGTGATAATGGCGCACATGCTTGAGGGTGTGATTAGAACGCAACATTAAAAGGCTTTTTAGGACATCTATGGTTGAAAAAGGAGCTCTGGAGAGGTCTGCATTTGGCAGCTGAGCAAGACGTGAATAAAGCATACCTTTGAAGTGTGCTGTGAAGAAAAAGTCACTTAACCCTTTCACATAAAATGCCTTTTAGTGAAAGTTAAATCTCGGTGTCTTCTTCAGGCTCATCTGAAAGTTATACATTAAATCTGTTAGCTTGTATTCAGGCTTTTCTTTCCCTGAATGACTCCTGGACCTCTAAAAAGACCCACCTGTCAAGAATATGTATGAGAAAGATTTGGCTGTTTGGAGTAACTTACAGTACAGCTTTTTTGAAGTGCCTTTCAGCATTTTTTGATTACCTTACAGTATTCTGTGCAGTATGTTGAGAAAAGTTAATGAAATGCTGAGAATGCACATTGGTAGTAAGTTAATTCAATTGTCTTTTTTGATAATCTTCTCAGGGAACTTACTTTCCATTGAGTGTCTTTAAAACACACACAAACTGTGGTTCAAACGCAAATTCCTGGATGTAAAACCTACTTTACTTGCCTAAATTTTAGGAAAATATTTAGCTGGCAGAATATATTTTTGTAGGTTCCAGATGTCTGAAAGCGTAACAAGTTTTTACTTTTGTCTGTGAACACCTTCACCCATCTTTTACCAATCCATATCAGTCTGCAGATGATTTCTTGTCTATTTAATACCAAGGGATCTGAATGAACGCTGAAACTGATGTAAAACTCCTGAAGCTGACCCCCAAAGATGGGTAAAGCAGGGCAGAACTATTTGTCACTCAACTGTCACTTCTGGGTGGAGAACTACTCTTCAGTCTTAGCACAAGCTGATGGGACACTTTACACTTTAGGTAGGCGACAAAACTTGAAACTAAGTGGACATCTGGATGGCAAATTTTCAGTACCTGCCGCCAGTGGTGCTGATGGAGCTACGGGAGCTCCCAACCACCCTATGGATTTAGCATGCAGACCCGTATTACCATGTAACGTGGACAAAAATACCCCCAAAACAGATAAACGACCTCCTCTGTCCCTCTACCATTTGTATAAAACTCAGCAAATGCTAACTGTTAGTGAACACTTCTTATCAAAAACTAGTTGAATGGCAAATACTGAGCAGCCAGTGTAATGCCGCTTCCTCCTGGAGAGCGGTCTGCGATTGAGCTGCAGCATCGCGCCATCAGTTGCCCATTGCAATGGGTTCAGGAGGGACACCAGCCATTCCCTCAGCACACACACCCTACTAGATTATGTCCCCGGAGAGATGCTTGAAGTCTGGTGGTGTTCTTTGTGTGATTTGAATTTTTCTGGAGCTTTGGCTGGCTTTTATTTGACTTGTTCTATACTGAGACACAGCTCATGCTTCCTATGTTGGTTAGACTGTGTCACTTCAGTTTTAAATGAGATGTTTTCCAGGCTTAACTGTAGGTGAGGAGCGGTTAAGAGTTGAGCTGAGGAAGAGGACGAGTACAATAATCGGGACTCTGTGATTTATCATAGAATCATAGGGTTGGAAGGGACCTCTGGAGATCATCTAGTCCAACCCCCCTGCCAGAGCAGGGTCACCTTAGAGCAGGTTGCACAGGAACGCGTCCAGGCGGGTTTGGAATGTCTCCAGAGATGGAGACTCCACCACCTCTCTGGGCAGCTTGTTCCAGTGCTCTGCCACCCTCAAAGTAAAGAAGTTCCTCCTCATGTTGAGATGGAACTTCCTATGCTCAAGTGTGTGCCCGTTACCTCTTGTCCTATTGCCGGGCACCATTGAAAAGAGCCCGGCCCCATCCTCCTGACACCCACCCTTTAAGTATTTGTACACATTAATTAGGTCACCCCTCAGCCGTCTCTTTTCCAGACTAAACAGACCCAATTCCCTCAGTCTTTCCTCATAAGAGAGGTGTTGCAGCCCACTAATCATCTTGGTACTTACTCGAAAAGGGAACTGGAAATAGATCTTTGAAAAGTGTTTGCTATCACCATTCATAAATCAATCACACTGGGTTTTGTTTTGCTTGAGTAGCTTGAGTCAGTAACAGCTTCCAAAATATTTTCCCTTTTCCCTGTACTTTTGTTTATGTTTACCTATGAAGACTGTTGCACGTCTTGCCCTTTGCTTCTTTAAACTTCTAATATCTTCATTTTGTTAGCTGAAAGTTAACTCAGAGACATTCTCAACACCTCCAGGAACATATTGTACTACTTAAAAATGGTATAATTAGCCAAACATACTTTGAAATTTTAATTAATACAGTGAACATTTACCTGTAAATGAATAACTAACAGTAAATACCTCTCTATAAGCATATCCTTCTGCTTCTTCCTCTTTTTACCTTGACTTGTTTTAAATTAGACCAGTCCCTTGAAGGTATATACTGTTACTTATTTTATTTGTAAGTGTGTAGCACGGTCCCAGCTCAATTTTGCGTGGGTTTGTACAGCACCACTGAAGATCAGAGGAGAAAAAACAAAACAAAAACCCAAAACAAAACAGCAAGCAAACAAACAAAACAAAACAAAAACACCCCAAAGAGGTGGCTGTTAAATATCCCACTCCCCTACGTCCATGTTTTTGAGGAAAAAAAAGGTTTTGTCTCATATAGTTAACTGTTTAAATTCTGTTTACTTAGTTGTAGGGGCAGAGTATGCCGTTAGCAGCAGACAATAAAGCAAGCTGCTTCCTTATGTTGCAAAGGTTATTTTGTGAGAGTAAAATACCCGAGGGAGGGCGGTGGGTGTTGTGTCCTCCAGCGGTAGCGATGCTTTTCCATCCTCCAGCAGGTCTGTTGAGCTCTTGCCTCAGACTGCATTGCACTCAGCATAGTTCCTTGCTGCCTTTACACTGACGGCTCTTGGATGTTTGTGTCTCAGAGTTAAATCTAAGTGAAATCAAAGTTCTGCTCAGTAGTATCTCCTCAGCCATCTTTTTCAGTTTGCTTTCATATCATATCTCTCAAAATAAAGAATTTTTTTTACCCACTGTTAATATTTCATTTTAGCATCTTTGAAGTGTTGCCAGCTGGAGACTGCTGCAGAGCAATAGTGACCTAAAAATCATTAACAGCACATCCATTTCTTAAATATCTCAAAACCCCCCCAGCTGTTCTTTTTGATAATGTCTTTTAACAATTAAACCATTTTCTTATTTTTCCATGCTTGTGTGCTAAAAATTCTGCTATCAATACCAACTTTTACTCACAGTATTCCTTCAAACTCTGTTAGAAATGGGTTAATTTTCTGCGCTGCAGCTGCTGGGGGCTCTGTAGACAATGACTTGCAGTAAAAAGATTTTGTGGAAACTTTTTAAGTCCATGAATGGCCTGTGAAAATATGTGTTGGCGCTTCATAACTGTCAGTGTTTGTGGTACATGTGTCTGTCTTGTGGGCCCTGATTAGCTGCTTAGGGTAAGCAGAGAGTTACTATAGCTTGCAGGTAGGATAATAAGAAATTATGTGGTTTATCCCTGGACTTGTGTCTCTGGGCACTGCATGAGTACGGGATCCGCCTTTTGCCAGTGCCTCTCCTCACCCCAGCGGGCAGCCATCCTTGGATTCCGTGTACTTCCCTAACTTCGGCTTCCTCCTCAGCGCTGGTGATGCTATCACCGTCTGATCTGTTGATTTCCATCTGTTTTTTCTTCCTCAGTGGGGACGGGCCTCATGCTGTAAGTTCAAACCAACCTTCCAGAGAGCTCTGGTCATTGCAGTAAAGTGAAGAAGACTGGACACTGCACCGCTGTAATATTTTCCTCCTTCTTGTAACTTATCTGTGTGTGGCTTTTCCTTTAAAAATTACAGCTAAAATGATTATGAATATCTCCTTTAAACTAGATTGTATCAGCTTTTGCATCTCTTAAACAATGCGTGTACAGCCAGAGGGTAAAACACATCATAATACCATGCTAATTGCCTGAGCGTGTATGCTAAAATTCTCTTCTTGTGAAAAATCCAACAAAAACAAAACCTAACTCCCTTCCAATGATACCACTCAATTAGCCGCCTCTCCTGTTTCTCGCTGCAAGGGAAGCCTGAGTCGCTGCACGAACAGGACGGGATTTAATGTGGTTTGTAACGTATAGCACTATCTCACTTCAGACTTGGCAGATGGGGGAGAAAAGGCTCATGTAAAATTAAAAAAATTGGGTCCTCAAATCAGCAAGCTGTGGTTATCTACAAGCACGTCTTCGTTTTAGGCTGGTTCTCTGCAGTTAACTGGTAGGGTGAGGCACTTGGAGAGAAACAGTTCATGTGTTATCTAAGAGCCCACTAAAAGAGATTAATCCCACCTATCCCTCTCCTTACTGACTAGACAGAGCCAGTGTGACTGACTTAGATCATATTTGACATGTGCTTAAGCTGTCATTGTTACTGAAAAAGCAGTCTGTCTGTCTTCCCTTTGTCTCAGCTACTTATTTTCTTGCTTTCTGCTTCCTGGTGCCAGCACATCTGTTTGCAGGCCACACGGTGAGCGGAGCTGGGAGCCTGGCAGCCACCATTAACCAGGTTACACACACCACACTTAGAGCCTTAGACTGGAAAACTGGCTTTTAGGCTGCTGAAGTTAGACAAAATGATTTAGCATTTGAATAATTTAAATTCCATTTAGAATGGTCACAAAGCTTTAAAATGTATTTTATGTGCGTTAGTGAACACCACCACTGGTGGTCAGGAACCATTCTGGAAGACGAACTCTTCAGTCTGTGGTTGGAGAAAATAATTCTGTTTATTAGGGAAGGTCAGGGGAGAACCTAGAACATTACCTTTGTCTTGCTTGTATTTGAGAGTTTATAATAGTAAAATTGTAAAAGCAGCTACTTTATTTTCCTTAAAAACTTAGTATATGTCTATGAATTTCCTTTTTATTCTTCAATAAGAAATCTGTTGTTAAATGTGCATGCATATATTGCTTTATTTTCTTGATGATTTCACACATTACGTGCATGCTTTCCTCACCTCCCCCCTCTGCTACCTAAGAGTCCATTAAGTGTTGTTGACCAGTTTTTGTTGTGTTTCGGTAGGGCTCATTGCCTGTCAATAATTCTACAGAGAACAGATACACGGGATCTGATGGCCTGTGCCTGTGTGCAAACTTTATGTGCCCAGTCAAACATTTCCCAGATAAGTGATTTGAAAACTGCACACCCTCTCCCTGCCCTTTTTGAAGATTTTTTATTTCATCCCATGCTCAAATATATTTTGAGATATGCCAAGCGATGATTGATTACAGTACCATGTACTGAAAAAGTGGTATATTGGGTATCACATGCCCTTGAATACAAGCTGCACTATTTGTTTAAAAGTGGTATATCAAATATGCTTGGGTGAGCAGCTGAAATGCTTGTGGGACCTGGTTTGTTATATATCTTAGAGTAAGGCTTTCTGGAAAAAGCCTGCATGATTAAGAGTCAAGCAACTGAGGAAAAAAGTTCATTGACTAATAAGAAAAACTTGGAAAGTAATCCTATTAAGTCTCCCCCCCTTCTGATAAATCCTGATGTAAGTTTATAGGTATTCTCTATAAACCTAAGGGAAGGTTCACTTCCCTTTTAGAACAAGCTCCATCGGCAGTTTTCTACACCACCCCTGAGAACATTCTTTCGTTATCTTGTTTCTGTGTAATAATTGCCATGGAATAGTCACAAACTCGTTTTTCTACCAGTTGAAACCATAGAACAATGTGTATGCGTTGACCTGGATTCAGCAAGAGGAAAGTCACTGCTGGCGTAGTCTCCACCTTGAAAATTTGCCATCAACATGGTAGAGAGTTGCTAAAGACCTATAATGCATAATTGAAAAGGCTAAATGCCGGGCAGGATTCTTTGAGATAAGAATTGTCTTTGAAAATATTTTAACTAGAGGTCTGGATTGTATTGTTAATCCTTTCTGTAGCTCTATTACTCTTTAAAATGTTATTATTTCTGGAGTGATTAGTCTGCAATGTAAGTAGAAGCTACAGTTTTTGTAAAGTATCTTTTTTCTTGATATGTTTTATGTCAGACTTTTTTTAAAAAAACCTTTTAATGTAGTTCTTCAGTATAAGAAGACGTATATATTTATATTATCTATAATCAGCAAAAACCCCAAGTTTGCTGCTGCCTGGAGGAACGGCCCTCGGGCAGTTCAGGAGCCGCAGTCCCATTTCTGGCTGTGCCCATGAGCTCCCCATGTGACCAAGGGCTTGGTCTCCTGCAGTGCCTCGTCTGCTGGAATTGGGAACTGCCACCAAAAAAATCCCTCTGCCCTGCTCTCTGCCGCAGCCAGCTGCTCGCCCAGTTGCCCTCTGTCACCTCTGGGCATCCTCTGGCTCTGGGGTGGCCTCATTCCACTCGCTGCATGTCGGTGCCCACCCTGCCTGCGCAGGGTTGCCCGGGGGCTGGCCGTCGCTGGTGCCAGCAGGAGGGACAGAACCAGTAGCCACTGCGAGCTGGACCCCTCTTCCCACAGCAGCTTGTGGTTACACCGAAAAGCGTGGTGTGAGACCACACCGCCAGGACATCGCCTGGACAAGTACAGCCTCACCTAACCTTCCTGTTGAAAGGATAAAAATCTTTCACTTGGGATGCTGCTGTTACATTTGTGATGGTTTGGAGACACAGCTGGAGCAAGGGCTCCTGTGCCTGAAAGCTGGTCTGCTTCTTTACACTGGTTTCTTCTGGTGAAACAAATGTACTGGTTTTCCAGTGAAAAATATTATCTGCACAGTCAGCTTGGTCGTTAGTGACACAGTACTGAATTACTGCCGTAGAGAAAGGTGTAAGTGGTCTGCTAGATTGGACTATCTTTTAAAGAAGAGATAAAACAAACCAAAAAATATAGTTGTTCTTGTTGTAAAATAGGCAGGTTTAGATTTTTTAGTGGATGCAGGACTACTAGATACGGAAGAATTAAACAAGATGGACTGTAAGTGCCTTGCAGCCTTTAGTCCAGAACACGTGTAATATATTCTGCTTAGCTAGAGAAAGTTTAGCTTTTAACCTGATTAACCTGATTGCGGATTTGATGAAGGCTTTCGTAAAATTTTGGTGTCTGAAAAACATGGGCAGTATTTCAAGAGGAACATTTCAGTATTGTGCTTAGCATTCAAATAGATGTGTATTTGTTTTGGTTTGTTTGTTTGTTTGTTTTTTGTAACAAGAGCCAAAGCCTGCAATAAGACAGGCACCACAGCCTCGCAGGGCAGAGAGGGGATGGAAATGGGTTCTTCTGAGAACAGCAGTCAGTCAAGCTGCCTTTCTAGTTGTTCTCTCAATTAGCTCCTAAGAGATTTCCCTGCTTTTCTAGTTTCTCTTGGGGATATGTGACCTGATAGCATATTGCTATAAATAATTATTTTACTGCTATCAAAGTAGGTACTGTACACAAACACAAAGCAATGCTTTCAGCATCTTTGTTGGATGCTGTAAATACCAGTTTTTCAGACAGGCTTTTTTCCTTCTTTCTTTCCTTTTTCAGTTCTTTGGAATGCAGTCCTGACATTTCTGATCTTCCTAACTTTGATTGTTAGTTTTGTGCTGCCCCTTGAAGTGAAATTGCTGGTGAGTGGTGTAAAGCTCACAGGCTAAGGCAATGGGGTGAGGAGCGGTGGGAAATTGTTGCAGCTCCGGGGGAAGGTGTAGAGGAATTGCTTTCAAGCTGGATATTGCAGGTGATCATTACTTGTTTGCAAAGTGGAGTATTTAAAAGAAAAAAGAAACCGGCCTTAAATGCATATGCCACAGCAACCCCATGTAACTCATTCTTTTATCACAGACTAGGGTGGGAGCACCAGGAAAAGACTGTTCACTTAAACCAATTTTTGCTGTATGGAGGCGTTCGAGAAAATAGGGGAGAGCAGACACACACCAGGCCTTGCGTACACAGCTGTGGTGAACTTTAACAGTTCTGCAATGTGTTTATCTTTTTTTTGGTTTTTTAAAAATGGGTCCTGCAACTAGTAAAAACGAGCATCAATAAATCTGTGGTAGCTATCAGTATGAATCGGAATTTTGTATTACTTGATTAAAGACCAAGCATTTAATCAAATTTTTCACTCTCACTAGTGAGGCTACGTGACAGCTACATCCATGGGAGAAGTACAAGAATTAACAGGACACTGATGTTCCGTGGTGTCGGTTGCCTGATTCTCTTCTGACTTAACAGAATTGAGTAATCCTAGCGAAGTGTCATTGTCGATACGGAACTAAAGAGCTCTGGCACTTTGAGGTACAAAGCACCGTCAGTTTTCTCAAGTGATGCTCAGCACCAGAAGAGGTTTGGGAATCAGTGCTCAAAAGTTTGAAGTATATACCCTCAATCAGAGAGAAAAAGATGGATATCCATTTCATATTTTGGGGGATAGTGATTGAAAGGATTTTTAGGCATTCAGTAGTTTCTAAGTTAATTTTTTAATTTTTTTTAATAAAGGGATTAGGAATGAGGTTAGACAAAGTACAGGCTTAATACCGATAGGAAAAAAAGTTTTGCAGTTTGTATTTCTGTTCATGTGTAATTAACATTGATTTATGAGAACTTTAATTTAGGCAACTGTGGACTGCCTCGTGGCATTCTGCAGAGCAGATACTAACTTGCTCAACTGTAGATGGTGAACATTCATGTCTTAAAATTCATTTTCAATCTGAACTAGTTTTTGTAAAAGCTGACTGTTGGATTCATGTGTTTGCATGCAACTAGCCTAATTTTGTAGCAGTACAGCTGAAGAAAGCGAGTGTGTCAAATTTGCCAGAAATCCTAGTTTAGGTATCTTTTTACAATAACCTCCACTTCAAACTTTCTGTTTTTCATTTGTCTGTTGGAACTCCAGAGGTGGCCTTCTCTGAGTTTCTGTCTTGGATTCAGATTTTTAACTTTGAATATGTCACTTTCCCGGTCTTGCCCATATGGCCCCATTGCTGCTGGTAGCGCAGCGGGAAGCAGTAGGTGGTGTGCGCTTGGCTGTGGCTTCCAGGTGTCGGTGCCATTTGACTGAGGTGACGAGGTCAGACTGCTTACTTTAAACACTTGTTATGGCTTGCTTCAAAAATCATCACAGGCACAACTACACAGGCAGTGTCACTGAAAATCAGCGAATGCAAGAACTTTATATTTAATGCTGTTCTGTATTTTAACATTTCCATAATTTTGGACAGTGTGAGAGGTCAGTGGGATATTCTGTTCTTTTAAAATAGTGTATTGAATTTCAGTCTTTGCCTGAAAATGTTTTGGGTTACTCTTCTAAATTTGAATTCTGTTACTCTATTTTAATATTCTATTAGAATTGTGAGTGACTATTTTAATCTATAATTCAATTAAAAGGACACCTTTTGAGGTCTTCTGGTAATTTTGTGTGGAGGTATGGCACTGTCTGAAGAGTATATGTGAGTGTAGGTTATAGTTTTTAATAGTTTGATTTTTAGACTAATAAAATGAAAATGTTAGCAGTTTTTATTTGAAATTTCAATTTTTTTTTTAGATAGAACTATGTAAATAGATATGTTACTGTAAAAAGCAGATGTTTGTTACGTGCATTGAAAGCACACTGTGCATAGTATTTAAATAATTGATGTGAAGTTTAGTTTGATGAGTAACTGGTCATTAAGACAAAGAGGGGATTTTTCCTGGAGCCCTGGGAGCTGCAGCCCCGCTCTCTGCTCTCTGTGGAGCTTGTGCCGGAGCAGAGCGAACTCAGCGCAGCCTGAAATCACTGTGCTCCTGCTCCCCTCATGAGCCCCAGATTGTACCAGCTGCAGGCAGGACTGGTCTTTCCATGAATAATAACGAGAAATGCTACTTTGTCAGTTTTACCTTGAAACATTAACAAGACACAATGTAAACTTTGCAACAATGAGTGTTATGGTCCAGCTAATCGTACATATTATTGCCTTTTTCTTGTCAATTGCTGGAATAATATTTATACTTACAAGATTTGGAAAAAGGCAGACAGGAATTTTCTAAATGGAAATATGGCTAAAAGGTGGCTATTAAAAATAACTCCAAAAGGTCTTGGGTGTAGGTTCCCGAAGTTGTGTCGCTGCGACTAAACCATGCGTTACGCGTCCTCAGAGATGTTTGTCACCGGGGAGGAGGATCATTGTCCACATCCTGAGGTACCACACAGGTGGTCCCTCTTGCTCAACCAGAGTGAACCATCAAGCAAGTGGAAACTCATTTTGGTATTTATTCCTCCTCCAGCAGATCAGTTTCATCTCGGCCACTGGTAGGTCGGATTTCAGAAACAACCCTGTTGCCTGCCTGAAATTCAGCATCGTCTTGCCGGTGCCGGTGCCGCTGCCGCAGATCGAGCCGAACGTGGCAAAAACCCGCTGCATGTGTGGTCACAGCCTTTTACCACCATGCACTTAAATCCGGGAGTATTTAATCTAAAAAGCTTCTGGGGCATTAATAATAAGGCAACACCTGAAGAGCAGAGGACTGTAATACATGCGTTGTCGGTCCAGCAGTGTAGAATGTTCCTCAACAGGTTCGGTTATGGTCTTTTGGTTCTTACTAGTCTTTAAGCCCAAAACCAAAGCCAGGCTATTCTTGCTCTTTTTTTTTTTTTT
>VYZM01019465.1:1197683-1232100 GCA_013398915.1 Dromas ardeola
TTTTTTAATAAGGCTAGCTTTATTGATTGATTAATTGCATGTTGTTCAAGCAGTTCTTCAATTTCTTGTGTCTGTTTCACGTAGATATGTGAATTGTATTGCACCTCTGTCTTATTTATGAAATCTTAATTTGACAAGAATACCTAAAATTTCAAAGCTGCTTCTGATACGTTGAGTTATTCGCTTGTTACCTGTTACAAAAGGGGTTATTCTTCTATGAGTAATCAGAATGGTGTCGTTCTGTTGTGATAGTGCTCAGATTCAGAAGGGGATTGCTATAGATACAGCCTAAATACACAACGAGGAGCTTGAAAAGCTTGTAGAGCTGACAGTGCGCAGGGCAAGAGGCGCAGTGTTGAGCAGAGCCCCGGTCTCTGCTCCGCGTTCCATGGACATCGGCTTCCTCCTGCTGTAAGGGCAAGGTGATGCCCCACTCTCAGATGACAGATTTTTATCAATCCTGGAGGGCAGTGTTACTTGTTTACGTGTCTGTCTGCAAAAATGTTGTTGGTTGTGACTTCTGATTGGTTTAAGTCTGTCCATTACAGGTTCTACTAAGCTTAGGTAATTTGAGGTAAAAGGCTAATAAAAAATTTGTGAAGCAGCAGCTAATTTCTTCAACAAAGTAAACCTACAGGCAAATTGCCATTGTGTTTTACATTATGCTCTTTTTGTGTTGTACAACCCCTGGGCATGATCAGTGAAGACTTTTTAGTCTTTTTTTAGAGAGAGTTATAGATGTTTACCACACTAATTTATTACAGACAATAGAAACGGTAGAAGTAGATGTGAACTCTCTTAAATAAGCTGTCTGGATCTTAAGCCTTGTTTTATTCTGTCTTCAAACAAATTGAAACTATTGTAGCAAATTGATTTGTTTACAATGTAAAATAGCAGTTGTGGCTATTTAAAGGACATTCTTTTGTTGTAGTTATGTTTTTAAGGTACGTTTCCAAGGAAAAATAATGAAACAAACCCACATATTTAATTTTCTTCACCTTATTCAAAAAGAATTGTAGAGCGTGCTCTAAATGTGCTGTAATATAGCATAAAATAAATTTCGAAGGTTTAAAATAGAGTATTTTTCGTAGTCAAGATAGCTGTTTAACTCTTGTTTTAACTGTACTGCTGAATATAACATAGCTGAGGAAAGTGCTTGTGGTCTGCCCAGGTATTAACAGTAATTTGTGAGGAAATTCCTGTTGTCGAATGTTTCTTAGGTCTTGCATCTCTGCGATACTTCCGTGTACCATCATTGCGATCCACTAGGGGAATTTCTTCCGTAGCTGTGAATACCCTCTCGATAGCAGCTGTGTGTGTGCAATGGTCAGCGATAGTGTCGGAACTCCAAAGGGAAAAATCAGTAATTCAGTAGCATCTGCAGTGTAATCAGTGTGGGGTTTTATGAACAAAATTTTACAACTTCGTATTTCTAGCAAGAATATATCTATTTGATTCCCAGGAATTAACAGCTTTTGAGCTTTGTTTTCCAGGTTAGAGGTTTGCTGGCTTGCTTTTTTATTTTTTTGTTTTTTAAAAAAGCTGGTAAAAACTTGGCGAGGGCCAGAAATGCTATCTAATAAACAGAGAAAAATACTACTAAGTAGCTGGTCAGTGGTGCTTGACCTTGTGAGCAATGGGAGCTCTCAGCTCATGCTGGGATCAAATTTATATGAATTTGTGAGCCACTGCCTGGTACTGGCCCTGCTGGGTGTCATTCGGGATCTGCCTCTGCCGTAATCCTAAAGCAAGGGCTAGCCTGAAATGTCACCTGCTGGTGGTGACTAGAACCTTGTTGTGCAAATAGGCTCGCTGGGGTTAACCCTCAGCTGGGAATGGAGTTCCTGTGCCGTGGGAGGGGGGATGTTTCAGGCTGGCCAGTGGTGAGTGCTGAGTTGCTTTAACAGTGGATTTTCTGTAGCTCTTCCAGTTTTCATTCCCTTTCTTCCCAGTTTAGGCTAGAGGCAAGAGCAAAGGTCCTGAAGAAAACAGGAAACATATTGTGAATTAGAAGACCTTTTCAGATTCTCTTCAGCTCCGTGTTTCCCACCATAGAAATAGTCTGGTATCAACTTTCCCGAGTGCCCCTTGGCCCCTTATTTAAAATACAAATATGCAGTGGCATGTAACGAGTGTCCTAGTCGAGTTGGGAAAGTTCTCCTTTGACTCCCAACCACTACTATCAGTGGCTACTTCTGACTTTTTGGATTGATTGTTTTGTATTTTGAAGTAGGCCGATATTTGATTACCCTGTTCTAATTTTTTGTTTAGATGCTTAAACCAACATGGAGCTGAGACAGAAGACGCTGCCTTCCATGTTGTCTGTAGGAGAGTCACATGCTGGATAGAAAAGCCAGCAACTTTTGAAGGACAAATGTAGTCATCAGGGTACATACCTGGATGTAGATTCTTATGTGGTTACGGCATTGCACTGAGAAGAAAGTTATTTTGGTCATCCCAATAAAAATATGCAGAAAAAAATTAAGGTTTCCTAACAACTGAAGATCTAGAAACCCTGTTTTGAGGTGCGGTGTGAGAAGCCTCACCTTAAAAACTGTGATTGGGAATTGAGGCACCATAATCTCCTTGCTCTAGTTTTATGGTTCTCATTATAAAATTCTATTTTCAGAATCTAATTACTTTAAATTAAAATACTTGCCATGTGCAAGTATTGCACCTTATAATTTCTGAACTACTATACTTGCATCCCATAAGCTCTCTGGGAAAAATATAGGTATCATGTCTGTTTTACATGTGTGGAAACTTGGATACCATGTGCTGTTGCTTCTCCAGATGTAAAGTGATTTAGTGATAGATCAAGTAATAGTCTTACGCTTGCCAGTGTTCTCTCAGAATGGGATTATTAAATTTTTTGCCCTCTTAGGAGAGGAAGAAAAAAGCAGTAGACACGGCAAAATCAAATTTGTGTAACTGAGAAAACGTTTTACTCTTAATAATGTCTTTTTCGGGAGGTGAAGGAGATGTTTATCGTCACGTCCGCTCCCCGGCTCAAGGTGTTGATCTAACTTTGAGCTGCAGCGTGTGCCAGTGGCAGGCAGTGTATGCACTGATGTGTCCGGCCACTGAGCCGCCACCGAGCCTGACTGGGTATGTGTATACGTTCTCTAATCAACAAACGATCACCCTACCTTTAGTACAGCCTCTGCCGTGGAGTGCATAATGCCCTTTGCTTCGTACTTTTTTCCCTAGAAGTGTCTTCACATTGTTTTGACTCACCGTCTAAGTTGAGAATGATAAGAACTCTAAAATATTCTTTTCTGATTTAGAAAAATTGTCTAACAGTAGTATGTGATGTTCTAAATCTTTTATTCTGTAGGTCAGTTACAGATCCACGAGATGGAAAGAGAGTTGCACTCAAAAAGATGCCCAACGTCTTCCAAAATTTGGTCTCTTGTAAAAGGGTCTTCCGGGAGTTGAAGATGTTGTGTTTTTTTAAGCATGACAATGTAAGTAAATTCGAGTAATTTTGAAGTCTTTGATAAAGCCTAATTGTAAAATGGAGCTATCTGTAACAGAAGTTTTTTTTTTTTCTGTTAAGTTATAGAATATCTAAAATGCTTTAAAAGCTCTGTAATTTTACGGTTATCAGATTTCCTGGTAACTCAGATATTACTGTTGCAAACACTATAAAAATGAAATTATCAAGAATCTAAGGATATTCATAATTTCCCTTCCAAAATATTTGCGAATAGACAGGCAATACACTTCCACCTAATCATATTTCAGGCTTTAGATAAATGTCAATCTGCACAAAGCTATGCCAGCTGGAGATGCTTTCGCTTCCCAGCTAGTTCTTACTCCATCTTCTCTCCCCTTTGTTGGAGTTTATTGCTCTCTCAGTTCTTCTAGCAGAGGGGCTGTACAAGCACTCCCAAAACTGCTTTAGGTAAAATCAGCTAGGATAAGTTAAAATATTTTAAAAATTATTTGAATTGACCCATATGGTTGTCTCTGAAATGGATCAAAAAGTACTTACAGAAACAGTCCCACAAGTGCAGCTGGGGATATGGTAACCTCTCCCATGGGTGAGCAGTAACGAGCGCGTTGGGAGTGCTATCTTCTCCTGGTGGGATGGGACCAGGAGGTGGGTATCTGCTTCAGAACCTTATTTCATTGCCCTTCCTCCTGTTTTAAAGTTTACTTTTTTTTATCTGAGGGTATCGTATTCCAAGATCTTATTTGTGGTTAAGCCCTGGCTTCAGATAAGTGTTGTTGTTAGTGGGGCACGAAAGAGGTGACCTGACTTGTGAGCTTGCACCAGGCTGCAGGATCCCACCACCATCACCAGCCCTTGGGAGATGCAGTTTGGGACAAGATTTGTTTTGAACTGGAACCTTAAACTGCTCCTCACAAGGGTCTACATTATGGAGAAGATTTTACTGAGGACTGTAAAATTAAATAAAAGCATCTCTGTAAGCAGTCAGAAGTTGAGCCTGATAACTGCTGAAGTTTGTGTACTTCACCTAGTGGCCATAGATATTCCTAGGACAGGATCTAAAAGACTACTCCAAGGTCATATTTTTTCCTGGGAAAGGATGTAAATTCTGTGCTGCCGCTTTTCTACCTTTTTGCTTTGCACAGAGCGGTGAGCTTCTGATTCAGAATGTGAATAACTTTGGGTTTTGTAATTCCACATGGAAGCAGTGTATTGCAAAACTCTTAAAGATGAAAGGCACAACAAAGTGTAGTATCTTTTGCTTTTACATTTCTTTGCTAGAATTACTTCTTTCAAATATTTTATGGTTACATACATTTTTGAAATAAACCAATTTTTATTGGGTAGACATAAATTTATGCTCTTAAGCAAATACTTGAACAGCTGGAAAAAGTTTCTTGAAAAAAAAAAAAAGAGAGATCCTGAGTGACAGAATGTCTGATTTGGTGGGCTATTAAATTCACATATCTAGTGAGACAGAATATTGGTCTGACTGTCATTTTGAAAGGGATTTGTTTTGGGGATAGGTCATGATCTTGTGTGGTGTTTCCTAGGTACTCTCTGCCCTCGACATACTCCAGCCTCCACACATTGACTATTTTGAAGAAATGTATCCTAAATATAAAATAGAGCTTCTTAATTGAGGTAGGTGTAATTTTCATTAGCTTAGAAACTGCAAGTAGTTGGTGGAATCTATGAAATAGAACTTCAAAAACCACGAGCCTGTATCTGAACAGTTTTATTTAAAGAAGTGAATCTCTACTGTCAAGAACTCTTAGTTAATGTCAGCATCGGAGGCGAAAGGCTGCAGGATTGAAGATGAAGCTTTGAATACGTAATAGCCAATAAATGCAGGGCATTGTAGTATTTACCAACAGATGCTGCTGTACTAATGGTGATTCCCCCCAAATATTTTTTCGAAAACTATAGCCAGTAATTAACTTCCTCTCAGCTATTAGTACCTTAAAATACTTCCTGGTGTTTTCAGAGAGTGCCACTCTCACATCCTTTGAAAGCATGACTTGTCAGAGCTGTTTCAGCAGCCTGGTTGGGTTGTGGTTTTCCTTGTTCAGCCTCCGTCTTGCTCAAGAAAACGGATTTCACACAGATATGTGTGCTGTGTAAGGTGTCACTGATGCAAAGGTACATGCTGTCTATGGGTAACTGTATTACAAAATTGAATGTTAGTACATAACTTGACATGAGAATGTCATGTTTTGTTTTGTTTTTCTTCCTTTTTTCAGACTTCGTTTGGATTATCTCCTCGTTTTGGGGTGGGAATGTCTTCATTCTTAAATACTGAAAAGCCAGTCATTGAGCTGGGTGGGCTCTTACTGACGAGTTGGAAGAGTTCTGTGGCTCAAAGCAGATTGTTTTAGTACTTACTCTAGATTTTAAATTGCTAGAAATTACCCTACTGCAATGAGTTAAGTAGAGATTTTCATGGTACAGAAAGTATCTAGAAATATTGTGAGATTTAGAACAAAAAATTATTTTAAGTAGGGCTAATTTTGTTCTCTGCAGAGACTTTGCAGACCAGGAATCATAATAAAGATTGTCTGCCTAGATGAATGCCACTGTCTGTTCTCTTCTTTGTGCTATTTTAAAAATGTAACATGCTAAGATCAAATTTTTGAGAAGTTTTTAGCTAATTAAAATTTAACTTGATAATATTTGTTTAACTTGGAAAATATTTGTTTATATTTTAATTTTTTGTGTGTAGGAAAAAAGCTTTTCACCAGACTCCTGCCCGTAACAGTTTTAAGATTATTTGCAGTGTTTTATGAACTGTTCAGATATTTATACAACATGCTGTTAGTAACAAAATATCCTCTTAGACGTCAGTAAAAGCGATGTTTTGGAGAGCAGATAATCAAATATCCCAACACATTGACATTTCCATTATCAAATTAGCATTTCAGGACAGGGATCTGCCATGCAGCTGGGGTCAGCTAATAGACTTCTGTGTTTTCTGGGGAAAACTCCAAAAGCGAACACTGAAAATTAAACTCAGTGATGAATTGTTGAAAGCGAGCACTTGAATCATAGTATATTCAATTATGTGGCATCTCATTAAACTGCTGCTCCTTTTACGGCTTTGGTTGCAGTCTTTCAAGTTTATAATTCACAACCCAATTGTGCAAATAAAAACTTCCTCCCCAAACCAAAATTGTTACCAAAATCTGCTTGTAAATCAGCAGGGTATAATGAAATGTCTGTTAAAAGCTAAGTAAGCTGCCAATCAATTTTCATCTAAAAACGTATGCATATACATTCAGGAACATAAATAAAGTGTTCTGATTGAGGATTTGGGTTTATTTTCTGAAAACACATAGTTTTCATACAATCGTAATTGGGACCTGAGAGTTTTTCCTGGTATACCTGGATGCATAGTAATAGTTTGGTTTAAAAAACCAAAAATCCATGTCCCACATCTGTCCACATCGTGTGTTCTGCTTCTCCTACAAGTAGCTTTATTATGTTGGTGTCAGTCTTCAGTGGAGCTGCTTGAAGTTTGCGTGCACCAGCTTACTCTTATGGTTAGCCTTTGGAAGGTTATTTTTTAATTACTTACAGGTTTTAGCTGCTTTAGTATGACCCACTTTACAAGACAATTAATGGGCAGAAAATTGTCATTCTTTATTTTTAGATAAACCGAACTTTGTGAAATACGGTTTGATCTATTTATTATACCTTGAATTGATTGGTGAAGAAAGTAGGTGTATTTTAAACTCGGTGATTTTAACCAAAGTACAGCATGATTTACTGATTGGTTGAGAATACTGCTATACTACACTAGGATTTTTTCGTATGAATGTTAGATAAAGATCTTAAATTTTCCCTTGCTGTTTCTTTCATGCGAACAGCATATGAGTAGTCTCCAACACCTGGAGTTTGGTTATTTGCACTAGTTCAGTGCCCTCGTTCTATAACGAGTCACATGAGCTATAAATCAGATCTAGGTTAAGGATTGCTTCTTCCGTGTAATTGTACAATCAAGAATATTTAAATGGGATAAGCTTACTTTTATGAGCTGAGCTACTGCCAAGTTTTGTATATAAACCCAGAAATGTTAGTTTCCTTCATGGTGAACTTGTTGTAAGTCATTCTGACTAGTATTTTATAGGGCTGTCTTTTTTTATTATTTTATTTGGTTTGAATTTCTTGACTCTAATATTGGTAATAGAAGACTATTTACTTTGTAGTCTTCTTTCTCCTTTGAAAATAATTGCAGTAAGTGCACTTATGACCTCTAAATTCATTAGAAGAATGAATGAATAGGTGTTTCAATTTATATGCACATTTTTAATTGCATGTCCTTCTGCTTACTGTAGTATAAGAAGAACTTATTTCACATTCATTTTAGGAAGATCAGGTAACTATATTCCGTATTTGGGGGAGGTAGTTGTAAAAACTTCTTCTGTTGATCTACCAGTGCAGTTCCTAAAGATTCAGTGACGTTCCATTTTTACAGTAATGTGTGTTGATTGGTGATAAAAGTGTAAAGAGATTGAGTTGGTACTGCTTGGTTTCCTTTATTCTTTCTAAGGAGTTATAGTGTCCTTTTGGGGGAAAGAAAAAAAAATAGTGAAAGAATGACTAAAATGATATGAATGATGTCTTGCAAATGAACTGGTAGAGTTAGTTTCAGTTATTCAGTGTCTCCTAGGTACGAACAAGAATTGCAAAGCATATTTTTTAAAGAGGACTTATTATAAAACTGCCTTAAAATTTTGATGATAAATTAAAAGATTTCTTAGGAAACTAGTGATGAATAAAGGAATTTTAATCTAGTGAGATTTTTGTTTTAGAATGCAAATTCTTTGTAAACTATTAGATTGAGATATAATTTGAATGTATAATGAGGTTTTAGATTGAAAATCTTTCTGAGCATTTAACATCTTACATGGGTATTGGTATTTTTGCCAATATCACCTAGTGCAAAAATGAATAGCTAATAGCGCATATATTATTCTGGGTGTCTGTCTTGAGAAAAAAAATGAAAAAGAAATTGTTAGTGAGTTTTAGGTTTTATATGTTCATCATTAAGTTCATCGTTAAGCTGAAGTTCAAGGATTAGTATAGTCCCTAGAAGGCTTCAGGCTGCTGTTCTGCAGCTGGTAACACAACAGTTTCTGTTGTTGGGTCAGGCAGAGTTGTGACTTAGATTCTCACTAGATATTAATGAGCACAGACTAGCTTGATGGACTTTTTGCAGGCAGTGGAAGCACGGTGGTGTTATTGTCAAAGCAGTAAACTGCAGGAGAGAGAGAGTCCTAGACATCTGCTGGAATGAAGTGTCTGCCAAAATGCCTCTATTCTCTCTATAACATGAGGCTCTTTTGCCTTGGGTTAAAATTTTGATTTATTCAGCAGTGACTTTTTAATACCTTTATTCCAGTATTTGCAAAATCTAGTTGGATAATATTGCCTGGAACGGAAAATGTTTTCCCTAGTATGTGCTGATAGGAAATTATTTCTATCGAGAAGATTGTGTCCACGTGTGAAAATACCAGGGAGGTTTTAAAGTTGAATATCGTGTATTGTTAGCAGTCATCTTTTGAGTAGAATCTGCTGGCAATATGTGCCTGGCTGTCAATGATTCAGTAAAAATAGACTGAAATTTTCCCTTTTGTTTTTTTCAATTTTGAACCATTTATAGGTGCTCAATAAATTATCTTAATTCCTAATTTAAGGATTATGACTTCATTTTTGAACAACCTGAAATGACACTATCAGAGAAGGTTTTAAAGTGTTAACTTTGACTAAGAACTCTTCACAGCATGTTTGACATTTGGTGTTGCGTTTTTAAAAAAATTTGTTTTAAAAGCTATTTGTAGAATAAATTATCATTAGTAGTTAGCAATTTATCCACAGATTTACTACTGATTAATCCACGTTCCCCCTTGCGCTGTTTTGCTTTTTTCTACTCATGGAAGTATTTGATAATTTTACTGCATCCGTCCGTAAGCACTGTGAAATATTAGGGCAGAGATCTGCAGGAAGGGCCTTGTAGCACAAACGCATTTCTCGTTTGAACACCAAGTTCAGGTAACCTCAAGACCAAATAATTAAATAACAAGTGAAATTTTGAAGCTAATGCTGAAGTAGTGGAGCTTATTTTTGTATTGTGCAGCCTGTGCCCTGCGTACCTCCAGGGAATGGCTCACCGTCCCGTGTCAGATCCGTGTTTTACTGGCACCGGGGAAGCCGTATGTCCTGCTGCCGCTAACCACAGCACGCAGCCAGGAGAACGTGTCACCACAAGCCTGTACTCAGTCTGGCAGGTGTGATACGCCAGATGTATCTGGCTCTCCCAAAACAGAGCTTCCACAGCATTCAGGCTTTGTTTTACAAATACCTAGATACAGTTATTTAGGTATGAATTTAGTGACTTTATTGTACATAATACAAAATATGGTGCTACTAAACTGCAGGTGATTAATACCAATGCTATTAACTCCGAGCCGATTGATGAGATGGTGCTTCTGTGGAAGGCTGGCGGCTCCAGCTCCTCATGGGTTTTGAAACTGGGCAGGAGTGGGGAGGTGGGAGCTGCTGCTTCACCGAAGCGCTTCTCTCGCCGTACCCCAGCTCAGTTAGGTTGAAAGGCTGAATTTTCTCTGTATTAGGAACTCATCAAGAGCTTTGACGCCCTTACCTTACACAGAAGTAAGATTCAGATGGAGTTTCAGTATTTTCTTCCTGGTATGAAAAACTGTCTTTGTTATTTTTTTCCCCTGACTCCAAACCCACCTCCCTCCAGAGAGCTTCTGCTGTCACTTCTCTGTGCTCTTTGACGCGTGCCATAGATTGCCATTTCTACATTGCATAATTAGAGCTGACTTGATGGCAAATACATCAGTAATTTCACCTATAACAGAAAAGTCTGCAAATTTTAAACGTAAAAAGTTATTTAGACAGGCATTAGATTCCTTATTATTTTTTAATAATTGTTGCACTATTTTTACATGGACGAGGACTTTTTTTTTTTTCATATTTTGGGTATTGATGCGAAATGAGGTTGTTATAGAAATGTTTCTACTAGGGAGTTATTAAGTCTGCGAAGAGTTAGAAGAGAACAAAGTGGCATCACAAACTAAGCTTGGTATGATCCTAATGAAAAAACAAGTATAACTAAAGTATTCTAAAATAGGAGAGGACCCCTTGTCCACCTTTTATAGAAAATCCTGAAGTATACAAGGAAGAGTTTTGTTTTGTTTTAAAAAAAGCATGTTTCTTACAGTACCACGCAGATAGGCACCTCCACTCCACTGTTAGAAAAATAGTTTATAGAATTGAGTTTTGAGGCCTAATAAAGACGGACCCAAGTCGTTACGAGAGTACCACATCACAGAGCGCACTTTATTCCTTTTTAAAACTTGCCTGTCACTTTGTAAAATTTCCCAACTCAGCAGGTCTCACAGCCAACAGAGTAAGTGAAGTTCTTTTGTGCCACGCATTTGCCTTGATAATTATTCTGAAGCAAATTGGTACATTTGTAGTTCTAATTTTATACAGTTACTTAACTAATTACTGCTGTCAGGAGCAATTTTTATCTGGTAGTAACGTTCAGCTTAGCTGCATGTCACAGCTCCAGTGACCACCTTATAGTCAGTGTATTTTATGGTTCGACTCAAAACAGAGAGCTGCAGGTACCTGTTTGAATAGTTGATTGAAATCCCATAGGGGTTTTGTGGTTTGTTTTTGCTAAACACTTGTAGTTCTGGCCAGAGTGAAGTCATTGACCCACTTGGGTACCAGCTGTTTAAGACGCCGCCACGTTTGTAAAAGGCAGGAACATGAAGCAAGTGCTGCTTTCGCTCTTGTTTAGAGACCCTCATTAAATTATCTAGAGACAATAATCAGATAGCTGCTGTTCAAGTTAATGGCACCTCTGAGCCCCTGTCAAGAGAGCTTTATTTAATGCGCAACAGACCTGGAGTGGTGCAGGTGCCATTTCAGGCCCTCATTTAATTTAAGCTGCTTTAGTTGGCATGGCAACTAGTTGAGACATCTGGGAGACATTATGCTCGGGATTGAGATTTAGGAGGATTTGTGGTGTAGCAAAACAGGAATCTTATCATAATAAAGTGCAGAGTAATGCTTTTGGATTTTTTTAATATTTTACATTAAAAATGAAATGTAAAGATTTGTTGCAGTCATAAGGTAAAAAACAAATTTTAAAAGGCTGGTATAAATATTTAAGAGGGCCTTTGCAAAAGGAACGGAAAAATGAGAGGACTAGAAATTACGGTGCTGCAGGGTTGGTTTTTTTCTTTATGAATTCTTTATGAATGCAGTTCTAATTTGAGGTCTTTTTGGTCAAAAAGTTGGCGATATTTAATTTAGAAAATTAATTTTTGTGTGGTGTGCTGATGGCAGATGAAGAGTTTGGCTGCTAGGGATTTGTCCAGGTAGGGTTTGCAGAGCAACAGATGGAAGGAGAACATTGATTAGGTAGAGAAGAAAGAAAATGTAAGTTTTCTCTAGATCGTTCTAAGTGCAACTCGACCTGTGCCAATTAGTTGGTGGTAATGGTAAGAACGAGTAGAAGTTTCTGCTGAAGCTGACTTGCTTACTGTGTTACTGAGAGAGAATTTTCTTAACCGAAGTCAAGGTTTGCCTGCTGTATTTTGGACTTGATGGGTTGCAGAGCTGGTTCTAAGGAGCATGAACCCAACTGCTGGGCTCCTGCAGCATCACGGTGAGGTTTCACGGGCAGCTCAGCTCCTGCGGGTCCCAGCAGGTGGTGGTTGGTGGGCTGGGGGGGCTGAGAGCTGGCGCCTGCTCTGCCCTGGGCTGAACGGAGCTGACGCACCGAGCGAGGCACAAGACCGGCGCCCAGGAGATGCGGTTTTATTTCTGACCCTCTCCTTGAGCTTTTGCATGACCTTGGCAGTGGGCACCACCTCCCTGCCGCGGTTCTGTCTGCTCAGGAGGTGCAGGGCCTGGTGGGGCTGGCCAAGCTGGGTGGTAACAGCCCACACCATGCTGGGAAGTGGAAGTTGAGTTAACGTAGGGCTACCGTGTTCTACCTTCTTCAGCCACAAATGTAGTTATATCAGGGATTTTCTTTTTTGTTTAAAATACGACTGGTAAAGGTAGCTTTTAAAACAATAATGTTTCTTAATTATCCTATGAAGCTTATTTGATGTAAAAGTGGAAAATTCTCAGTATTGCAAGTTCAGTCCTTGAAAGTTGAGGTCCTGTGGTTTTGGTTTAGACTCTGTTCTGAACCACAGCTCCAAAATCAGAACTTATTTACTGGTGGTGTGTGTGAATGACGCAGAGCAGAGGCAACGTCTCTGCCGCCCGCCGGCTCTTCAGCGCTGACCGCAGCACAAGCGTCTGCAGCCCATGGGCCCGTCCGTCTATCCTACCCCAGAATTTATCCTAATGACTTTTGCATGTGTTTTATTACGGTAACATATTCAGGAAGCTGACACTATGATACTGAGTTTGTGGGCTGAGGTATGCTGCTTCTCTCTTCTGTGTTTCTCCATTTTTGAAACATTAGAGTTTTAGTATTTTTATCGCTTCCTGAGTAAACACAACACCATTCTTAATCCGCACTTTAGGATAAGCCAGAGCATATACAGCTCTGTATCTTCAAGTGTTTGTGTAAATTCTCAGTGAGCGTGACTGTTGCTGTGTTCTGCGTGTGTGAGAGTATGTGAAATAGTGGTTTCTGTTTGTTTTTTTTTTAGTTTTTCCTCCAGATAGAAGTTTGGGGTTCTTTTTCTTTTTCTTCTCCTGTTACAGCTTGAAGAGGTTTGACGGCTGGGATTTGTATGGATGTGTATATGACGCTCGAGAAGGTGAAACAGAGGGTACTGGGTAGGCGTAGGGAAGCCTATGTATTTCTGAAGGTCTGCATTACTGCTGGCGTGGCAGCCTGCAGGTACTTGGGTACCCACTGTCAGGGGCTTGCACTTGCCAGTTTGTCTGGTTAAACCATGTTGATGTACGTCCACTGTGAAAACGCTGCTTTAGTTGCTTGTAATCTGTGACTTACCGATCTTCAGGAAAAATTTAAAGGTTTCAAGATGTCATTAATTATATTAAAATTTTATTTTGTTTTCTGAGTCGTAATTTGACTTTGGAATAATTTTGTAATAACTATCTTAATGCAAACGCTACTTTATTAAGTAATCTGTTTTCTTTCACAACCCTTTTTTTATTTTCATTCTTGTAAGAGTCTGGAGACTTGACCTCTGTGAAGAAGCTTTATTCTTTTTTCACTCGATAGCTCTGACCTCTAAGAGCTCAGATTCCCAGGAGTTAGAGTAAATGTTTCAAGAGATGTGCTGGACTTTCTGCTTTTGCCTTAACTAATAAACTGAAGATATGTTGTCACTGAATTGATGCAGAGTGACCTCCATAAGATTATCGTCTCTCCTCAGCCACTCAGCTCGGATCATGTCAAAGTTTTTCTTTACCAGATTTTAAGAGGTAATTTTTCTTCTTTTAAAATTAATGAAAATTATGTAGTAGTTTAATTTTTTTTCCTCTGTTTCTTAATGCTTATTCTCAAGACATCCTCGTCTGGAATAAGTTTCCTGTGGAAACTTGTTCTTTTTATTTCATATTATGAATAAATAGCAAACATTAATTATCCTAGTTATAAGAATATGGCAGCCCTGCTGCCTTCCATCGTAGTCATGGGTAAAGATGGCAAGACTTACACTTCAGCTGCAAAGGCTTTTTTTAATGGCCCGTGAGAGTTTTAAGGTGGGAGAGGTGTGTTTGAACAGTTCTCCGATGCTTTTTGAATCGGGGTACAGAAAGCACACCTGGAGTGAGACAAACTATAAATATATGTAACTAGACCCACTTCAGGTATTCTGGAGAACAGTCTCGTTTAAATTGTTATGGAACAGTCCACTAAGGTTTGATTTTTACCTAAAACAATTTACCATAATAGTAATTTTAAACTTGATTTATTTTTTTTTTAGTCCACTTAGAAACTTTTATCCAAGAAATGAGATTATTGTGCTTATCTTTTGAACATCTGATCAGTGTTAGTCCAGTCGCTTTTACATTGGCTTTATTTGAGTGTTTTCACTGGAATAAGCTGAAAGTAAACAGTCGGTTTTATCTGGTGGTAAATGAATAGTAGATCGTATTCATAAAAAGCCGAGCAAAGAAATGTAAATTATATCCAGAATTAGTGTGGGCTGTCCCAGGTACCTGTTGTGCTAGAGAAGAGGCATTTCCTTTGTGATGTCCCAAAGGACAGAAGACGTTTGTGCCTCTGTGATCGCTGGTTTGGTGACTGGGGGAACACTGTCCAAGCGGCCATGCACAGCTGCCAGTTAACGTTTGTCCAGGAGTGACTCGAATTCTCGTCCCGTTTGCCCAGGCATTTGTCCTGAGAGCTCAGTGTTCCCCAGTTTAATGCTATTATTTATTTTTGCTCTACCTGACCCTCCTTGAATTATGGCCATTTTTCCATTTTCCATGCTGTGTCTACTCCTGTAGTTCACGTGCATAAAGAGTGTCACCTTGGTATCCTTTCTGCCGCTCTGCTTTCTAATGGCGTGCTTTCTGCATTACTTTCATTTTCTTAAAAAGATCAGAATTATAGCTTCAGGGGCTGTGAAAGCACGCAGGAAGCAAAGGTTATCTTTCTTTCCTAACCACCTAAATGTTAGAAACATCCCCAATGACTGTGGTCAGATGTCTGGAGTTCATTCGTTCTCTAGCTTTGAATTTTTGCACTAAGAAAGTTAAGAAAAGGGGTTAGGCTTTACTGTCATTTGGGCCTGTATTCTCTTAGCCTTGCTTTACGTTATCTGCTGTTGGCTTAGGAGGTTTTAGTTTGAAAAAAGTTATTTAAAAAAAAATAATGCAAATTAGCTTGGGTTTAATCTGAGTTTATTTCTAAAGCGCAGCTGTTACCTAGGAAATAGTTAAGTCAAATTTCAGTGCTGCAGAAGTTAAAATTGTTAGTGGGAAACAGAGCAGTAAGAGCTACATGTCAATATTCCAGTGCTGTGATTAGCAGAGTATCCATGTCATAACCAGGGAGAAGATGTTTTGGTTTGGTTTTGTTTGCTTTTAAAAAAAAGATGCTTAAATTACTTGCTCTGTCTAGTTTGTATACTCCAAAAGTTTTATCCTTTCATTGAGCAACTGAGTGTATACTAGAGACGGGGAGTTAGAGCTGTAGAAAAAAATGAGCCAATGGCAAAGTCTTTGCTGTTCAGGAGCTGCGAGACCTTCCAGGAAAATGTTGTTGCCTTAAAATTCTTTTAAAAGGGAAAAAGGTATTTATTTTAATTTCATTTAATATTTCAGGTCTGAAATATCTACATTCTGCTGGCATTTTACATCGAGACATTAAACCAGGGAACCTACTTGTGAACAGCAACTGTGTTCTTAAGGTGCTACTTAAATTTATTGAAAATGTACATATGTATATGCTGCTCATTATAAATCAGTTGTTATTTTTTTAAACAAAGCGTTTAATATGAACACTTTTCCTGAAAGTCATTTTAAAAGACAAAAATCCCACAGATTCTTTAAAAATTATAAACGAAACGAACATCTTCCTTTCCCTGTTCCTCCCTCCCTCTCCCCAAATCTGGAAGCAGATGGAGCTGACCCTTTGGTTTGATGGGGGGTGTCCCGTGCCCCCGCCTAGGAAGGGAGGCAGCTCCCCAGGTATGGCCATGGCAGCCTGCGGGGACCTGCTCAAAGGCCCCGGGCTCTGCCATTAACTCCTTAGGCGCAGGACGTTTTGGAAGGCTTAGGCATGTTGTACAGCTGTGCCAAATGTCACAAAAATGAGTTTTGTTTACACCGATTTGCTAAGCATTCTAAATGTGAAAATTTTTGTCTGTTTTCTTAACCCTTCTGGTTGAAGAAATTTTAAAAAAAATTCTCAAAGCCAAAGTGAGTAGAAGCTGAATCTTTCTGTAGCATTTTGAGGCATGTCATGAACCAATGAAATCTGCTTTGGGGTGAAATATTCTGTACTCAGAGGTTGGCAATATGTATTATTTTTTTTTTAGTGCAAAGTTTTTTACTCTCTTAGATTATAAATATTGTAATGCCAACTAAAAATGAACTGTGATTTCAAATAAAATTGTAGAAAGTTTAAATGGATGTGGAATAAAGTAGCATAATTTCTTCCTATTCCCCTTTCCCTTTGCTTATGCAGTTACAGCGGATTATCTGATTTATTTAAATGCTGGTTTGGAATTTCTTGCTTCGTTACCAGAAGGTTACCTATTTGAAATGCATTAAGTGTTTTGGTTATTTTAATTTTTTTATTTACCTTCTCAATTTAGATTTGTGATTTTGGATTGGCCAGGGTGGAAGAATTAGATGAATCTCGTCACATGACTCAGGAAGTTGTCACTCAGTATTACCGAGCTCCAGAAATCCTGATGGGCAGCCGTCACTACAGCAATGCTATTGACATCTGGTCTGTAGGCTGTATCTTTGCAGAACTACTTGGGCGAAGAATATTGTTTCAGGCACAGAGTCCCATACAGCAGGTATAATTAAATTTCCCTTTAAACATTTTTCTACTGCGTAATTTCATGGAATCAGTTACACGGATGCATTTTGAACCTCAAACTTGCTTTTGTTTCGCTTGGTTTACACACGGGCAAAAAACCAAGCTGCTTTGAAACACTGAAACGATAACTTCCAGACGGTATTAAAAGTAGTGGTTATTAATGTTAGCTTTTGAAATGTGTATTTTTTTGTAATCCCCTGTAATCTGCTGCAGTACCAAAGCTTGCTGTAGCATTTTATTGCAATATAAGGTAACGGTGATATAACTGGGATCAAGCTTTTTTGTAACAACTAATATGAGAAAGTTTTCTGTCCTTATGTAACTGTATTGGCACTTGAACTATTTAAACTGCCAGTTAGCAGTATTGCTCAGACTGCTTCAATTCGGTAATGGTCAAGTGGGTAAGAAGGTATTGAATGCTTTTTTATGTCGTATAGCTGTGGCTAGGTATAAAAACACGAGATGCACCAGAATCCTTCATCACCATTCCAACTGTAAGCAAACTAATATAATATACATTTATCTCTAATAATCTTGAAGTGCTATT
Organism: Dromas ardeola; assembly: GCA_013398915.1. Lineage (NCBI taxonomy): Eukaryota > Metazoa > Chordata > Aves > Charadriiformes > Dromadidae > Dromas > Dromas ardeola. Next base: position 1,215,219 of record VYZM01019465.1, read on the forward strand.
TTTACAGTAGATAGAAAATAATGTCTGCAACAAGATATTAGAGATGGATGCATTTATACTTCTATCTAAGAGAAGGAACAAGATGTGCTGGCATAAAAATGTTTATCTTCAGTGTTGCTACTATTCATCTATAGATTAGAAACTACATACATTGAAATTGTGAGATTACGTATATTGATTGACGAGAAGTAAAAACACATTCCAAACTTTTGTTAAAGGTGACATTCCAAACTCTGTACTACTTTTGTTTGTTTATGCACGTAGTGTTTTCACAGGTTTGAGAGACATTCACATTAGCATGCTGTTTTCAACATTTGTATATTTAAAATGTTGTTGTGTTTTATATGTATTTTTTCAATGCTGTGTCCTGTCTAGTGGTTCCTCTCATGTCACCGCAGTAGCGTTCCCAAGGAGGGACTTGCTGGTCACTCTAGGCTGCACTGATACCTCGTCTGAGCACAAAAAGTCGGCCTCCTCCCAAAATACACCCCTCCTGCCCTTGTGCAGGGACCGCACGGGGAAAAGCAGTAATGTAATCAGAACTACTAGTTACATTGACAGCTGTTCTGTTGCAGCCTCAAAAATATTTAAACTCTCCTGTTTTTCTAATCTTTGATCTTTTGTTACACTGAAGCTGAACATATGTGGATTTTAATAGCCTTGGCTATCCTTCTTGAAGTTTAAAGTGCACAGACATCCGTCAGATAAATCTAGACTACCGTTACGGGGTTGGGTTTTCTGGGTGGTGTTCGTTTTATTTGTTTGAAAAGTTGTATAAAGCTGTGTAAGAGTTCCTAGATCTTTTATAATCCCTGTGCAGTGGAACAGGTTAAGAAGTAATCACCATATATATATTTCAATTATGTTACGAGATGTTCAGTGCTCTGTGAAGGTGGACAGCGTGTGGAAGTGCCTGGGGGCAGTCAGTGTTAGGTCTGTCCTTACGCCCGCGCCGTGCCCCTCGGTGCAGCCCGTGCCCGAGGCTGGTTGTCCCCTCCACCGTGGGGTTGGCCAGGCCAGAGCAACTCCGAGGGCAGGGAGCCATCATCGGGATGAAGTTCTCCTGGGAAAAACCAGGGAAGAGATCATTTTAAAGCTGACTACTGGGACTTTTAACTCAAATCTCTGCTCAAGAAAGTGAACAAAGCTTTACATTATAAACCAGACTGGAACTGGTGATTTTGGTATTTAAACTTTGGATAGTATTATGCTGAAAGTGATGAACATACCTGAGTTGCTTGCTCAAGTTACAATAGCTAACTTTTGATAAGGGCTTTGCAGGATTTCTTACAAGTGTAAGAAATGAGATAATCTAGACTGAGACTTAGATAATCAGAAACACTTTCAAATATAGTATTTTATCATTTTGCTTTTTCCTGATACTATTTAGAATAGTCAGCATTTTTGTATAATATAATCTTTCTATTTCTGTTTAAAAATGCATTTTTAAAGGTGCAAATACAAGTTATTTTTAGCTATATGTCCCGAAACATTTAATACATCTAATTTTATCTGTCGGTGCATCTGTAGCACAGGAAGGGTGATCTCTGACTTTCTGCCTGTTCGTGGGAGCAGATGCCTCTCTCTGCTCGCTTTGAAGCCGAGTCTGCACACTGGTTTGTAAAAGGCGGGTTATGGTGTGCTACGTTTTAACCACCTTCCGAGGTTAGCCAGTTCCTCTGGTCTGATTTTGCTGATTATTATTTAATCCTCCTTAAAGATAACTGGTCACATGCCTGAGGCGGTGAGCGGAATCCGTTTGGGAGGGTGAGTGTGAGGAGGATGGGGACGCGGGCAGACGCGGACGGCCTGGGTGGCCATTCCCAGCGCCGCTGCGGCCGTGTCGCGTATGCGCTGCGTCCCGGCGGGAGAGCTCAGACGCCGGCACACGTGGACGCTCGCTCTGTCACATGTAACCCAGGGCACCGCTTTCTATTTCTGACGTCGGCAGAGCTCACCGGGGCCGTGCTCAGCAGCGGCAGTGGATCCGCAGAGCGAGGCGGTCGGTGCTGAGGGCTGACATCACCCTTTCCCATGACTCAGAGGGGGCCGGTGCTGGTTGCCCACTGGCAACCTTGAGATGTTCTCATGAGATGCCTCCCCGGTTGGTTTTAGCTAAAAGGAGCCCAGTGCCGCGCTCCCCTCCATGCAAAGCAGGGCCCAGGCAGCGGCAGCAGCTGGGGGGTTGGCTTGGAAAGGGCGCTTCTGACCTAAAATACTAACACAAGAATGGAGGGGCACTGTATATACCCAAAAGACTTGAAATTCACACAACTGAGGTCAGTTGAATTAAAAATTAATGTTTTGTAACATTTTTCTACTTTTACACTAAAATTTCAAAATGCATTTTGTAATACTTTAGAAAAATATGTTTAAAGACTGATAACATGCATCTAGCTAAATGAAATCAGACCTCTTACCAAAACTCCTCTGTGAGTGTCTTGAAAAAGTATGGGCTGAAGCAAGAGAATTTATATCTTGAAAGATGTTAAACATGAACTTTCAGGAGATCATTATGAAAATTGTTTTCAATGTTTTTTCTTGTAACCAGTAGAATGAAGTGTGTGTATTTATATCCATATCTATGTATACAGATATAAACATATATTAACATATCATTGCCATGTGCTTCGGGGGTAGTTGGCTGAAAAATACAGGTGTTGATGCAGTCTGCATTCCCTGAGACGCTGGTTTAATTTATGACATTACTTTTTATATTTTGTAAAGACATTGACCTTTTATTATATCAGCTCCATGTGTCTATTTCTCAATTACATGTTTTCCGCATCTAAAAACCCCAAGGTTTAGGATGATTTTATTTCCCTCTGTAGTTTCCCACCTCCTTAGGAAGGTAGGTCCCTTGCTGCCGCTGCTCTATGGAGTTGTGCCGCCCTGGCCGCGCGGTGCCGAGGCAAACGGGAGCCACGCGTCCAGCGCGAGTGACACTGGGCATGGCCAGGGCGGGGGTGCTGCGGGAGGGGGGGCTCTCAGCCCCGGCTGAAGAGCAGCACAGCGCGGGGTGCCACCAGCAGTCCCAGCACACAGGGTTGTGCCACCGGTCCGAGGGTGACTGTCATGTGTACGAGGCCTGTGAATGATGAGAACGGGCTTTTTCTCAGAGGAGAGCTCTGCGGCCGCTCAGCGCGGGCGGATGCTGGTCACGAGGGAACCTTGGAAGCAGGGCACTGTTCTCACCACTGACAGACCTGTTTTGGGGGGGATTTTTGTTGGGTTTTTTTCGTGACTTGTACAGGGTTTTTTCTGTTTGTTTTTATTCACTAAAGGAGTATATGCACACACTTTTGTAGAAATCAGGTGAAAGCTTGCCTGTTGCGTTCCAAAATTACAAAGGTGAATGAAAAGTCATTTCATTTGAGTCCAGTTTTAAACACAGCGTCATCGTTGCTCTTTTTTAGGTAGCTTTTCTTTTCCTTATAACCAGCACCGCTCCTTTCCCTTCCTCTGGTGCTGGACAGATTATTATTTTTTAAACTTTTCTTCTCATATATAGGAACTCTTTATATAGTATGTTTGTACTAAAGTTCTGAGGGTTTTGTCCCCACTTTCTATAGTTTTATTCCTGTTGATGGCAAAATATTTTGTGTAAAGCAGTAGATGACCTGTTTTTTTGGTTTAATTTTGTGTGGTATATTGGTATGTAATGCTGACATTCAATTGAGACTATTTGGGGTTTAGAATGAGTAACGCACCATTAACAGTACTTAACAATTTTTTTAATGATGTAAAATTGACTTTTAAATTGCAATAAAATATTTTACTAAACCTGTAAACAAAAAAACCTCCCAGACTTTAAAATCAGCTTCTGTTAGGGCTATTTCAGTGAAATTACAAATGTTTGGTTTTGCTAGCTACTAAATGTATATGTTAATATTTGTAATTTACTATCTGTAAAATAGTGGTTTTGAACTGATTCATACCTTAAACGTGATTCGCGTTACCTTAAGAATCTGCTGTCATAGTGAAATATATTAATATATGTCTAAGATCTCAAATGTGTATGTTCTGTCCCTCCAGCTGGATTTGATCACAGACCTGCTGGGAACCCCGTCGCTGGAAGCAATGAGGACGGCGTGTGAAGGCGCCAAGGCACATATACTCAGGGGTCCTCATAAACAGGTAGAGCTGGAGATTACTGGCCTTTTTTAATATATGGTCAATCCAGTCCTTCCCTCAGCCCCCGTAAGTGAGGATTTCCGCTGTGCAGGATACTACTGCTGCATCGTCGCAGTGTTTCGCATCTTGATTAAATTCTCATGGCACGTTTGTTCTTAAATACTTTGGATATTTAATCTCAGAGCTGTGTGTGCCTGTACACCGGGTTAGGTTTACCAAAGGTGGTTGTGGTGTTGCAGTGGCGAGGGTTAACGGGGTAGCTATTCCAACGGCTATTGAGACAAGGTAGTTTTTCAGTAGTCAAGTGCATTTCTGGCTTCTGTCTTATATGTATTGTTTGACTTGATGATACAGGTGAAAGTCTCCTTTTTTGAAGTGACAGTGTTTTGATAGCTATTTTGAATGAAGATGTTAAATTTAAGTGATAATATTGGTGAGAGACATAAATTAAAATTGACAGGATAGTTCAGAAAGCCCTGGAGGGACTCCAGTACTGACAGCATCAAGGGTGTTCAAAGTGGAAATCGCCCGTTACCCAGGTGCGAAAACAGAACGGTCCAGCAGCCCATCACCAAAGGGTCCCTCACCCATCCCTGCTGTGACCTGAGCTGTCCCGAAAAGGCTGAGAAAAACTGAGATACAACATTCAACACAACTGAAGTAAAAGTTAATTGAAAAAAAACGCCAAAAACAAACAAGAGAAAAAAGGCAGGATGATGTCATTATGCTGACTGGACAAGAAAAAGGGCAAATGAAATGTAGTGTTAATAGATACAAAGAAATGCTTATGTGGGAATCCACAGTGCAGTAATAAAGCAGTTTGTCCAGCCAATATGGTCATTTTTATGATTGTTAGATAGTAAAAATTAACAAAATTAATAACCTGTACATGTTAATACATCAGATCTTTCCAGTGGTTAAGTTTGCATCTTTATTTTCTGCATGTTGAAGTAATTTCTCAAATGTCTACTCACCACAATAGTAGTTACCATAGAAATGAGCACTGGATATATATTCTGCTGTATTGTTAACATGGGGGAGTTCTGCCTCCTTGGCACTTTTGATTCACTACATCAACTTGTCTCTATTCCATTTTATGACAGGTTTTTTTTTTCTTTCAACATTAATAATAGGAGGATTTCCTTAAGACTTTCTCTACCAGTTTTAAAAGAAATCAAGTCTATTTTTTTGCTATCATGTGCTAGAAGAGTTGTAACTTTTAAGCACGTAGTCCTGCGCTTTCAAGGTTTGAGATGTTTAGCAAAAAAACAAAAAAAAGTTTTGTAGTGGTCGAAGCTGGGAGAAATACATCCACTGTACTTTCTATATATAAGTATATAACAGTACACAAATATATCCAGATACTTGATAGAATATATTCGTTTTAAATTCTGATAATTGGATAATCGCTTGACATTTCCAGAGTGCAGTAGTTGTGCTCTTGGTAGTAGTAAGCAAGAGCTCTGGAATGTATTTATTAGCCTTGTTCAATGTGTTAAAGGAGGATGTTGAGTCAAGAGTTGAAATGGGCCCAAGGATGTCTCCTGATTCTCCGGTCCCAGTGCCAAGGCACTGAAACGCCGTGTCTCTTGACTGCGGAATGACGGGCATACCAACAAGCAAGTGGGGTGAAATGGTATAAAAGGTTTCCGTACAGATTAAATGTCCTAGAGCCACTCAGTCATAGGAAATACGCTAGAAGCAGTTAGTCCTGTGTTTGTTGAGGAAAACAGCATTGATTTTTCATGGAGTGCTCGAGAAGTGGAACAGCCTCTGGAGTTGTGGGCTCGGCTGCAACCTGGAAATCGTGGGTTACAGTGCATCAAGTTGACTTCTTTAATGATATTTCTCTGTTTTCAACTTTAAGCACACTTTCATGTTCCAATGCAAATTCCTGGCCTTTCATCTTTTAAAATGGTGGTTTTGTTGGTTATAAATAACTAAATGTTACCAGTTTCTTAATTAGATTAATAGGGAGAGAAAACCACGTTAGAAACTGGTGATTACTTTGTCGCACAAACTATTTTTAATCCATGTAGGTGAGCATAGTAGGAGTTAAGGGGTAAAGCGTTTTGCTGCTTTATGTAAAAATAGATTAATGCATGAAGTTTCTGATTTAAAAAAAGCGGTCCCACTGTGTGTTGGCATAATGAAAATTTACATACTATGTAGACTTCTTTGTCAGTTTTGCATTTAAAGATTTTACTTCAAACTGAAGTTGAGTGAATTGATAAAGTTGCTTAACTGGCAGCCCTCGGAGGAGCGTCTCCTCCCACAGATGCCGTGGTTCGGGCTCCGCCGCAGTCCCGTGCTGTCCCACTGCTACGAGTCAAATGTGCTGTCCTCGCACCCTCAGCTGGGGCAGAGAGAGATCCAGCGTGATGCACCTTACTTGCTAAAGGACCTCGCCATTCCATCATTCCATGATAACCAAATCTTACAGAAATTCAGCTTTCACCAATTTCTTCTGCCCTTGCGAGTACTCTTCAGGACTGCTCCTGATCTCTGTCTGTGCACTTGATTGCAGTTTGCTGAGAAAATGCTGTCTCCAAAAGCTGTGTATAACCAGATGCTCATAGAATGGTGCAGACAAGGGGCGTGAGCGTAGCAAAAAAAGTGCATCCTTTGTTTGTACTGGATGCAACAGCTTCTGTAAGTAATTAATACAATCATATTTTTCTGCCCCAGTATCTGGATGAAACCTACTTAATCACAGTGCTTGGATGACAGTGCTTTTTTGTGTAGATTCATTAGAAAAATCATATGAAGTTACCAAATATTATAGTTTTATATTCTATAGACTGCACTTAGAAACTAAGGCTGAGTAGTGCTTAGTGCTGTATTTGGTAGTTCAGGGTTAGCTTACAGGGATGTCACTGTGGAGGTGTAATTTTTATATATACTGGCAAATTTACAGCAACTGAATAACTTATATTCCTTTACTTTGCTAAACGGGTAGAAGCAACAGATGCCTGTCAAATACTAATGTTGCATCCTGGTTAAAGTCTGTGTAGAGTTAATGCAGATCTGGAAATGCTGTGGATCCATGCGAATGAGATATAAGGTCTAAGTTTGCCAGTGGATATTGTCCCATAAATAGGCCAGCTAGCTTCCAATTGATTTGTTATATTGCAGGCAGAACGTTTTAGTCATTTCTGTCAGCCGGCTAGTATGTTCTTCCCCCACCTCAGCAGTAATTAATCCCTGCGCTAGTGAAGCTCTCTGTAGTGTTCTTCCTGCCCTCCCGGCTCTCCCCAGCACCTGCCTTCACTGGCTAACACGAATGTGGTTTGAATTTTCACGGGAACAATACAAAGGCGGGGGGTGTGGCTGCATGTGTATGTGATGGTTTATTTCCTTAAAAAATAAAAATAAAAATTTTAGGAGTGTTGGCCTTGGGAGTAACGCACCCCATGGCAGGAAATCTCCTTTGCAGCAGTGCCTGGCCTGTGATCTGTGGGGCTCTGCTGTTCTTTGCTTGGGGGTTTTGGTTTCTTTTTTCCATAGGTTTGTGGTTTCGCATTCTTCTAAGTGTGAAAACTGAGCCTTCCTTTCCCCCGTCTTACTCCTTTTTGGTGTTGTTTTTCCCCTTCGCTTTAGAGGAGTAACTCTCCACTTGTTCGCAACACTTTGTTGACTTTGACTGTGGTGCACCCTACTGCCATTCTCTAAGCTAAATAAGAATAGGAATCATGTCAATTAAGCAGGAAAATATTTTACTTGATTTTGGAAACTGGCATTGTTGTGGCTTTAAAAAAAAAAAAAAAATCTTTGAAGTTCATTCCAGAGAGCCTAGGATATAGCTAATGCTTTAAAATGAATGGCATATAACATTAATATTATTGTTGATTATTTTATTTTCATTTTGCGCCCCTTCAGGCAGCGCTTCTTCCCCCGTGTTGGGAATGTGGGGACAGGGGTTGTCTTCGCATTTTGCTGCCCTCGTGTTACCACCGAGGGAGGCGCGGAGCGGTTTGTGGGCCCGAGCAGAGGGGAACCGTGCCGTCCCCAGCTGCGGGCGCTTCCAGCTCCTGATGCCCACGCGGCTCCTGCCCGAGAGCACCCGCCGCCCCCCGGCCCTGCTCCCCCGCCTCTTTATCCCCTGTGAAACGCTGTACGCCTGAAGGTCATTTTAATTGTAGTAGATGTCACTGTCGGTTAGATATGGATCGCCTGGGTAAGGAAAAGCAAAATAATCCATAGTTTGGCAGTGATTGAGATCAGAAAAATGAAATACTGAAAATGATGTGGTTAACCAGCCCCCTGAGCAGCGACAGCTTAAAGTGGCGTCTATATCGAAAAATAAATAAATAAAATATAGGATTCTCCAGGGATTACATCCGAACTAAGGAAAAAAAATAACCATTTAGATCTCCGTTACAATTGCTGAGTTTTGTAATAGTGATCACAGTCTCGTTGGAAAGCGTTAGGTCGTGTGTGTCCTTCTTAACAAGAAGTTTGTCCTTGGTAACTATAAAATACCGCGTGCTGCAACAGCCTTTTCTCGCTGACGGATCTGACGGGAGACCTCTCCGCGCTCTTCTCTCTCCTGTTTCCCTGCAGCCATCCCTCCCTGTCCTGTACACGCTCTCCAGTCAAGCTACACATGAAGCAGTTCATCTCCTTTGCAGAATGTTGGTCTTTGATCCAGTAAGTATGAGTTAAAATTATTTCTAATACTTTTTTGTTTTAACAGTTTTTGTTGGCTGCTACCTAAATGAATATTTTAAGTAAAGGACTGCTTTAACTGATTTTCTTCTGCATTGCATTTCCGTACTTTTGGGTCTGTAAAAGATGTAAAAATATCATCTTATAATTGCTCAATTAATTTCGCCCTGGAATGGGGGTTTCGCATTTAAAATCTAGTGGTCTTTTGAAGAAAGCTACGGTGGCGTGAGAAAGAAGAGGGTGTTGGTGAATCATGCCATCTTTTCCCAGCTAGGTGTAGGTAGCAGAACATCAGATACTTCGGTGCAGTTCTAATTAGAGACGCGTGGGTGTTCCTGGTCTTGCGACACACAAAAAAATTCCTTCTACATCCACACAGTCATATACAGGATCTTTTTTCCACTGAGCATCTGCTTTTCTAATAAAAATTTGCTGCTGTGGATTTTGGATATCATCTCTTGGGCTTACTGTACAGAAGCGTCACTAGACAACCTGGTCCCCGAATTGATGGTCTTGGTTGTTTCATCTTTACAGGAAAACCCTTAGCATTTCAAACAAAAAATAGACGAATTGACTGAACTGCAAAGGGGGAAGCTTGTAATTGATAAAGTATTCAGAGGGCAGTACCTTTTGATTTTATTTTTTTAAATCTTAACATCACTTTGCTAAACAAAAAAATGGAAGTGCTAAATTATAACTTCCATGTAAACAACTTAATTTTTTTCCTTTCTGACTCCCTTAACACTCGGAATGCTGGTATTCCCAAATCACATTTAAATAAATGTGGCTTTGGGTTTTTTTTAAGAATCAGGACAATCCTTTGGAACAGGTGATTTTAATTTCATCTAAAAAATATGCTGGGAATTGGGACAGTTGGGTTGTACTCCAAGCTTTGCCACTGCTTTTGCTCTTTGAGCAAGTAACTTTTGTTCTGTTTGTGTTTTGTTTTGGTTTTTAATTCACCTTTAACAACGGACTTCATTACACCTTGAACTTGCAGTAGCACTTCTGTCTGCAGCTCTTTAGAAGCAGATAGTATTCTCCTTTGTCGAGGGGCTGGTGCTGGACACCTGGGGACTGAGTTCTGCACTTGGGCTGTGCCCAGAAACCTCTTAGTAGGTGGCAGTGGGCTGCAGGATTGAACCCTGCGCTCTCACCGCCTGCCCTGCACCTTCACCACGGGTTCTCTGAAACCTGGCATGTAAAGTACTTCTCAGCACCCTAGGTGCCATATCCTGAGTTATGCTGGTATCAGGGCTGCTTCAATTTGTCTTTTATTTTAAATACCCACTCAAGGATGCATTAAAATGTTTTGCAGAGTGTGGACCTACAAAATGCCGTATTTGTTAACATTAAATTCTTTGGGCTTATTTTGATTTATCGTAGGAGTCATAATTTCAAGGTTATCTGGAGAAAGTAATTATTGAAAAATATATTTCTAAAAATCATATTAGCAGTATTTTCTATCATTAGCTATAGCACAGAAAGGTCAATGTCATCTTAGCAACGCTGCTTGCTTTTAAGTAAAATCTTCCCCCTAGTGGCAGCGTTTGCAGATCTACATTTTCTGACCTGAACTAATCCTTTACCGTGATTAGGTGTTTATAAAACAATTTAGAATTAATTGATGAGTAAGTATTTCTTAGACTGTTTCAATACCTCTGAAAATATCCTAACTCGTTTTTTTTGTTTGTTTATTTTATTTTCTTTAAATGCAATATTCAGTCCAAAAGAATATCTGCTAAGGATGCCTTAGCTCACCCATATCTTGATGAAGGGCGGTTGCGATACCACACTTGTATGTGTAAATGTTGCTTCTCCACATCTACTGGAAGAGTTTATACGAGTGATTTTGAACCCATCACTAATCCCAAATTTGATGACACTTTTGAAAAGAACCTCAGTTCTGTTCGGCAGGTGAAAGGTGAGTAGTAATTAACCTTTGCCCCTGCATTTCCTTTCCTGCCCCACCCGTTGGCAGTCTGTCGCTGGGCTGTGCCGTCTGGGTGCGTGCGCTAACCCAGGTGGGGTTTGCTTTGGGGTGTTTTTCCATAGCAGATATTGGAAATAATTTATTTTCACTCAAAGAACGGGATTGCTTGTAAGGGTTCTGACCTAATACACGATCACACACGTTAGCTGATGTGCAGAAGTGTGTCGGTTTCACAGCGTCACAGCCACCTTCCCTGGAGTCGCTGCTCCCCAGTCGCTGCTGTTCCCTGTTGGGGCACGCGGTGTTTCCCCCGGCTCTCCTGCAGAAGGGGGCACCTCCCCAAGGGCTGGAGCTGGGGAGCCTCGTCGTTCTCCTGCCACACTCTGCTGGTGCTGGAGGGCTGTCCCGAGGGCCGGGGCAGCAGCCGCTGTCATGGTGTCCCCCGCTGGTGCCATATGCGGCGCTGGCAGAGGCTGCGCTCAGGCTTTGTGACGTTCCGTCACCGCTGCTGGGAGGGAAACTACTGCTGCAGATGGCTACTATGTGCCAGCAGTCGCTTTGTGGCACTCGAGGTTTGAAGTCTGATCCCACCACAGCAAACCAGCCCAAGAACCGACTTTGTTTCTTTTGCAATCGGCTCCGGTGGGGGAGGCAGGTCCTTCCTGAGCGCCGTCCAGTGCCAGGCGCAGGGCAGGGGTTGGATCTCTCTGGTGGCAGCTTGAGTAACTCAAGAGGAAGAGAGGGGGCAGAAATGTGTTACCTTGGGACAAAAATACTCCATGATGTTGCCATGATAACGGGACTTATTTTGGTTATATCCTGGACTTGTATCTCTGATATTTACAATTATAGTTCCTACAAGTTCACGTAACATTGTTTTCTTTTTCTCCTGTTACTCTTTCCATTTCCCTCCTCTCTTTCCAGAGCTGTACCTGGGTCTGCTGCCTTCTCTGAAATCCCCTGTCCTAAAAGCTAAAGCTGCCGTTACGGTTTGCTGGCAGCGGGGCAGGTCCTGGCACGTGGCCCCTGACAGACCCCCCGGCCTTGGGGGGCTCCGCCGGTGCCAAAGCTCCCGGCTCTGCTTTTTGGGGAGGTGTGTGTGCACACATGTGTATGGGAAGAGGTTTTGTCTGGCAGCTGGACACACAGTTCCTCTTTCCTTATGAAAATTTACTTTTTTGCTTTAGTCACTCAAGTGGCAGCTTTGTGCTTGGTGGTGGTGACCGAGTCCATGGATCAAACTGGACTCATACAGCTGTGTTCTCGGTGTTTGCAGATCGAGTTCAAATTGAGAATTCTTTGCTTTTCAAAAAGTTATACCCTAAAACTGGGATTTAATCTATAACTGGTTATCATCAGTTCAGTGTGATAGTGGGGACTGGGGTTTTATTTTATACACATTTATTTCAGTGTGCATAGAAGAGTTCTGTGTGAGCTTGCGCTCCGAGGTGTGGCTCAGTCTCCGTTGCGTTTCAGTGAGTCCTCCAGTTGTCCTCCAGTCTACGTTGCCTTTCACTGAAGGAGAAAGTATTAATGCTACGGTGGTTTTTCTTTTTCTCCTGTGTACAGAAATAATTCATCAGTTCATTTTGGAACAGCAGAAAGGAAACAGAGTGCCTCTCTGCATCAACCCGCAGTCTGCTGCTTTTAAGAGCTTTATTAGGTAACTGTATGTAATCACATCTGATATTAATTCACATTCATTCGTAGTACAGAATTCACACATCCAAAATGGTTTTATGTTTTAAATGTCTGAGAGTAGGAAAGGCCCATAGATAACTTCTGCAAAAAATACCTTAAGGACATGTATGGTCACATTTTAAAAATACTTTTATACGTTCTTCTAGAATTTAAGTAAAATGTGCAAAAGTTGCAGGTAATATTTTAGCGTCAGACTGAAAATTAGAACTGAAAGATTGACAAGTTGAATTCTGATTGTAGAATTGCACTGTAAAAACATTAAATTTAATGACGGATAGATGAATAATCGTTAAGAAAATAAGTAGATAAAGTACCGCGAAGTATTTGTTGTGTGTTGTCAACTGTTGGTCTCAGGGTGTTTTGGTTCGCTTGTGGTGGGGTTTTTTGTTTTCCTTGAAATGTTTGCTTTGTGGTCGAGCATTAACTTTCTCGTCTATTAGCTACTGCAAACGAACACTGATTTTCTGTGTCACCCGCATTCTAGTTCCACGGTTGCTCAACCATCCGAGATGCCGCCATCTCCTCTGGTTTGGGAGTGAAGTGGAGGATAATGTACTACTGAGATGTAACGTAGCTTTCCACTGGAGTCTGGGATTTGCAATTCTGGAGGTTAATCATGCTTGTACTGTAATTTTACTAATGAAGTTTTAAATTAACAACCACTACTTGTACAATATGAATAATATTTAGAAATGTACTAGACTTTTAATCTTGTAAAGTGGTTGTGCTTTTAGAAGAAAATATTTTACCCAGAGTTGCACGTGTTTTATGAATTCTAGTGCAGCTGTGATGGCTCAGCTCAGAACAAACAGAATTGAACCAAATTTGGGGAGGTTTTTTCTTTTTTTCTTTTTTTTCTTTTTTTTTTTTTTTTTATTGAAGTGAGGTTGTACAAAAAGATAGACGTACATTTTGATATTGAGCCATTCCTGAAGATTTTGGGTTTTCTAAAACTAAGGAATACAGAAAACTTGACTGCGACCAATCCTGAAGCCACGTCAGGTGCCCGTGACCGCGGAAGTGGCCACGACACCTGATGGTCAAACCCTATAAATAGCTTCTCACTAGAGCTGTGATGGTGATGTGTGCTGTTCTCAAATCAAATGTTGTGAGTAGAGAGAATGAGTTTGTGACTAGGAGAGACTAAACTTCTGTTTCCTTACCCGGTATAAATATATATATATATTTAATCTATTTTTATTAGAAGTTTTTCTGCTCTTTCTTACATAAAGCCCCCCAGCATGCATCTCCTATGTGTGTAAATAATTCCATTTATGGGCTAATTTCAGAGATCCCCGACATCATTGCTGTATAGAGAGAAACTAGCTTGCACATTTTAGGTCTGTGAAATTTTGTGAGAACTTTTTCCTGCACTGGACAGTTGAGAGAAAAAAAAAAAGAAAAGGAAAAAAAAAAGCACATAGGGAATTACGTTATTGTGTTTGTGTCTTTAGGCGAAGCTGTGGAAGTCTTGAAATGTCACAGTAGTAAATAACTTTTATTACTTTTTGGCTAATTCTTTTTCTGTTGGAACACTGAATTCTGTGCATATGTATATATGAACACAAATTGAAGGCCTCTACCTCCTGGAGTATACAACTTGGTTTGTTTACCTCCACATGATTTTTTTTTTTTTAAGTTCAGTGTGGAGACTTGAAACTTGAATGTCCCTTCCAACTTTTATATTTAAAACAAGACTAGAAAATTGAAGACTGTTTTTCACCTGTACAAAGAAATACTAAAGGGTGGTCTTAAAATTTGAGCATTGGTCTGGAGAAAAACCGTGGTGTTTGTTATGGACAATTAACTGTTAAAGTTATTGTAAGTTATCTGTATTTAGCAGAGTATTTTCAACAAGAGTGATCTGAGCTGAAATTGGAGACTATTAGTAAGTTATGTTTGGAAGTTTTAACTTCAATGAAGTAATTATTTGCTGTGAAAGAGACAAACATTGAATAACTGAACAAAGATGGTGCAATATCTTTGTTTTTTATGAGGCTCCTGAGAATAAAACCAACTGAAGCATTTCAATTCACTTGAATGAGAAACGTGTTTAATTAAACGAGCCCGAGAAGACACTGGTATGAAAGGTAAAATCTCAGAGGTTGGTCAGTTAATGTGGCACACTTGCTGGTCACTTTGTAAAATGTAGATTTGAAGTACAGTGGTGAAAACATTAAATGTGACATTTGAAAAAGAAGTGGTGGTATCTTTATTTCCTGTCTCCTCTCCCACCTTTATTTAAGAATAAGTTGTTACAATCTTGATGGAGTACTGTCTAAAAGAATAGAAGTAAAAAGAGTTTATAACATCTTGGTTTGGGCATGGTTTTGATTTTTACACTCATATGCGTCCACAGACATATATACGTATATATGCATATATGTGCGCATATATATGAATTCTCAAACAAAATATTCATTTACTCTTTAAGCTTGATCCTGGATAAAGGCAAAACCTGCTGATTAAATCAAAACAAGCAATTGAGTTGCACTTTATTGGGAGGTTGAGAGACATCCAGGCAAGGATGGATTTTACTTAATTTGCAAAGTTCGTATCATTTTTTTCAGCACAAATGCGGTCATTGTTTTCTGTAGTCCTAATGCAAAGAATCCAACGGGCACAAATACGGCTAAAAATGCTCATGTTTTATGAGTGTGACCTTTTTAAAGATCAAACAAGTTGAACGATACAGTTCAAGCCTCAGGAGAAATAAACTGATGAACCCTCGGAGCGGGTGCTCCCTTCCCAGGGCTGGCGCAGGTTGTGGCTCCTGTCTCTGCCTCTTCAGACCTCTTCCGAGAAGCCTCCGTGCTGTTATGAGGGAAATTCTAATGTGTTTTGGAGCTGGTGATGGTGGTGTCATTATTGCGTCATGGTTGCCTGTTGCTGACGCAGTTGCCATGAATTCGCTGCTGGTCTTACTTACGCTGCTCGTTAGATTCTCCGTCGGCGTGAGCCTGCAGTGCGACGGGCCGTTCGCTCGGGCAGGAGCCCAGTGGCGCAGGCAGCAGCGGAACTCTGGGCATCGAGGTATTTTTTGGAGTGAATTGCTAGAGGTCCATGGGTTCATCTCGTTCGTGAACATAGAAAGAATAAAATGTCTTTTGGACATTTCCCTTTCAGGGTGTCTTCATACGAGTGTGGGCAAGCCGCGGCGCAGAGTGAGTGATGAAAATTGGCACAAATGCGTAATGACAATTGTGTGTGCAAATGTATGTAAAAACCTCTTACGGTCATGTTTTCTGTAGCCTCAACTGCATTTTACATGTTTGATGTAACTCAGTTCCAATGAAAGTGAGACCTCGTAAGAGCCGTCTGTACAGTGGGCGCGCGGGTGTGCGCGCGGAGAGCGAGCTCTGCGCCAGCGCAGCGGGAGCTGGTTTCTGTCCCAGTGGGGTTAAAATCTGGCTTGTGGTTTTCCCAGTTGCATTTTAATCAGTTTAAAGCTGTGTTGATACCAATGTCAAACGAATTACAGGTTGTAATCATAAGTTTTAAGCTCTCTAAATACAGCTTCTGCATCTCCTCCTATTAATTGTGCCTTGAGAAGAGTACAGAAGTAGTGAGCGCAAAGAATAACTTCAAAATTATTCACAAATTGTCAAAGGAACGTGCAAATATTCGGAGGCCCGATCTCTGTGTGTACATCTTGAAGGTGATGCAAAGGCGCTAAACAACGTCTGCTGGGGGAAGGTAATTGCCAAAACCCCTTTCCTGATGCACAGTGAAATACCACTGACTGATTCAAATCAACTCACTTCGGAAAGTCGGGAAGAGCTTTTCTCCTTCAGCCAGTTTAACATTGGCGTGTTTGGGACTTTGCCATTTGAGCTGCTGGGAGCGTACGAGCGCTCACCAGACCACACAGCTGGGCTTAGTATTTACTGCGTAGCAAATTTTCTAATCATCTTTTTTACCCTTTATTTGTTTTAGTAACGGAGTATCTTGAAATCCTTGGACTGTTTGTTCTTTGTAACTTTTAAAAATGCTTCTGTCAAGCATAGCTTGATGGGAAATTCTCTTCACTGCACTTCTGTACCCCTGCTCAGGTATGGCTGCTTTCAAACTGTTTGTGACGTTGATGAATGGGGGAGACTGGGCTCCCGGCAGACGATGGATATAAATCCGCCTGTACACCGGGGGCAGCGTCTGTGCTCAATAAAGGATGGCATCAGCCCCGCGGATTCCCTGCTTGTGCTCTGACTTGCGGGGGGCACGGTCCCAGCCCGGGGAGGGGGGGCGTTTGTGGAGTCGAGAAACACTTTTTTCCCCGGCTCGATCCTCGGCGCAAAATTTAGAGAAAAAGACACCTCTAACGCCGTAGCTTTGCAATTTGTCGAGGAAAGCCCAGCCTGTCAGCCACGGCTGCACAGGAGGAAGTTAACTGTCCGTGTGTCCTTTGTGAGTGAAATTGGTAAAAATTATGGAAAAAAGGGAGGGGGG
>VYZM01019465.1:1239032-1256482 GCA_013398915.1 Dromas ardeola
GGCTCGGGGCAGAAGCGGGCGCGGCTGCGGGAGGGCGTCAAGCGCGGGAGGGCCGGGGGTGGGGGGGCCGCCTGGAGCCGCTAAAGTTGTTCCTTTTTATGGCAGTTCTCAGCAGGGCCCATTTCCTGGTGCCGTGTCCTCCGCAGCCTCCCACACAGGCAGGAAGGAAGGGACGGAGAAAATGTTCTCTTGTGTTAATGGGGGTAATTAAAGGTTATGTTACTGTTTACAGCAAAACTCTCCTAGCTTATTAGTTAATGAGCACGTTGGAGCGATTGCACTGACTCCTGCTTGGGTCGGCCGTGCAGGGCGTTCTGCTGGTGTTGAGCTTTGTCTTGCTGGGTCGGAGAAGTAATGGCCTGGAGCAGTGGAACTGCCCGAAAATGCAGCTTTGATGGATGTGTTCAGGCAGTCGCTGCTGAAGCTGGAAGCTGGAGAGCTCTGTTTGTCTGGGTTTGTCTGGATTTCTCTGTTGTTACAGAATCAATCTGGCTGTCTTTAAAAACATGCTTTGTTCTAAAAAAGGGACTGCTGAGGGGCCAAAGCGAGGCAGGAGACCGATGACGAAGGTACAGACCTGAGGCACACTTCCATTGTTAGCAAAGGGCTCAACTGCCAGACAAGGTGTAGTTACTTCTGGTCTTGATTTACTTATTCATAATGGATTACAGTAAACGCCTGCGACGAGTTAGGAGGAACTGTGTTACTCACAACGCTCGGACAATTTCTGATTGATTCTCTATAACCCTTAGCTGCGTTGTTTGAGCAGCGAGCTGCTTGTATAACACCACAACCGTAATACACACTTTTTGGTTGCTGCTCCTGCTTGCTTAGCAGTCAAGAGGTACTTTTCTGGCCAATTCCACATGTAGCGTGCGGTTGCCTTTGACTTAGATTTGCTCATGGGCCGCTTGAGTCAAGTGATGTAGCCGTAAAATTGCCTTGCTCAGATGTAGGCTGAAGCTTGCTACTGCGCTAATGGTGATTGGGTGACAGTAAAGGATGGTGGCAGGTAGTGGGAGTTCCACTTGAAGCTTTTATAGACAAACGGAGCTTTTTCGTCACTAAAATTCTTAGAATTAGTTTGTGTCTTGATGATCTGCACGATATTTCCATTGCTTGTTATTTAACAGACATTGTTTGTAGTGTCTGCTTAATTAGAATAACTGAGTTAGGAATTGCAGAATAACATTATATTTTAGGTGTTGTTCTAAGTTCAGTAGTTATTCAAATCTCTGGCCATTCTAAGATAGCATCTGTAGCTGCGAAGTAATTTGCTGTACAGATGGATAGTTGTGGGTTTTTTCTATATTGAAAGCTGAGGTGGGGTGAGAAGGAAAAGGGGTGTAGGAAGAATAGCAATATAATTAGCAGGTTATAAATTATATTTATTTATAAAAGGTTACTCATGTGCCATAGGCACAGAACAGAGAAGGGAGGAGGTATTTGTAGTCTGAAAGAATTTAAAAAAAACAACAAGAAAAAAAAACAGCAAAAAGTTTTTGAGAACAATAATTATTAGAAGGTTAGGCAAGAAACATGTATTTCTACTTTTCCAGTTAAAGAACTTCAGATCTGCCCCATTAGAGTTTCATTCTTTTATTTGTTTGTTTCCATTTTGAGCTTATTGTCGATGGAAAGATAAGCATAGGGAGACTGGGGAGAGAAAGAAGCAGTGAACGTCTGAGTGTCTCACTGGCTTTTTAATTGAGACAAATATTCCAAAGACTGGACATACTTGATGGGAAGGTAGTGTTGATTTTTTTTATTTTTTTAAATAAAAACTGCATAGACTGCTTGGCATTCCAGGGTGGAGGAAGAGGAGTTTTGAATGAATGGAGTTGCCAGGAAATGGAATGTTATGGTCCAGCATTTCGGTGTGGAGGCATTGGAAGAGACATGCAAATGTCTCCAGTTAAAAAGTAAAACCACCACCACCAAACCCCCCACACAGAGATGCCCGTCCGGCCGAGGGAAGGGCAGAAAGCTCTTCCATTGTGTTTCAGCGCTGCACAAAAAGACTTGCGTTCTTTGGGGAAGTTGAGAGGGAGCGGCGTTCCAGCTAGGGTTAAACTGGGACTGCGGTATTGTATGGAGTTTGTAGTGTTGGCTGCAGATGAAATAACAGGAAGTCCAGAAAAGTTTAGCGTCCCTCACTAACAGTAATGTAACCGTAACTTGACTGCATGGTACTGAGCAACCATTATATTGCTGTGTAAGTTGTCTGAAAAACAACTAAATCTTGTCGCATCAGAATGCGTGTAGATGTGTCCCTAGGAATCTACTGAAAGTATATCTTCTTTGTTGTGGGCTTCATGTTTTTGTTGTAAATGGAAATTCCAGGCTTCTGTATTGATCTCATGCATTTCTGTTTCCAGGGCCCAGTGGTTATGACCTCCTTTGCCTTGCCATCCTCCTCTGGTGACTTGTGACTCTTCACCAATCACGGCGGAATCCGTCAAGCCCACGCTCTGCAGGGTTATCATCTACCTACAGAAGGAGATGTCTGGGGACACGTGTCTAACCACCACCCTTTGTCCGGCTGCAGGGCCCAAGCCCAAAACCTGCAGCTTCAAAGCGGGCAGCCTTGGTAACAAGTATGTGCGACTAAATGTTGGGGGCTCTTTATATTACACTACAGTACAAGTACTGACCAGGCACGACACAATGCTTAAGGCCATGTTCAGCGGCAGAATGGAAGTGCTCACAGACAAGGAAGGTAAGGGAATGTCTCTTGTTGTTGAGAGTTTTGTAAACTGACTGGGTTTTGGTCATGGTTTTTTAACTATCTTAGGACTACGCTCAGTTAAGCATGTAGGGAAAGATACATTCCAAAAATAGCTTGGAACATTAGGCAGCCAACTCCCATTGGCCCTAACAATCCTCTGTGCTTTATAAAAACGTGTTCTTTTGTTACTAAAATTAACTAGCGGAAGGACTGTTTCTCTTTCCTACAATCACAGCTGGTATGCAGATTGTTGATGTTGTTATGAAGACTGAACAGGCAGTACGTGGGTTGTCATTTATGTGGTGTCATGTGGTGGCATCATTCGAAATGCGTATGTGGGGAGGGACATTCAGTTTTCGTCTTTAAAACTCAGAATAGCCTTGCTTGCTGTGTTGAAAATGCTTTTTTTCCTCCTCCCAGTAGCATGTTCCACTTGTGGCTTATGATGCTGTGACAGTATTTAGCCATCAGCCAAGGAGTTTGTCCGCTCCTGCTGGACACTGAATATTGGCATTAAAAAAAATCTGTAGTACATTATAGAGAGTAGAACAAGTAAGAAGACCGATATCAGCAATGGCTGTGAGTGCTTTCATTTTCCTCTCTTTATTAGTCCAGGACAAAGTGACACCTTAGGAGTGAGGGTTGTGGCGCTGTGGAGAAGAGGCTGAGAGAGGTTGGCAAGTACTTAACCTCTTGGTGTTTCTGAACACTCCTATGTGAAAGCTCCTCCACATGCCCAGATTACATCCATTTAAACTTGATGCACAACAGTGTGTTTACTTAAACTGAAACAACTCCTTGTGGATTTTGCATATCATTTAAACCAAGTTCCCCTTGAGTAGGCTGTGTCTTGTTGAGTGCTACATACAACTAAATCCACTTAGTCCAGTAGTTTTGTATAAGAGCCTCAGCCTGAATGGTTCGTGTTCTGACAGCTACAGCTGGAGAATCTAGCAGTGGTTTAACCTAACAGACGCTTTTTTGCCTGCCTTCCACATTATGGAAAGGGTTTGGCACTGTATTAAACCCTCTGCCTGTGTGTCCCCTACGTGGCTATTGTTTGCCAGCACGTCAGACATCCTGTTTCCTAGTGAATGTGACATCAAGGATATTTTAAAATTGCAAGAACTGTCTGTCTGCTACTGTTTCCTGTGCTGCATCCCCTCTCTGCTCCCTCCTGGTCTGTCTCTGTCCTGTTTCTTGCTCCTGTTTGGAGACTACAACAGCCTTTTTCCCATACTGGGGTTTTTGGGCTAGTCTACCTTTTGCCATCTTCGGAACACTTCTTTCTTTAACTCCAAACAATAGCCGAAGACATGGTTGCAAAACTGCCAAATTCTTCTTGTTAGGCCACAGAACGTAGCCCAGATCTGTTTGTTGCAAACATTTGTGAATTCTCTCTTCTAGTCTTTCCTTGGTTTTCTTAGCGATAAGTTTCTAATTGCCCAGCATTACACTGTAGCAGGAGTTAATAAATTTATTCCCATACAAATACAGCACACTTCCATTTTGCTGGGAATATGACAAGCCTCTAAATAAAAGAAACCTACCTAATAATAAGCTTTTTATTTTTATTTATTTATTTTTTAAATAGGTTTGAATGGCTTGGGCAGTCAGTTAAATAGATGTAAACTGGTGATTTCCTATAGTAGTTGAAAAGGTCCATTCCTTTAATCAGAACCTACTACAGAAAAGACGAAGCATAGATAATAATTTTGGTCAGGCAGGCCACTGACTGATCAATTCGTACAGCACAGTCGGGTACCTGCAGCAAATTTAGTGTCTTGTGATAGGAAGCCAAGTATTTTTAGCTTGAGGCTTTTCTTTTGGGTTCTGGAAAATAGTGAGAACATACGGGAGTTACCAAAGGAGTGGTTCCACTGCCAGTTTCTGTTCTGTAACCAAATTCAATTTGCTCAAAGTCAGTAAAGGCTTCCACTGAATGAAATGGGAAGAGTATCATGTGCAGTTTCAGGAAACACTAGGCTAATTTAACCTTTCTGAGGAGCTTTTTCTTGCCCCCTAGTGTTGAGGTGATTAAAATGTGGTGGTTATTTTTCAGGCTGGATCCTTATAGACCGTTGTGGGAAGCACTTTGGAACAATTCTAAACTATCTCCGAGATGACACGATTGCACTTCCAAAACACAGACAGGAGATCAAAGAGTTGATGGCGGAAGCCAAATATTATCTCATTCAGGGCTTAGTGGACATGTGCCAAGCAGCCCTGCAGGTAAGAAATAGAAGTCGTCCAGCTGCCCACTCAGAGTGGGGATAGTAGAACTTTCCTACTTCACAGGGATGCCAGGAGGATGAATAAAGTTGAAACTGTATTGACAGTTTGTCATTTAAATAGAGAGACTGGTTCTTTTCTGGGTTTTATTTTTTAAATTTTATTTAGGAAATAGATAGTGGATTAATTTCTCTTGTGTGAAGTGAAATGAAATAAAAGCCAGAAATGTAAAGGAAACTGATTGAATAAACATGATTATTTTGAGCATATGTTCTAAAAGACCTTATGGCATTTGTCTAAATTTTCCCCAAGTTATGTCACTTCTTATTAGATAATATTTATGAGGGAGAATGGGTTTGGATCTTCGAAAACATGGTAACTTTTTTCCAAGTTTGAATCTTAATGGAGAAAAAGACCTATGTGGTAACCACTGATTACTTTAAGGACTTTTCTTTGTATCAGTTTACTACTACTATTTGCAAATATGTAAGCCCTTAGTAGCTTTATTCACATTACTAGTCCCTGTGAGTTCAGCTGATTGAAATCAGCTTGTTCTGCCAACTTTTTAATAAAGTTATCCCAGATGCAATATATATATATAACTTAGTGTTAAGATTGTGAAATTAATGTTTCTTGCAGGACAAAACTTAGTAATTAATAAATGCCTCACGAACGAGTTTCAATACACTTCTTCTGTCCACTGAAATAAATGCAAAGCCACACTGACAATTTTCTTTCTGGTTTGGAATTTGAAATCTTTCTTCTAAAACCAGAATGTTCTAAGGCTTTCCTATTAGCTATTGAGTTTTCCTTAATTTGCTACATGAGAAATCTGGAGTCTGGAGTCACAGACTGTACTACATGCTCTTGATTGTTGCTTTTGTATCACAAGGGGCTGAAGTCCGTTTTGGTGACATGCTGTTCTTGCCAAATGTTCAGTTCATAGTGGCTGATATTCTTGTATACTGCAGTGTTTTGAGTTGATTAAAACTAGTGCAAACTCTTACTATCCTTTTCTTCAAAAAAGGATGGAATAATAAACCCACTTAAACCAAATATTACTTGAGCTCAGAGTCCTTGCTATAGCTAAGAAGGGCATCCACCTGCATCCCAATATTTCAATTACTGCTGCCTTCTGGGGATAAGAAATCTCTCTGCTGTGTTTCTGGGTAGCAGATCAAGGTAACGCTGTGTGGTTACTATAGCAACACAGAGCTTTTCCTTTGCATCTCAGGATTTGGGAACATGGCTGGAGGGGTTGGAGAAGACAGCAGCAGTAGATGTTAGTTTTAGCTTTTATCTCTCTCGAGTTTATTTCCTCTCTCTTCTGTCTTTAAAACAGGACAAGAAAGACTTGTATGAGCCTGTCTGTAGCATCCCTATTATCACATCTCCGAAAGAAGAAGAGAGACTGATAGAATCATCGATGAAAGTAACTGCTTTTCTGCAACTATCCAGTGAGAAACTGAATTTTTGCTAAACGTGTTCAAACACAGAACTTACCTTTTCTGCTTTTTTTTCTTTCTCTCCCAATAGCCCGTTGTTAAGCTGCTTTATAATAGAAGTAACAACAAATACTCCTACACCAGGTATGTCAGGTTTTTTCCCCACTGTAATGGGAAAGTTTCCCTTTGACTATGGTAATGGAGGAAGATGTGGTATGACCTAACTTGTTTTTTTGTTTGTTCGGGGTTTTTTTTTGCTTACAAAAGTGCTCTTCTATGGATCTGCATGCAGTTATTTTTGGTTGATGTGAATCTAAATGGGGGGAGAACACAACAAACTGTATCTGTTGAAGTCTAGTGTACAGTTCAATTGCGTGAGACAGATGAACAGAAACAAGGGACAAGAGAGAAGAACGATGAGGTTATTAACATTGGCTGAAACTAGACGTTACTTAGGTAATGCAACACAAACTGGTAACTAGTGTTACCTCATCAATGCGAAGCTAGTGCCACCGTGATCCATACCTTGGCAATTTAGCTTTGCTTTTGAGTCTGCATATACCTCTGCCAGTGCTCTTTGACCTACAGAAATTCTTGATGTTCCAGCGCCTCTAAATGAATAAATTATTTGGTTACAAAGGAAAGTATCTGTTCTGCTGAGGAACAACCCAGATAGGGCCAGGGCAAGAATTTACTGGCTTTCCTCCTGTATAAAGTAACATTATTTATTTAGTTTTATGCTGTAGCTATCATGATCCCTTGGTTATGATGCTATCAGAATGGCTTTGGATTTTCCCAAACCAGTCATTGAAGCGATGTGAGTAATCCTTTATGCTATGCAGAATCCTCATTTTCGGCCTCTTCAATCTGAGATGCAATCTTGGCAGCTTTTTTCTCTAGACAAACTGATTGTCTATCTGTCAGAGAGATGGATTCTAACAATCATGATATTTCAGGTAGTCAGGAAATGCTACCTGCGGGAGTGCTGAAAAGCAGCCTGTTTTTCAGCAGACTGCATTCTGTATCTGCCAGTCGTATTGCACTCCTCCCTGAGGTACCCTTTAGCTTACAGCAGCAATGCTAAAGCAAGCACAGAATAGCGTATTAGTCACCACAGGTCTGTAAACGTACTAGTAATGAGGGCAACAGAATCCTAGATACCAGGAGGTGCTGGTATCTCAACTAGCTGTAGGGCTCTAATTATTCCTTGCACATGAATGTGCATGCCTTGATGGCGTTTATATGAGGCATCTTTATTTAAAATTCCACACTGGCTGCTAGCAAGCAGAAATTTTTTTCCATCTATTCTTCCTAATCGACAGTATAAAAGGATCTTCCTCAGTTACGTTGTCAGTGTGATATAGTAATGAAGACTTCTACATTCTTTTCTCAGCTCTGCCACTTGATAGAGCCTGGACTTGTCACTGGCTGAATCCCAGATCGCTTTATCAAACGATTCTTGCAAGCTGAAGATTTTGTCTGGTTGCACATCATGCTTTTTTGATTTAGATCTGAACTAAGTAATTTATGTAAAGCCCAGTCAGCTGTTCTTATTAGCAGTGTCTTGAATCACAAATATTTCATAGCCTTCCTGCAGCACTTGCAAAAGTTAAGATACTGCGTACAAAAGTACAAGGTCATGTCTCTGGGTAGTTTTTTGGCAGCAGGGTGTGAACCTCGAGCTGCTGGGACCAAAGATTAAGGAATTTTACTGTTAAAGCTAAGAAGGTCGGCTTTGTTGTCTGGGCAATAATATGTTCACTAATTTCTGCATATCTGCATGTAATTTCCCAGCCACCTATAAAAAGAGACAAAGGGGCACAGAGTACTTATTTTCAATACAGCTGTGTTCAAGCTAATGTCAGAGGAATAATGCTTTTAGGTTGGTATTTTTTTTTTTTAACTTAATCAAACAGGACATTGATTCGTCATGATGTTATTTAAGTAAAATATTTTAAATTTTAAGACTAGCTTTCTGATAGCTTGATTTTAAAATTATAATTGAATGTATTTTTTTCTCTCTAGGACATCTAGATCTTGCTTTGAAAAGTAATTAAGATCCTACATTGTGTTGGTTGCCAATAAAACTTAGTTTCCTAAATAATGTATTCACCCTACAAATTTGTATATGGTATCGCTACTATTACGTGTAGAACGCCTTGCTTTTTAACTGGCCTTCTAACATGCATTGACTTTTTGGACTTCTGCTGTTACTAAGCTAAAGAGAACTGCAGTTTGGATGTGATTTAATTGTCTTGAACATCAGTCAGGAGATAGTTGTAGATAGTTGATGTAATGATTTGGGAAATTGTGCTGTCGTTATTAATTATATAACTTGACCTCTAAAGGCTGTTGTGTTTGCTCATGGGGATCAGAGCATCTTATTTGTATCTGAATTGGCTATTACCCTCTCTTTTCTTGGCAGCATATGGCAATGAGTCACTACTTATTTGTATTCTGCAGTTAGATCAATGCTTAAAACTGTAGTGGAATTGGCATATAAATTCTGGAGAGATGGCTAGTTGAAAAACCACAAAAAACATATCCCTTCTTTTGTTGCTGTGTTTCAGTAACTCAGATGACAACTTACTGAAGAACATAGAACTGTTTGACAAACTCTCTCTCCGATTCAACGGCAGAGTTCTCTTCATTAAGGATGTTATAGGGGATGAAATCTGCTGCTGGTCTTTCTATGGACAGGGGCGGAAACTTGCTGAAGTCTGTTGTACCTCCATAGTGTATGCTACAGAGAAGAAGCAAACCAAGGTAAAGGGATTCTACCCACCTGTCTCTTAAGGTTTAAAAAAAAATCAGGTTGATGATACATTGCAGAAAGATACAGATTTTGTAAAACTCAAGCCAAATTGCTAGGGGGCAAGCAATATCACTTATTGGAAAGGCTTTTGATACCAGCTCTCCTGAATATTGACTGGAATTGATGGTCAGTGATGTCAAAATTAGTACGGAGGCTTTCTGTTTAGGGAGCTGCAGGATGAGCTGGTGTCTCGGTAAAAGATGCTGCATACTAGATAGAATTCAGAGAAGACTCAACATGGTAGCAGGTTTGAAGAAGGAAAGAGTGAGAATGGTAATTCTGAAAGCACATGCATTTTAGCACTAGTCTCTTAAAGCTGACTTTGTGTCCCTAAAGCATGTAAACGCCTTTAAATTCTTCTCTAATTAAATGAAGCAAAGATCTAATTCTGCTCCTAATTACACCTACATAAGTTTACTTCATTGCAGTTACTTTGTACTGTGTTTCACTTGTACTGATGTAATCATTGTACGTAATTGGACTAAATGGTTGTGTCTGGGAGTATAAAATATATGCCAAAAAGGAGAAGATCTGTCCCAACCTGAGTAACAGAAATGGATGGGATGAAATTAGTGAAATGGAAACTTCAGCGCAAACACTGTTTAGAAACATGATATTTTTATTATCACTTTGCTTTTATGTGCAAAACTATAGAGTATCTGTTAAAAAAAAAAAAAATCCGCAAGAGTGCAGATTCCCAATAATCGGCCAATCTTGATTTCCCCACATTTCCAGCAATTCTTCTCATAGTCTTCTTGCCTCTGATTTTGCAAAGTTTACCTAAAGACTTGCTTTCAAGCACAGTATGTCCTAAAGAGATGGATTACATGCATGAAGATATAATAATGATTAGCTTAATAAGTCTACAGAGTTTCCCTAACTTGAGGAGTTAACTTCTGACTTGCTGTGGTGCAGGTAAGGTGATCAAAGTCCAACATTAGCACTCAGGAATCAGAAATACTGTATTCCATTCTAGAAGAATCTAGAAGAAAAGGTGAGGTCGGTGAGCTGGTGGTGGGAGTAATGCTCTACTAGGAGTTAGACTGCGCACTTTCTCATTTACAGTTGTTTTACTCTCTTTATATTGTGTGTCTTTTTATGGTTCAAGTATCTTTTTACTTATGGGTATGTGTTCCAGTCATGTTATGTAGATCAGGAAAAGGACATGTGCCCTTTTTTTGTAGGTTGAATTCCCTGAGGCACGAATTTATGAGGAAACGCTAAATGTCTTACTATATGAAACACCACGGGTTCCTGATAACTCTCTGCTGGAAGCCACAAGCAGGAGCCGAAGCCAGGCATCTCACAGTGAGGATGATGAGGGTTTTGAACTTCGTGACCGAGTGCGCCGAATCCATGTGAAGAGATACAGCACCTATGATGACCGTCAGCTTGGCCACTAGCACTTCAATCGAGGAGAAGGGGTTTGGTGTCAAGACTTGTGTCAATATTCTTTGAGGGAGATCAAGTAGGGAGGGATCAGTTGGGTTCTGGATTGATCTTCATTTGGCTTCTTGGCTCCCTAGAGAAGCAAATGGGCATTTGTGTGCACAAAGTAACACTAAAGGCCGAGGGCTTTGAAAACTGAGATGTTAATTTTGCACCGTGTGCTTTAAATACAGACTGGCCCCTTTTCATGCCACATGAGGAATGGAATTCGGAGTGCCGATTCTGACAGTTTGTGGTTGCTGTTGCATATTTGGTGACTTGCCAGTTTTCTTACTTCCTGTGAGAAGTACCGCTTTTCCTGAATGTGATAGCGTGAGTTGAAAATCTTTTTCCAGATACCTGCCCTTTTAGGGTTTTGTATAATGGAACTTCCAGTTTTTAAATCAAGATACTGAAGAGGGGGTGGAGAGAACTTGAACGTGACTACTCTTACCAAACACTACACCAGATAACCCCCAGAAGAAATGGTTAGCTTTCCAATAGTCAGATGCACTGCACGTGTGATTTCTCCCACCTCTTTCCCCCAGTACGCATGCAAAAGTTTGTGTTCCGAAAGAGCTGTCTTTAAAACTTGTTAATTCTAAGGCAAGCTCTTCCGAAGAGGTAAGAGTCAAGTCATCAAAAAAACTCCCCTTGTGAAAAATGAGAAAACTTTGAAAATCTAAATATATATGTAATGACTTGTCTTGGGAGATGGAGAAATGGCTACGCTGAATGAAGAAACTTCCTCAAGTAAGAAAACTTCAGGAATAGATTGCGGCAGGGTTGCCATTGTTTAGGCTTGTGATAGTGTAATCCTGTTCATATAAATAATAGCAGTCTGGGGGAAGTTTTACATTAGTTTCCTCACATGGCCCAAAAGTACTATTTGATGTTAAATTTCTCAACCAGCAGGGG
This sequence comes from Dromas ardeola, assembly GCA_013398915.1. NCBI lineage: Eukaryota > Metazoa > Chordata > Aves > Charadriiformes > Dromadidae > Dromas > Dromas ardeola. The sequence goes on from VYZM01019465.1 coordinate 1,250,599, forward strand.
AAAAATTGCAGTGAAACAACATTTTATAATGCGAGATAATGTTCACATACTGAAGGGTGAATTCAAGTTTCATGCTCTGAATCCCTTCTACAGCATAGAAGTTGAAGTGGAAAGAGAAGAATAGTCATAAAAATCTTGTTCTAACATGAAGCTGCAAGAGGCTGTGGACACAGGAGAAAGGTAGCTTATCCTGAATTTTAAACTGAAAGAATCACTTTTATTCTGAGTGCTTGGCTGGGTGCTAATTGTAAAGGGCCTTTCAGAAGGTTGGAGTCAAGGCTGCTCTGCAAACTGGGTATCTGGAAACAGTTTCAAGTTTAGAATGAAAAGGTGTTACTGTATTTTTAAATGTGCTTGTATGTTTCACTGTAGGTTGCAGATTCAAATTTTACCACTGTCATAAATGGTTATTACTTGATGGCTGTTCATTGGCAGCTATGGATATGTGACAGCGGTGGAGCGTGCTCCACAACTGCTTTTATGTTCCTGTCTTATACACGAACATGGAAGCTTCAGATTCCATGATGGTTGATCTTGAACTGCTTTGACCAGTGCCAAGTCTACCTATAAGTTTTAAAGCAAATTACTGCAAAAGCCTGACAAGAAAATCATCCCAAATTAATACAGTGAAGTCCTAAGTAGAATTAAGATAGTAGATGGTTTGGTAGTAATAGAAGTAGGGGAGGGAACAAAAAAATATTTTCAAAAGCCTAATTGGAAAGTAGAAATAGACACTGATGAGGCGTGGTAAGAAAACACTAATGGCTTCAAACTTTCAGGATTTTATTGCCTAGCCAGACCTCTGCACGTGGCAGGCATTCACTTAATTCTCCTCACATTCAGGAAGTAGCGTTGCCACAGTAATGCACCTGCCTTTTTGTGAAAGGCCTCTTTAAAAGTCTAATAACCCTTTTTTTTTATTGCTTTCTGTAAGTTGTTGTTTTCCAGCTGGTTTTTCTATTGTGCCAGTGAAAATACAGCTGCTGAGATCAGTTTTGACAAAGACTTTTGTGGGGTTTTTTCTTTAATTCTACTAGAGTGTGATGTGGATACTTTTTTTTTTTATTATTATTTTTTCCCCCCACTGATACTATTTAAATTACACTGTGGTGGGCGCTTTGAAGCTACCAGCAGAGCCTGCAGTGATAGGGTCTTTGTGCTGTGCTTAATAGCTTCAATTTATTCTCTTGTACTTTTTTTTTTTCCATCTTGAAACAAATGAGATTGCCATTTAAAATTCATGTGTGGCACTTCTGTTTCTTGGCAAATGTTTGTGTTTTTTTTTTTTTCCTGTTACTATCATAGTGAATGTTAATAGGTTAAGTAAGTGATGCTGGTAGCCTTGCAAAATTGTTTTAAAAAGGAGTTATAAGCAGAAAAATGTCATCTTTGCATTTCTTTTTTTTGGTGAGTACAGGCATGGGAAGGAGTGTGTGAAAGAGAATGAGTGTCAGATCTGTGTGCTAGTCCAGAGGCTCTTATTCCGTGGTTGGATTCTGTACTCCCAGGATTCATTATTACGTTGTAAGAAGCAGAGAAGAGCCGGTGTTTTGGTTTAGTTGGTTTTCTTTTCCCTGTCTCCCATAGCCAACAAATAGTATTAATTTCTGATTTGAATTTAGATTAAATTAATTTGGAAAGAAACGGTTTTGAGAACCATCTGGGTTGTGAGAATCTTTTAAAAAGTGCAAAATAACTTCTTCGTATTTGTGGAATGTGGAATATCAGTAAGAACTGTAAGCAGTTATGAATGTTTTCAAACTTGTACAGGTATCCTTTTCAGTTCACCTTCTTTTCTCAGCCCCATTCATTCTCCCCTCTCTAGCCCCAGTTAGTACTGATCACAAAACATCTGCTTTTAGATTAAGATATGACTAGAATTGGAATGATGTGTGGAATGATGGTAAACAATGCTTGGCCACTGTGGACGGAACACTCTGTCAGTCTGTAAGCTTTACCCAGCGTAAAATCTAATTGCATAAACACTAAAGTTTTGTCTATTCAGAAGACGTTTCAAACCATGTTCTTGGTGTTGTCTTGATAAGGTTTTCAGGATGTGGCTGAGAGATCCCATTTAAATACCTGTGGTTGGGTTTGACTAACAGTTCTATAGTTCCGTCCACTGGTGGACAGATGGGAATGGGAGAACATCAGGAAATCCTCTCTGTAGGTGTGTTCTGGGATGTGTGCTACTCGGACATGCACAAGGCTAAAATAATTATAGTATTAGAGATCCCCTCCCTAGGTAGGGCTGCTAGGGTCTCTGATAAAATCTGGAATGCCTGGAGTTATTTCTTACCCTAGTGCTTACATAATTGGATAATTTATAAGGAGCCTCAGCAAGTCTAAATATAGACGTGGATGCAGCCATCACTTAGTTCCTGGGTTGAACATTTTTCTAATACAAGTGATAGAACACTACATTTTCTCTTAAGAATCCTGTTTATCTGGAACTGCTCCAATACAGGATGTTAATTTAATGTCCTTTCCACCAAAATCATAGCATGTTGATTTATACAGTCTCGGTACTACCAGGTTCTGATAATTTCGAATACTGTCGTTTTGATGTAATGCATGCTTTGTATTCTCATCTTAATCATCCTTTACTTAAATGCATGCTTTGTATTCTCATCTTAATCATCCTTTACTTAATTAAAGGCTATAAATTGTTTTGACAAGAACATTCTAGACATTCTAGAACACATTTTTACAACCTGATATAATGGAGAAAAAGCAGCACTGAAAAGGATAATGCAGTTTTGAACTGGAGCATTCACTTATTTGTAGTGAGCTGTCCACTTGTAGAGAGAGTGAACAGCTGTGCTTCCTAAGACTCTTCTCTGCTGGCTTTAAGTATCACAAATTATGATCCCTATTAAGACAATATAGATTTCTAACTATATGCATTTGTCTGCAAGTTAAGAGACTTGTAATGGCTTCCTACATAGACCATCACCAATGGATGTGTTTACTGTTGCGCCCGTGAATTTATAGTAGCCTTTAGGAGGAAGAAATGCCTTTTTGCCTCATTTGTAATGTATGAATTCTAACAATATCAGCTAGCATTCATTAGCTGCTGGAGCTCTTTTTGAAACCTTACTGTCCTCTTCGCTCCTAAATTTACGTGAACTTTTGTGCATTCAAATATTATATTAGCTGACTGAGAATGAATGGAAAACATTAACTGACATCTATATACAAGTACTGTAATAAAGGGTTGCATGTTTCCATAATGGGGTCCTCACATATTGCAAAACAGCCTCAGTCTTTCTACAGAGAAGGAAACTTGGTGCCTTGAGTGAATGTCTTATGTTAAACAGCTTTTCAGTATCAGTGTTAATTAGGCAATAATGTCAAAAGAGAGAGCTCTGCAGGGTAGCAGCCTCCAACTGCTTGATAAATGCTGAGACAAAACTAAATGTTTAACCTGCACCTTGACATTTAGTTTTTGGAACTGGAGACATTTATCCTATCGTAACGTTCCATTCTGCTGATGTTTTCTCTCTTGCACTTCCTGGTTAAAGTAAAGAATCACTGACTGAGACTGGGAGCACATTGGAGGGACCGATACTATGGTGTTACTGAAAAGCTGTATTCTGCTTGGAACAGGCAATGTGTATTGTGGTTTTGATTAGATATTTCTTGAGGTTTTTTTAATTTTCAGACACAGTTGACTCTTAGAAATACTGATGAAGTCTAACTTAACCGAATGTGTCTGGCCCAGCAGTCCTTGTCTTCACACAATTAGATTATATCCTCTGACAATCCTTGGCATTAAATCTTTACAGCCAAATTTCACACCATCCATTCTGTTAGTATAACTGAGGTTTTATTAAGAGTGAGTGGGCATAAGTCCTGTTTCCAACTTTGCCACTAACTCAGTGACATAGAGCAAGTCAGTTTTTTTGTATGTGCATAATTTTTCCTCATCTGTAATAAAATGGTGATATGACCCTTCCAACCTCAGAGGGATGTTGAAGCTTAATTTGTTTAATAATAGTAAAGGACTCTGGATTTCTATAATATTTTGTATCCAGAGGATAGCAAGTATGATTCCTTATCTTGTTTAAACTGACATTCTGTGATCAAGCTGTTTTCTTGTAGCATCAGGCTTTGTTTTATATGTCTAACTTTTAAGGCTCAGCCTTATGGATAAAATACTTAGTTAATGCAGTAATCATATTAGCTATTGATTAAAGTGTTTTCTCTTTTATCAGTGCATTAAATAGAAATGGAACACTAATTTTTAATAAAGTGTTATATTTTGTCTTCTGTGATTATTTTTTTTTCCTCTAGCATCATTTGTCATGTTGGTCTCTGCACTTTTGTTCTGCATTATAGTTGTGATCCTCACTGAGTATTTAGGATTCCTGAACCACAGAAATACTGTATCAGCAAATGCCTTTTGTATTATATGGAGCTGGTGCTACCTTTCACCCATGTCCTGCAAGTGTAGGCTATTTGTAGGAGGTGTCAGTGTACTTACAGGTACACCACAGACAAGTGGTTTTGACTTTCTCTGGGCTTTTCCTTTAATTGCAGAACAATTAATTGGCTGCAGTGGTTTTTCATGTTCATGGAAATAACTTCATTTCCTAATAAGAATCGCAGAGCATTTTGATCTTTCATTAAGTCTACACACAGTTTGTATTACCACAATGGTAACCTAACTTGTATTTTGAAAATCTGTAACCTTTCTTGACTGACAGAGCAGCCTAGCAGGGAATTAGATCCAGAAATTCAGTCTGTGTTCTGCAGTAGGTGTGCTTTTGAGGTAGCCAACATAATGTTACCTGTCTGTTCTACTTAGCTGTTATCTTTGCTGCTGTTACCCTGTTCTCTTAGCTAAGCGATAGTTTTTTGTCGTGAGCAACAACTGCAAAAACTATTCCACAAAGTACCTGAATGTCTTTGAAAGAAGTTGGGTAATCCTGCTGTTTGGAAAGGTGAGAAACCTCTCTTAGGTAGCTGTGGTTTCTGGTGCGTACTGGCTGTTCTTTCCCACAGTTGTGGAGAACTGGTTTGCCTGTAAGGTGTGTGCTCCTACCCTGACTTTCTTGTGTGAGGGTTTGTAGAAATAGCCTACTTTTATTCATTGTTGTAGGACTTCTAGTTCTTGTGACTGAGTAATGAGATCCAGTCTCCCCTCTCTGCTCCCTCTTTCAGATTTGCACAGAGCTACGCGCTCAAGGTGGAACAACTCTTCTTTTTCCCTTTTCTGCCTGTGCTGTCGGAGGTCTTGTCTTGTTCCTGCCTTCCATCTCTTTTATCTTCTACACCCTCGCCTCGGGAGCTCTCCCTTTGCCCGGGTGTTCCTGTGGCGGCTTTTTCAGCCACAATAATGTAGGGTTTTCAGCAGTAGCTGGAGGACTCACTGAGAGCGAGCTCTGGTTTAAGTGTCCCAATTTACCCCTGCTAAAGGAAGGGTCTTGCCTACATCGTTATATGCTTCAGAAGGAAGAGCTTGAGGGCGTCCTGGGCCACCCGTGGTCCTTCTGCCAGCATCAGAAAGCGGATCAAACGGATGAGTACGCTGTTCGTTCTTTAGTGGAAAACAAGGAAATCAGCACTAGAAAAAGCGGATTTAACATATGTCACTGACCTGATGCTTCAGCTCCTTTCCCGTCTCCAGAGAGGCCGCTGGGAGGTACTGGGCTCCCCGGACCCTCCCGGGCCGAGGCTCCTTAAGGACCGGGCCGGTACCGAAGGACAGCGGGGCTGCCGGGCAGGCCGGGGCCGCCTCAGGGCCGGGGTTGGCGGGCTCCCGGCTGGGCCCGGCCCCGCGCGGTTGTCATGGAGCCCCCTCAGCCGGGGCGGTGGCGGCAGGTGCGGCCCCGCCCTCCGCCTGACGTCAGCGGCAGCGGGGGAAGATGGCGGCGGCGGC
>VYZM01019465.1:1256695-1320469 GCA_013398915.1 Dromas ardeola
GGGCGGGCTGGGCTCCCGCGGCAGGCTCGGGACGGTGAGGAAAGGTTGAACCTTCCGCGTGATGAATGCGTTTAATCTCTTTGGCAGTAGGGCCGGTAGCTCAGAGTTTCCTTCAGGTAAATAAAACTAAGCTTTGGCCGGATCAGGTTAAACCCCAGTTTCCCTGCAGGAGGCGGTGAATGGGAGGTGGAGGGTTTGTTCGGCGACAACCGTTTAACCATCTCAGTGCTGCCCGTGTGGAGTCCGTGACCTTCCCTTGAGGGGAAAACCGACGGGTGGGCGGCCGGTCCCCGGGGAGCGGCGGTGCCGGTCCGGCCGGTGCTGCCCCTGGGACCGGCGCTCGGCCGGGGCAGGGCCCGTCAGGAGCTCGTTGTCCCTTTCCCGGGGGTTGTGTTTCCCTTGTTACTAGTTCTTCACTAACTCGTCCTTGGCTGTGAGTTCTAGAGGAGAAAGGGGGAAAACCAGCGGTGACGAAGCCAGGCCTGAGATACCCTTGGCTGAGCTGAGCTGGCTCCCGAGTGAGCCCCGGCAGGAGCGTCTGCTCCTGGGGGTCGTACCTGCGCCTCAGGCAGGGGGCTGGGGAAGGGCCGGGAGGGCCGGGGTAGGTTGGTGAGTGCTCTTACAGACGGCTGTGTGACACTGTGGTGCTGAGACAGCCTGAGATCCATTCGTGGATAGATTGCCGAACACCCGGCGCCTGAACGGGAATGGTGGCACTTGATCACACTTGCTTTTGGGCTGGTAGTGCTTCAGTCTTTGCAGAGAATGGTCCTCTTTGCCTGGCAGGATGCGCTCGGCAGGATGGAGCTCCTGCTTGGGTGGAATGGCTTTTGCCACCATGCCAAGACCCGCTCCCGTAGGACGCTGCCTGGGGTCCCTGCCTGGGTATCGTGGGAGGAGGTGTAAGTTTGCCTTGGTCCCTGAGCACCTTCCTGAACATGCTCCAGGTGGAACTGCCGCCTTAGCGAGCGTCCGCTTCTCCCCTGGACACCCCGGTACCATATTTTGTGTGTTTGTGGCATTGACAATGTAACAGCTGTGTGTAGCTGCCTGTTCTTACACAGGAGCTTAGTGAGGATGTAATGCTTATCCATTACAGTAATAAAAAGTATTCTTAAAAAGCTAAAATGCTTATCCATCACAGTAATAAAAAGTATTCTTAAAAAGCTAACTGTCCTCTTCCTCCTTCCCCTCCCCCAGTTCACAGCTGGGGAAATTAGAAGTAGCCAGAGAGCAGGATTCATTAAAGCCCAGGTGAAAAGTTGTTGCTATGGCCGAGGTTCCTATGCCTGAATCTGTTGTCCTAATATTTATTAGTGTTGAAACCAGAAAATAACAGATGTTTCAGTCAGTGTAGGTTGACTGAAAAATGTCGAGTAGGGACAGACACATAAAGAACGCTCTGTACACAAAATTGTGGGACCATGTCCTAGAATGACCCAGCCAGCACCTGGCTGCAGGGCACCACGCAGGTGATAACCATTGCTTGCTCACGTGCTAATTGCTGTGGCTTAATGCAGCTATGAACCTGCCACTTCATTTAGAAACTTTAGCTTAAATGAGGACGTTTGAGCCACGATACTGTAAGGTTTGATTTAGAATTGTGTGCACTTGCTCTCCTGGGTTTAAATTTAAATATATAAATAAATTTGAGAAATGTTTTCCAACTCTGAACACTGCAATCTTGTGCTAATGTACGAGATTGAAAGTGAAATGGATTTTCATGATCCAAGCCAGCTTGAGCCAAGGAGAACAAGTGGTATATAATTAAAAAATCTGAGGCTAATTTGTTTTTAAAGTCTCTAAAATGTTTTTAATTGGAGTCTAGCTTTTAAAATACTTGAATAATGTTTGAAAGTGTTATTTGTACCTTCTGTGTCATCTACATTTTTGTTTTGCCTTTGGTTTGTTTTTTTTCTTCTCCAAATCCTCACAAATGCTCTTTTAGAGGATTTACGTTGGCTTGGCTTTTTGGGGGTAGCCCAGAGCTTTCCATCCTATAGTCATGAGAGCTTTTGGGGGATTGTCTGCCCGCTAAGGTAACACCTCTTGCCTGTGTGCTGCACAGTCCTGTAGAAGGGGACCCTGTCTGTTCTGCTCACATTAAGACAAATGGTATCAGGAGGCAGTCAGAGACACTGAGATTCTATTTTTCTTTGGATAACCAATCAATGGAGCTAGGAATTGAATGCAAACCACTGGTATACCACCCACCAGATTATGCTGCCCTTAACGACAGCCATTAACTTTTTCTGATAGAACTTTGAACCTCATTTTTTACTCTGTGTGACTCTTCACGTAGCCTCTTCTACCTGCATGCCTGTTGTGTGTTGGTGGTCTTGTTTTGAAAACTTTACTAGTTGATGTCCATTCTCAAAGTGATCGTTCCCTTCCCTTGTCCTTTAAACCCAGGCTCCTCCTCCTGTTGAATTATTTTCACACAACCTCAGTATCTAGTGGGGTTCAGACTAAGTGTATTATTTCTGTATGTTGTTTACACCTGTTAAAATTCAGTTGTCTTTGCAAAATATAAAATGGTTGTCTCCAAAGTCACTTGGTGCAAAGTGGTTTTTTTTGTTTTGTTTTGTCTCTCCCTCTCAGCAAAAACTTTTGCATTTTTCCTTTGGGAAAATTTAATGTTGTTTGCTTTTTTTTCTCAGATGGACTTTCAATTCCCACTGGTAAAGAATGTATTTTGTTGGCTCTAATAGAGAGGAGGACATGTAATGTGTTTTGAAAATTTAACTCTACTGGGATTTGTGCTGAGGCTGCTTATAAGTTCACATTTCAAACATTTATCTCTCTCTGCAGGAAAATCTGTTGTGACAAGCAGACTCATAAAACAGGCTTTTCTCTGGCTGTTTCCTTTTACCTACTGAAATGAAGGTTTTTTGCCATTTCTGAATTTAAACACAGCACTCTTTCTTGCTGTGATACAAACAGGATAACAATAACCTTAGCAGTTCCACCCTGAAAAATTTCAGAGCCTTTCAGAAACGCAATTGCAACCACTTCCGAGGAGAAATACAGTACTTATTTAACAGCTTGTATTTACACCACCCGTATCTTCATTGAGAGTAACGAGTCAGTGCAGCAGGAGGGATCGGTAAATGAGATGAACGGTAACTGCACAAGCTAAAGAAGGCACGGATGCTGGACACAAGGTTTTTTCCTTTGAGAAAAAAATGCTGTGGGTTTTAGCTGTGGTCCTGATTATTCCACTATTTTATGAGCACTGTTCTTTGCCTCCGACACTGCATTGTCCCTGTGGTGCTTCTCCAGCGTCCCATCATGACACATGGTTGGGGAAAGCATTACAACCTGTATTCCGAAAGAGTGGTGCTGGTTTGAAAGATCATTCCTAACCCTGAAGGTTGCAGCTATGTTGAGATGAGGTGGATCAGCCCTGGTCAGAAATCCATCATCGTGATGCTTTAGCAAAAGTGCAGTAAGGCAGGTCCTAACTGTCTGTGCTCATTAGAGCGGACTGAGAACTCAACAGAGGGATGGGAAAGGTGCTATGCCTGTGAATAAGTTAGTATATAGTTAGTGCATGTTGTGTCTTAGTATTCATTTTCTTGATCTCTTATACCAGCAGATTGCTGCAAAATTGGAGTTTATTTCCATTTAAAAACTTGCTTATAATGAAAATTTAAAAATTAAACATAAAGACATTTCTCTTGTGTTTTTCTTTGGTGAAACATTAAATAATCCATGTATTATGATCTGGATTTGATGTTTGACTGAAACTTCTGAAAGTTTTAGCCATTGTAGGGTGTGGGAGGAAGTCAGAGCAGTGATCCCTCATAACATCATGCAAACGCTTATCAGCTTCTATTCGAGGAGCTTTGCTTTACCTGGATAAGGCTACCTTCAGGATATTCTTCACTCCTCACATGCCAAGATCTTGACTTGGGTAGGGAGAGCTTTCCCATCCTTGCTCTCCAGTGGTTGGTAAACGTGGCACATGTGGAGCCTGATCCCTTTTCCAGGGAGAGCAGAATGTCTTCTGAGCCTGTCATTGAACTCCCTGTGGTTCCCTTGATGCAGTGCTGCTGGGTCACGGAGAGAGTGAAACACACAGGAGTTGATGCGCCGCTTGCTGCTTTTCTGCATGCTTGTGCCACATCGCAGGTGTAGATGAATAGCCTGGTTGAGTTGAGTAGATCCTGTATTGATCTTACAGAGGAGACACAGAGAAGGGGAGGATGTTTCCAAGGGAATGGAGGCAGCCTGTGTCGCACCTCGACCGAACCTCTGCTGCCTCCCTCCCACCTGGGCAGCTTTCTCTCCAGGCTCCTCTGTGTTGGCAGCACTGGCTCCAGCTGGAGGAGGTAGCCCTCTGTCCCATGCACAGACAGTAGTTCAGCATGCTGGACAGATTTCTTTACCTGTGCAGGTGGATGGGTGAATGCAGGGGGGCGGGCTGTTGATGGGGGTTTTTTTGAGATTAATCTGCAGTTTGGTCAGGTCCGCTAGTATCTGCAAGTGGGTGTCTGTGTAGGCTTATGCTCGAAAGCTTCATTGGCAAGTGGCTCCCCAGAACACAGAGACACAACAGCATAATTCCCTACAAAGAGAGCTGCACAAAATTGCAAGGGAGAAAAAAAAAAAAAAAGGTTTGTGTTCCATTTGATCAGAAACATTTGATTTAGCTCCTTGCCTGGAGCGTCCCTGAATTACGTGGCAGTGAGGAATGACGTGGGATTGAAGAACACTGTATTTCAGCTTTTGAATCTTCATATCTACTGTCTTTGCCTTGCAAATGTTTTCTAATAATGTTCACTGACTCTCCAGAAAATGTGCAAAGATTGCTCTGTATTCGGTGGCAGTTGGGAACAGACACCAATTTCTTGCCTGGTCTGTACTGCCTTGCTCTGGAGGTCCTGGATTCAAGATCTGCCAATAGACTGACCATATGCTGCTGCTGTATAAAAGTAGGGTTGATTATTGCATCTGAAACCTTTTTCTTTCTAATTTTTTATACACTTTAAATTTTTTCTTCCTGGGCTACACACTGAGATCTAAATAACATACTGAGCTAATAAAGATTGATGATTGGGGTACGCTTGGGAAGTGTGTGACAGCGGGGAATTGGCCTCTGAGCTGCAGAGCTCTTGCTCCTGGTAAATGACTCTTCTTCCTCCCTGTCGTCAGAAATTGAATTCCAGTTACGGTTCTCTGGGGAGCTGAGACAGAAATCACAGTCTGCAGTCCTGAATGGTGCCTGAATTCATATCTGTGAAGTTGAGTCGTGTGTGCATGACTGGCCCTGGTGCAGCGCTCTCCTGCTTGCTCTTCTGTCTACCTTAGTGCTAGCGGCACTCAGAAGTACTTTTTCCGTTTAGTAAATGAGGCCTTTCATTTGGTAGATTGAATATAGTTTTCATCCACTGGAATGAGAGCAGCTTGCAAAGGTTGGGTCACTGTCCTTCTTTCACAGATGGGTCGTCCGAGGCACAGAGATAAGTTGGCTTGGAGGCAGTGGATGGCACTGTCCCTGTGCTTCCACTGCAAGCTGTGTTTGCCGGAGCATGCTGCCTCCCACGTGAAAATGCAGGTCAGGGTCTGAGCTAGAATTTAAACAGGCAGAGTTGCACCGCTGTCCTGTTCCCTTCCCTTTGCTGAGCTGTGCTTTGTCTAGGTGCTGTTATCTAGATGGTTTCAAACCTCTAGGTGAGGTTTGGAACAAGTTTTGTTGGGTTTCTGCCAGGACAGACATCAAGCTTGTAAATCAACAGTGATGCAAATAAAAATGTCAGAAGGGACTCGCTGAATAGACAACGTAATCCAGATGCTTCCTGTGTGACATGCCATCCATGAGACCTTCTCACACCTTTGCTTCTTTCTTGATATCCTCTTACTCCTCCACCTCCTACTGCTTTACTGTAAGGTCCAACGTTCTAGTAGCCATGTCAGAGATGCCACAGGAAAGAAACAAATTGCCTTATTAGGAGTTAATATTGTCAAGCCTCAGTATGTGAACAGTGAGCCAGGATTTTTAAAGTGCAAAAGACTTGCTTTGAAGTCCTGAGATTTAAAACATGTTGTACTTTCAAAGACTTTTACATGTTTCCTTTTTTTCCCCCCAATGCTTTCTTTGCAACCCAGAGGGTTCCTGTTTGATAAGAAGCCCAAATTCTGTAGATCAACTTGATCCAGAATTTGGGGTGAGGAGAACGCCATGTGTTGAAATGCTCGTGCAGCAAGTGCCAGAGCTGCAGACTGCTGCCAGCCAAGGTGGGGGTGTAGGAGTGGGCATGGCGACCTCAAGGGGACTACCAGGGGGAAGGCATGCTTGATTACAGCATCCAGAATTGGCCTCACAAATGACCTTATTGGAGGAGGAAGCCCTTCAAACTGGAGAAGGCAGCTGCTGCCTCATCAATCACAGCAGTGCAAGTGCAGAGCCCAGCTGTCCATGGAGCATCGCACCTGCAGCTTCTCCTGGTTCCAGCGCTGAGTGGGAAGGCTTCAAGCCTTTGGACTTGTGCTGCAAAGATGTGGTAACCCAGCTAGCCTTAAAGTGGTTATCTCGGGTACCAGATGCAGCCTACCGAGAGCTGAGTCCCCAGTTGCCAGCCCTCCTGAGAAGCATGGATCGAGGTCTCTAGGCATGCAGACCTAGCCCCTGCGACAGCCTGGTGGTGACATTGCTCTACAGCTTGCACTGGCACTTGGGTTAGACCAAGCTGATAGGCAGGCAATGCTGCTGAGCGTGTTGGTGAAGAGTAGCCACACAGTGATTACCTGCCAGATAATTCACTATTTGTTGGATTCCAGGACTGCTGTAAAAAGTGTTTTCAAGTTAAAACAAAAAAAATGCTGGAAAAAGAGAGTATCTTGTTAAATCTTCTGCCACAGTAGCACTTACTTTCATATATTGAAAGTGTTGCGGTATTTATTTAGGCAGAGTGTCCTACCCTTGTAATTATAGCTCACAAATGAGAGAGTCCAAAAATGATTGGGAATTTGTATCTGGAAAAGGAAGTGCTCCATGGCCAGGAAGAAATGAGTGTCTGATAAATGAGCTGGTTGAGGCAAATAGGTTTCATCTGGTATCAGGCTGAGGAAGCCATTGGGGGAGGAATAAGCTAGCAGATGAATGGAGCATAACTGCAGCCTCTCTTCAAGACCCTAATTGTAAGATTTGCCTGTTTTCTTCCTTAATTTTTGAAAGTCAGTAATCTGCAATGAATTCCTTATGGAGCTTTGACACATCAGCCTTGACACTGGAGAGGAACTTTGTTTTGAATCAGTAGGAAGTGTGATAAATATAATTTTATTCACTGCAATTGTTCATTTGTATCTAGAAGTGAAAACTGAAGGTACTGTCTTCTCTATAGGTACTGTATTATTTTTGTGTAGTGTCTGCTGCAGCAGAGCTTTGAGAGCATTATTTGTAATTACTGTGACATGTAAAGTCCCCAGACAGGGGAAAGGCTACTGTAAACCTCTCTTGGGATATATGCATGTGTAGCTCAGGGATTCTTTGTGCTTGAAAAAGAGCAGAATGCCACAAGTGGAAAGAGGACATGGCAATACATAATCTTGTTTCATGAGCAGAAGTAACTATATACAGGAAGGCCAAGGATGAATCATATAAAAAGTTTTGCACAGCCCTTGGGACTTCTGCTGGAGAAGTTCTCCAGAGGGCACTCTGAAATAATTCAGCCTTTTATAGGGGCATGCCCCAAATAGACCTGTGCTTGTTCTGACAGAGGTTCCCTCATCCCATGAAAACCTGCTCTTTTCTTAAGTGCTTTTATCTTTCCTTCCCTGCAAAGAGTAACTTGCATGAGTTGTTAGTCTTTTGGTGATGGGGAAAGGGCAAGCAAAGGTTGAAACTGAAACTCCCAAATCCTGTGCTGGTTTGTGTTGGGATCTTACAGTCACTTCTCTTTATATTTTAGGTAAAGCAGATCATGGAAGAAGCTGTCACCCGGAAATTTGTACATGAAGACAGCAGTCACATCATCGCATTATGTGGTAAATGACAAACAAAGGAGTTAACACTACATAATGTTACTTTTCCTATAGAAATGTGTTTTCTCTGCTGGTAAATGTGGGGATTAAAATATTAGAAATCACGGAGTTCAGGCTCATATTACCTTTTCTTTAAATTTGCTACATCTGTGTGTACATTACAAATAAGAAAGTAACTCTTATTAAAATGGCATTGTCCAACATAAGTACCAAGCCAAAACAACAAGGTGCTTTACTAGGAAACACTAGTAGATTAAAAAATATGTATTTGGAAATAAGATACAACCCAGAGAATAACTGCCAAGGAATGAAGTTTTCACAGGCATGGGTTAAAATCTGGCCATTGTACTTTGTTCTCTAAGTTGTCTCAATGTATTTGAAGAATAAAGTGTCTCATTTTGACTATAGGTGACAGAATCCAGTTCAAAAAGCCATTGAAAGAGCTGTTGCCTTTTTTTTTTAAAAGAAGAGAGACAATGAAAATCTCAGTTTTTCAGCCAGCATCATGCCACTGGCCAATTGGCATGTTTCAGACCTTCACAACACTTCGCTGCTCTCCACTCTGCACTGAATGCTGTATTACATAAATGATCCATTTGAGAGACTGAGGTCTAGGCTTTGACATTGTGGGGATTCTTATATATTTTTTAATATAATCAGTGAGCCATTATGTTGGTGACTTTTCCTCATTACTGTATTTTGAAGTTCCATTATCAAGAATTAGCAAGAAATTAAAGTTTCTTTGGCGATAACATCATGTATACCAAGGGCAGCTGGTATTTCAGGACTCTGTGAATTGATCAAAGTCTGAATAAATTCTAAAATCTGGTGGTGGTTTGCCTGGTCTCTGCAGACTTAGACTGATGTGTGTGTGTTGTGATGATGGAGTGAAGCAGACCCTGGGTGGCTGGGTGGATAAAGGGTGGTCCGATGCTGGATTCTTAGTAGAGGTCCGCTCCCAAAAGTTCACACCAAATACTCCTTTGGAGACTTAGCCACTCTATTCGGGGCCTGAGAAGGAACTGTTGAATGCTAGTTCAACAGTTCTGAAATCTAGTCCATAATTTACTTGGGCAAATAAAAATTTAATGCTATTCCTCAGACTTTGGTGTGTGGAGAAACATCACAGCAAGATATTGCGGAGAATTAAAGACTATGTACAATTGTAAATATGTATGTTGGCCGGTGAATTCTTGGCTGCTTTCTCTTCATGCTTCAAACTGAAGACTTGACTGGGAGTGATGCTGAGAATGATTGGAGAACAGCCATCATCCAAACACTTACGGATTTCACAGAATGGAGCGTTTGCAGCCAAGCATACCCAGTTATGTGTTGATGACAGTGAAGAGGTTAAGAGGAGTGGAAGTTAGATCTGGCTTTGGAGATAAGTGGACTGTTCAGACAAAGAAGTATTGACACATGTTGCTGAAAGCCACAGTCAGAGAATAGTAACCTTTTCCTGTGGCAACACTGAAATTCCAACTTGCTTTGCTGTGTGCGGTTATTATGTATGCAAGGCTAATCTTTCTCTAGTCTGCTTGCTGCTTCCAAGTTATCTTTTACTTACAGCTTAGGAGAATTTATTCATCCCTATGTATTCAGTGCAGGAATGCAAGATTTGGCCACGTTTTCTGGCTAATGTTTTGTTGCTATTAATAAAGACTGTAGCAATTTCCTCCAATTAGGTTGTGGTTATGTTAAATATTCCCCTTTTATCTACTGTATATTTGTACTATACAGAGGAGAAAAGGTAACTGAGGAAAATGGTCCCAAGATAGGGGTAGGTGAAGGAGCCCTGAGCCGCTGCCTTTGCTGTGGGCTGCCTGTTTGATCTGGAGAGCTCCTAGTGTTGCGTGTCTCTTCTCTGTCTTTGAAATTATATTCTATAAGATGTGTTGCAGCGTTGATATAAGGGGTAGTGGGGCGGCAGCTATTTCTGTTAGAATCTGCTCGGCCAAAATTAGGAATGCTGTAGCATCTTAATATTTCTCCCTTCCTCCCACTGTGATTGCAGTTGGTTTTGTGTTATGAATTCTGTAGGGTCTGAAGAACTAATAACTCTCCATGAGCTGCCTTATTATTGCTCAGCAATCCTACCTATCCTAAGGAAGTATTCCAGCCGGCAGCTGCTTTGAATGTAGGACTTAATTAACTCTAAACCAGAAGTAGGTGAAGCTGAATCTTCTGCTTTCACTTCAGCTAATTGAATGGAGAAACCACTTCCAGTAGCTTTGGCTAACAGCTTCTGGCTGGGGCTCTCCTGTCTGTGCAGTTCTCTTCCCTCCCCCACTAGAGTTTCATCTGCCTCTTCAAGAGGTTTTTCCCTTCTATTTAAAATTGGATTGGCTCGGTACATGAGTCACTTTCAGTGAATCTTTGTTATAAATATAGAATTCTTGTGAATCATGTTACGCTCCTGCAAGGCTGAGTTTAGCAAGAGTCTCTTAAATCCATGGTAGTTCATTTTCAGGGCCTGTCTGCATCAGTACCTGAAAATTTCCTAGCTCTCCTAGGTCCTAAATGGCAGATGGGGCCAATTCAGGAGTGTGTGCCGCTTTTCCTGCACCCTTAGGTGTCCCTCTGTTACAGTACATGGGGTTTGTAAGGACAAGAAACTCCAAGGCTGAGAGGCAGACTGGGTGTTCACTGTTCAGGCCCGTGCTGGACTACAGCATCTCTGAAAGAGCTTGGGTGCATCACCTGTCAGCAGAAGGAAGTTTTCCATGTAAGATTACAGCAGGGTGTTGAGCCTGAATGGGTTTCCTCACAGTCTGGCCCTTGAAATGTGTCTCTACAGTCCTGGATTCAATCCATAGTGTACAGTTGGACAGAAGAGCAGCTCATATTGTGTAGGGTTCATTTGCAAGTCTAGAGGACTTTGACTCTGGATTTGACTCTGGAGATATGTTGGCATCCAATGGGTAGGAGGGCCCCATTCCTGCCCCGAGATCACCCTAACGAGACCACAGAAAACGTGCGTATTGAGATAGGAGACACAGTCTCTGCACAGCCCCTCTAACCCGCTGAGTGTAGAGGACGAAGCCGTGAGCTCACCTTCACAATCTCCTGAAGGAACTGCCATTCCCTGTCCCTGGGGCAGCTCTGTGCCACCCTTGCTGGCCCTGGCGGAATAATGCCCCTGTGCCAGTCAGCTCCCCTCATCCAGGGGGAGAGATTTGTTGTAACCACAGTGACTGTGCTTACAATCTCTAGTCTTCTCCTGTGTGATCTGAGAGAAGGAAAACAGTGCTGACGTTTTCATCCTTGTGGGGAAGCAATGAATACAGATGTTTTTGTATTTGTTCTCAACCCAGTTTATAACCTAGTTACATTCCAGTTACTCTTTCATCCTCTCTGATTTCTAAAACATCTAGGTCTGTGATTCAGAGCTGAAGTGGTTCAGTTTGGACTGTGTGCAGCGTGGCTAATGAGTGCCATGTTGGGACAAAAATTCCAAATTTCTTTGGGCCGCAGGTTGCTGTTGAGTGAATTTCACTGATATTGTGTTGTCAATCCGAGTATAATGAAATGACGCAAGCTCAGTGCATATTCGTAGCATCTTTAGTGGACCGGCGTTTCTGTTAGAAATTGGATGGAGATGTTTTCAGCCTGGGTTATCTGGTGCTGTTTCCTTAGTAACGGTAGCTGACATGGCATGACGTAGGGACCGTGCCGTGCTCATTCAGCTGAGTGCCGTCTCTGTGGGCCAGGGAGGACACTTGTGAGGGAAAGGGGGGAAAAAAAGGAAGCTTTTCTTCGGTCTGTCTCCGCAGTTATCTGACGTGTATTTGCAGCAATCAGCAAACAGGGTTTTCCCCTTTCAGTGCATTACATTTACTGTGTTTGTCCAAAAACTACCTGCAGCTTTGCTAAGCCTTTTTCTGCATGGTTGTCCCTCTTTAATCTGACAGTAACATGCTGCTATAAGTAAAGACTTAAAAACCTGTTTAAATCAGCTTCATAAGCAAACATAATGTAACATGCCTTATTCATTAATGGATCCAAGACAAGGTTACCCGCATGTTGTTCTTTATGTCTTCAGGGGTGTGTAGCTCACGTCATGAATCTGACAGGACTGATTTTCTCCAAGTGGTCTCCTTTATGTGTCCAGTCAAGATCTTTCATTAACTCACTTCTTAATATTTCACCTCTTTTCCCCCTTTCATCTAAAAATTGTACAGAAGGTTTCACAGAAGCTAGAAATGTACCAGATTAGGATATCTTTACTCCAGATGTAGAAAGCCATTTCAGACTGTGTTTAGTGACACTCTTTATCTTGTCAAAAAAAAAAAAAAAAGCCCTTCAGACACTTTCAATCTCATCTTTGAAACCAGCATTTTGATGTTTTTCAAAGAGCTGTCTCATTTCCAGTGGATGTATTTGATGCGAGTGTGATGAACTCTTGTCCTGGCTGCTCAGCAAGGTGGCCCTGAGGAACTGAGGCAAACAAGACCACTTTTCAGAGCTGGTCCCTTCCGCAGGGCGCAGGCAGTGGGCTTCTGCCCAGTTTGCAGTGTCCGCATGCCTCCAGCAACATTGGCAAGAGAAACTTTGGGAAAGGCATTGCAGGCTTATCTTCCTTCTCTGCCATTCATCCCCATTATTGCATCCATGGTGGAACGGGTGGCCAGACTCTGTTCATTGCAGCATCATGGGTCACTGGGACATTTGCTTAATGCACTTCATGTTTTGCTTGTTTACTCTGTTGCCAGAAGGACACTGCTCCTGCAATAATAGTAATTAAATGTAGAGTATATTTTTAATGTCTTGTTTTTAAAGGTAAATTGATGAGTACTCTGAAAACAAACTTTGTCCAGACAATATCTCCCTCAGTGAAGTTAACAGCATATTGTTCTGATTGGTGTAATTATTACTTAAGTGTAGCAAGGATGCTGACAAATAAAAACTGGGATTGCACAAAGTGTTCAACATTCACTGCACCTTTGTTTTAAAGGAAATGTCAACTTTGATATGATTCGTAATTAAATTATTGTTCATAGGAGTTGACTGTGCTTGGTCTGGTTTATAATTTAAAGGTATTTTTGTATTGTTTGAAATGAGTCTCGGTAGTTTGTTCTCTTTGAATAAATATTTTGAGTGTTTTATATGAAATAATCCTGAATTCTTGTGCTGTAAAATAATTGCCATATACTTCAGGTGGATTATTGAGAGTTGGGATGTGCCAGAATCAAAGTGGATGTTGTTTAGATGTAAACCCAGCGTGCCTGCTTGTCAAAGTGAGTGTAGTTACTGCATTTTGGGGGGAGGTTAGCAGTAAACATGATTAAAAATGGTAATTTGGGCACTGTCAAAACATGCAGAACTTGACTTTTCAATGAGATTTTTATTTGAATTAAGGAAGGGATGAACGGCATGAAAAGGTTGGGTTCTTTTGGCCTGAATAATAAATCTGCTACCAGTAATTAAACCCATTAATTAAAATGTACAGAATCCCTTTGTGGTTGAAATGAAAAGGCCAGTTCTGATTTTGAGCTGTAGAATGGTATTTAATGTTGTGCGTGAGGCTTCCTTTAAACCTTCTTTGAGGACCGCAGGTTTGCACTGCATGTGGTCCTTGGGGTGTGAATGGAGAGGAGAGAGTTGGGAGGTTCCATCACTGTCCCTGGGAATTGTGCCTCGGACTCCCCTGGGGACCCGTTGGGGTTTGTGCAGGAGCTGTGCTGGGAAATGGTGGGTTTGCTGCAGGGGCATTGCCGCTGTCTGTTCTTTCCCTGCCACATCAGGGACTGGTGTTGATTTTTCTTCAGAGCCCCTCATGCCGGAGGAGAGGCAATAGCTGCAGTGTCTACAGCCCTCATAGCTGCGCGTGGTGCATGTCTAGTGAACCTCAGAGCCACAACCATCGGTGTGATACCACTGGATGGCTGCGCAAAGAGGCCCCTCATCTCTTGGGATGCTCCTCCTTTGAGCATTGTGGGCATTATGTGTAATACATGTATATTTTATTGTGGTAGCCAAATTTCATCTCTTGTGCCTGGGTGTTGACAGAGGAGGAGCTGCACAAAGGCAGCTCTGTTCGGCATACTCAGGCAGAGGCTTTTATTTGGTGTAGAGCCTCACAACTGCACCACCTCATTCTAAGCTCTCGGGACGCCTGGTCGTGTTAACTGGCTGCTGGCCAGTGGTGGGGTGAATATGCTGAGTGTCTGAACTTGAACTCAAGTCAGCCAGGAATGGGATGTAGGTCTAGATTTGATGTTTCAGGCATCTTTCTCTGGTTTTATCCTACTATTGCATCTTTTGCTGGCAAGGAAGGGAAGACCTGTAGATCCAAGTGCCTTTCTGAATTGCATCCTGTATTCCTGTTGGTACTGAGATGTTGATGCGAATGTGACCTAACCACTTGTAAACTAGAAAACAAACTGAACTCAAATTCTGTAAGGCACCGAAGCTCTTCCGTCAAAGAAAACAGCAAAACTCCTATCTTCTTTTTGTTTTCTTGATACTTCGGGTATCTCTTTTGGCATACTTCAGATACATGTGCTGTCCTATTTCCAATTATTAATATAATTTGATTTGCCCCCAGTGTAGGTTAGAGTCCTTCACTTCAGAGGCATTTGGAAGTCTTTCTTTTTCCTTACCTAAGTGTCATTTAATTATCTTTGCCTTCTGAATCTGTTCTAAAGCTGTCTTTTATCTAGACCAGAGTCACAGACCAGAAACATTTTTCCCCTCTAAAAGTCGAGCGGTTAATTTACTATTTCTGAGTGTTAAGTTACAGCTCTAACTGGATAGATTTGTTGAGAATACTCACTGCAGAACCTGCGATTTCATGTGCTGGTCCATTCCAGCCTCGACATGCAGAGGCGAGGAGCAGAGCGCCTCTCCTGCGAGCGGGGACGGGGGAGGCTTGCCTTGTTCAGCCTAGAGACGAGCCTGGCCCCTTGATCGAGCTGCATTAACCTCAGGTTTTGTTGTTTCCATTTCCATTATGCATACTGTTTTTCTTTTCTTATTAACTGATTAAAATTACTGGGTTTTCTGGGTGATGCTGTGTTTAAATATCACAGATCTAAAAAAAGAAAAACAAAATCCCTGTCATGATCTGTCCGGTAATACATTGGGAAAGGTAATACGGTTCAACTGCGGAGCTGGATCTGAATATTAAATGAAGGTGTTTATAGATGATCTGTGACTACGTTTAGTCACGCATGCAGTTAGTTCTTCAAACAAAAGAAGGATGTGATCACTGCACTGGAGGGAACTGGTGATATAATGAATTCACATTAGCAAGCCATCCTAGAAGTGATGACCTGAGCCCTTTCAGGTGATATCCACCATCCCAAAGTGAACAGACACTTGCCTGAACACAAACGCAGTGCTGACTTGCCCAACTACTAGCCCAGTCTTCTCTGGAAGCAGCTTCTTGCGAAACCTTTGTGCTGGACATGGTAGTAGGGGTGGGTGAGTGAGGAGGCAGGTGGGTGAGGAGGTCCCTGGGGCGACTGTACATGTGCACCTGGCTGACTTCACAGGGTGCATCCTCTCCTTTGTGGATGCCTTGCAGGTCTGTAGGCATGATGGGCCAGGTGGTAGGTAAGTATTATCATACTTCTCAGTACAGTTTCTGTCATACGCTCCTCTAAGCTGTGAAGTAGCTCCTTCAGCTTCCCTGCATCTCCTTCGGTTGCAATGAGACTAGAATACTGTCTTGGCTTGGGACAAGTTGTGATACGTCAGAGCTGGACGCCAGGCAGGATGAAAATGGCGGCTTCTGTGAAGTACTCCTGAGCTGGTATTTGTATTCCTCTTCAGGCAGAGCAGTATGGACACTCTGTCTTGTCTGTTGTAACCTGTGTGCATACTACATGCAGTTCTGCCAGTGTTCCCATCAGGGTACGTGCGTACTCTGTGGACTTGATGTCAGTGATATTAGCCTGTGTGGTGGTTTTGAGGCAGTGAAACTGGAAGACCTGTCATTTTTATCTGAGACTTTTTAAAGAGTGTGTGGGGTTTAAATCTCAAAGAGTTGCTGACCTGGTACAGTAAGTATCATTGAACTGTTTATGCCCTGGTTGCCTTTTTGGGGTGTATCTTGTGTTGTGTGCTCTTGCTTTCAAGCTCCTAAAGTGTCTGCGTACAGCAGGATTGCACAAGCATTTATTGTTCTCAGAAGCAAAGTGGAGGAAAACTATCACGCACAAGTGCTTTTGAAGCAACTGTGCTTTAGGCTTTAAATCCGCACTCCAGAGGAGACCTAATTTGGAGGCCCCATATCCATCCATTGCAGTTTCCTTTCACAGAGCCCTGGGGCACCTGGGCTTGGATAATCGTCACTGTGAGATGCTTCCTTCTTGGAAAATAAGTTGAGGGAAATGTTAGTTGGAATAACTCTGTATCAGTCAGTATCTGTTCATAGTGAAAGGACTAGCAAATTCCGAGAGATAGAATGGGTCTTGGGTCCTGTTAACATTTTAGAACCAATTCAGGATGTAACATGATTGCAGTTAATCTGCAAAATGCCTATTAAGATTTTACCAAACAATTTAACAGTTACTTCTCAGTTTTAATTGGGTGTCGTCACAGCTTCCTAATGCAGATGAGTACTCCATTTATTTTGGAGGTGGTAGACAATATGAAAGCAATTGTGTGGCTGGATGTTCTGGAGCCACATGCTTAGTCTGAGGTCAGTTAAGGTCTTAAGTTTCAGGGTCTGTAAATGTTTGGTGGAATACAATCAAATAGCTTCACCTGAAACCATGGATACGTCTCTGTCAAAGCTGGCAGTGGAAAACCAGGAAACCTTTGAACATGAGTATGGCTGGTGACTCCTCAAGCCCAGATATATGGGGTATGTCAGGGAGGGGTAGCGTGTCTGAGTTGGCAGGAGCTGCTGGTAGTGCTCATTAGGAATCTCAGCTGCTAACATACATAAGGGTTAACCACAAAAAAAACGTGGTTAGTTGTGGGACTGTTTTCTTCATTGGTCTTATGATGACTTGTTATCCCATTTTGCACAAAGTTAATTGTGTTTGAAAGAAAAGATCTAATTAGGAACCAATGACTGCATGATGCTAGAGCTTGTGTTCTGTTTTTTCTCGTTCAGGACCTGAAATCCAAGCAATTATCAGAGTCACCAAACGTCACGATTGCCAGCCCCAAGCAATGAAAAATCACGAGTCAGAAATCTTTTCCTTCATGGCCCTAAATTACAAGACTGGATTAAAGTTTGTGACAGGAAAATAAAATCAACTGAGGAATAGAAATGTGTTTCTTAAATACATTTCTTATCCAGTGATTCTTATTCAGTGTCATGCTTCAAGATGGTAAAGTATTCAGAAGAATATCAGATATCCACAGGCTTGCAGTAAAATCATGGAAGGCAGCAGTGTGGGAAACTTTTGTTTGTTTGTTTTTAAGGTGAGAAATAAGTTCCTGATAGAAGCCCTTTCTCTGCCTCCTATTTAAAGTATAGCAACAAAGTGTTAACAGATGAAAGGAAAAGGAGATTGACTTGGAGCTAGTCAGGACCTCATTTTTGGAGTGTCTGAGTGTCCACACAACAAGCTATTCCCATCAGTTTCAGGTGGAGTTACAGCCTTCCAGTTCCTCTGAAAATCGGCCTTTACAGGAAGAGATGCTTTATGCTTTGGGGGTTTTAGGTGATTCCCTTGAGGCTCCTAGGTTTGACAAAAAAAGAAGAATTCACTTTCCTCTCTTTCTTTTTTCCTTAGCTCACAGAAATGTGACTTATGTAGAAATAGATGTAAGTAACCATTGTCTGAACAGACAATTTATTATTTTAGTTTTTCTGGCTTTCTACCCTTGGCATTGGTATTTTTAAAAATGTAGTTAAAATGTAGTTTAAAATGTAGTTAAAATCTGCTATGGAAATGCAGGTGACTCATAAACAAAATACGAACCTCCCTGTATTACTACTCCTATTTGGAAAACAAATGGAACGTTTTCAGTGATGAATAATGCTTATAAAATAGTTTATAGAGACTACCTCACTTCATAGAATCACAGAATCATAGGGTTGGAAGGGACCTCTGGAGATCATCTAGTCCAACCCCCCTGCCAGAGCAGGGGCACCTTAGAGCAGGTTGCACAGGAACGCGTCCAGGCGGGTTTGGAATGTCTCCAGAGATGGAGACTCCACCACCTCTCTGGGCAGCCTGTTTCAGTGCTCTGCCACCCTTAAAGTAAAGAAGTTCCTCCTCATGTTGAGATGGAACTTCCTACACTCAAGTTTGTACCCATTACCTCTTGTCCTGTTGCCGGGCACCATTGAAAAGAGCCTGGCCCCTTCCTCCTGACACCCACCCTTTAAGTATTTGTATGCATTAATAAGGTCCCCCCTCAGCCGTCTCTTTTCCAGACTAAACAGACCCAATTCCCTCAGTCTTTCCTCATAAGAGAGGTGTTCCAGCCCCCTAATCATCTTAGTAGCCCTATGCTGCACATAAATGTGTTAGCCCAAAAAGAATACCAGATGATCATAATTGGGGGGAGCTAAATATTTTTTCACACAAATTTAAAAGGTTCTTGATTGTGCTCCAAAGATGACTGCTTTAAAGTAATGAGTGGTGTGCTATAGAAGAGAGAGGAAAAAGAAAACAAAAAAGAAGAGAGTGAATATTGGCTCTGATGTGGAATCAAACAGTTTTTGATCTGCACGTGGTTCTGGTTTGAGCAGTGAAATATAATCTCTCATGCCTTTTAGAGCACTCTGCTAAATATTTTACTTCAGTCCTGGGCCATCAAGTTGGATCATATTGAATTATTTAGAGAAACCTCAGTAATTTTGATTTACCCTTAATAGTGTTTAATGGAAACACCTCTATTTTCTGAAGGTTATTGAGATCCTTGAAGCTTAATGGTCCAGATTTTAAAGAGGAGCAGTCACCAACTTCCAGCCCTGATGTTTTCCAGCCAGAGCTATCTTTAGAACTGAAGATTGTCCATTTAGAATTTTTTGTCCCAGGGATTTATTGAAAATATGGTGTCTGTGTCCCATCTGTGTGGCAGAGAAACACAAGTAGCTTGAGCCTAGGTCAACTTAACCATTAAACCACATAGCCTTGGATATTCAGTTCCCAGTAACTGCTGGTTTTACCTTGCTTCCAGGGGGAAAAGGTGCTTTCTGCTGATACAGATTAAACCATCCAGTTCACTATAAGTAGAATTTTCAAATTAAATCATTATTTTATAGTGTGTTTTCAACATTTCTTTAACAGTGAATCTCCTTTCATGTGAAACCTCTAAGAGTGAAATGGAAAGGTTTTTTTTTCTGGTAGTCATCAAGTGCAGTTTTACTGATGGACTCTTCAAGGCAGACTGTCTCCCCCTAGCCAGCTGCACAGGACCCAGTTCTGTGCAGTCCTGATCGCAGATAATGTCTCTTTGTGCTGTTGTAAAATAAAAACGCTTGGTGTTCTACTAGTGCCTATCACCTTGGTATTTTCCTTTGCATGGATTCCAAGTGATTTCCTACATTAGTGCTTTAACAAACATGAATAAAAATAATAGATACTTTAAAGGTGTTCATATTGCAGCTTGAAATGAAAATGAAATTAAATATGAAAACAGTTTGCCCTCCCAGTTTATCTAGCATTGGGCATCTTGACTTCTCAGCTGACCAGTCAGAATAAGAGCCACAGCAGAAATACAGTGCCTTTTAACTCCCTAAGATACCCATCTCTTAGCAGTGCTGATGTTGTTCTACTATAACCAGGGCAGGGCTGCTGTAAATAAGAATGTGTAGTAAATATACCAGACTTGCAGTGAAGCTGCAGGCTTTGGATATCCGCAGTCTTGTGATGAAATGAAAAATGGATATATGCTAAAAGAAAGTATAGATAATGAAAACTAAAAGAATAGATAACTTTGCTGCATGTAGCTATTAAGAGATGCCCAGTTATGAAGCATGAGTTGTATTTAACTACTGAGGCATTAGTTTGAGCTTGTGATTATAAAGAAAATATTTAATTGGACTTTTACTTCTTAAACTCTTGCTTCCTGCTCTTCTATTCTGTGAAGCAATTTGTTTGTTTCGTTGTACTAAAGGTGGTACTTCTGTCTCGGTGACATATGGACTCTTTCATTGTGGAGATTTATGTGCTTAACCCTGAAAATTAAGAAGTGATCACAGTCATCTTTATATCATTCATACCCCATGCTATGATATTTAAATCACAGCACCAGAGGTCTGAGGAAGATACTAGTTCAAAATGAACCACTTTTGGGTTTTAGTGCTTTTTATTCTGATACGCGAGGGGATCCTTCCGTCTTGGCTGCAGTGGCTGCTGCATGCTTGGGCTTGATGAATGATGTATCGCAGATCGGGTGAGGCGGGTGGGAGTGAGAGCTTGGCTGTAGCACAGCTCTATCCCTATTATCCTTTCCTAGTGTCCCATGAGCGTACTTGGATTTGTCACATGAAGTCCCTTATTTGCAGTGCAAGTATATCTGGAGAGTCTATGATCCTTGGCATTTGAAGACAGAGTGTCAAATGGGGATTGAGACTTCAGTGCATGCTCGATACTCAGTTTTTCCCTCTTCCATAAAATGCACAAAGCAGTACCCTTTGGACAACGGAGCAAATTTGGGTATCTCCTCTGCAGTCATTTTCTTCTTAGCTAGCATGCAGGTACAGCTGGGTATCTCATCTACACAGTGTGCATTTCTCAATGACATAGCGTGCTATAACTTGGTAATAAAATTGGTTTCAAACTGGGCGGATCTGTGATTAGCTAGGTAAAGCAACAGCAGCTGGAGATCGTGAGCATCTGATTGCTTCTTTATCATCCTCCGCTTTTCACTTGTTCTTATTTTCTTCAGCTTCATGAATTCAGTTCCCTGGGCACAGTTTCCATGAAGACAAGGTATTTAGCGGTGGTATTTCTTCCTGTCTAAGGAAGATTTCATCTGCTAAATAAACCTCATAAATAATCCTTCCACAGGCCTTCTTTTATCTGCTTACTGCCCTCCCAGCCCCATCCCTGGAGCTCTCTTATTTCACACTCCATTAAGTCATGTCAAGATTTTCATAAAGGCAAAAAAGGAGAAAAACTGAACTTGTTCACCTGACCTTGCAAGAAGTAGCCTTGTTGAAGTAATAAAAAAGTGACATTTTCCAAAGCTTGTTGGGGACCGTGATTATTTGGACTGCAAATCAATAACATATCTGCACTTAATTAAATTCAGCAGTGGATACTGCAGGGGATGTTCCTCAAAACTGGCTGCAGTTAATGAATTTTTTGATGGCTGCTGTCAGCTGAACCGTACAGGGGAATTACCTGAGCTGTGTTGATTTATTCCAAGTGCAGTGCCACTCTTCCAATCTATACATAATGAATATCAGCATTTTTCTGTAGTCAGTTTTTGTATGTATTTATTGGTGTAAGTATAGTGACGGTAGGCAGGCTGAGGATCACATTGTGCTATGCTCAGAAAGCTCGCAGGAGTTATTTACCCATGTGCATGCATACATATAATTACCCAAAGCTTGTGTGTGTGTGTGGTACAAACTCCCTGTTTGTACATAAGACTACCTGTTGATTTCTTCCTGATGTTATCAGTTCCTCCAGAAACAGCTAAATCTTCATCTCTTTTTATATTTTTTTAGAGTGTCAGATTCCAAAAAAGGAAAAATGGTTCATTTTCTTTAAAATAGGTAAATAACTTCATTTTCCTGTCCCAAAGGTTCTTCTAACTATAACCTCTAAAATGCATTGTGTGCCTTCCTTTTAGGCAGCAATCTGAGCTCTGCATTCTCCAGTTTGCAACTCCAGGGGGATTACCTCGTTTTGGTTTCTTAAAAATAAAGAAAAATGGGTTTGCAGAAACTGATTTACCAAACTCTCCAGCTCTCTTCCCCCAAAATACTTCTCTGTCAAGGTTATTTTTTCCCACCCACCAGCTCTACCATGTATTCTTCATGTTATCTCCGTTGCATGGTGGTTAGATTTTTCGTGTGTGTCTCTGAGTGTGATCGTAATATGTAATTTATATTGATTTCAAGTGATTGAAAATGTATGCTGATGCACTGTGGAAATGGGGAAGGGGAGTGTCTGTGCGGACCATACCCTTTCATGTGTTAAGTTAAAATTTCTTACCGTTTCTCACACCGTCCAGCAGAACAACAGGAGAGGGGTATATTATATTCAGAGTAAATGAGTTAGCTACATTTGTTTTCACCTATTCCCACAAGCCTACAAGATGAATGCCGAGAGCCTGCCATGGAGAATTGATTTAAATCCAAGAGCTCGCCAAGAAACGATGCTAATTCCCTTGCAGATTACCAGAATGCAAGAGGCGTAAGCAGCCTGACTGCAGAGCCTGGGCTTGGGGAGGCCTTCCTGCACAGGAAAGGAGAGGCTTTCCTGGGGAGGTGTAGAGGTTTTCAGGAAGAAGAGAGTGTAAATGCTGTTTTATTTCACTGTAAAAAGTGTACATTTACTGTTTCAATCCAATACTTAGAAAACAGAAACCTAATTTTTGTGGTTGATTTAAAACAGAAGAGAAATAAAATGAGAAAAGGAAAGTGGAGCTAAGGAGACGTCCTCAGATACTTTGTATTTTCTCTCTGTAAAGCCATTACAGCACCACTGTCAAGGTCCTCATGTCTTTTAAAAGATTCTGCAACTTGAGGTGATACTTCTGCAAGTTTGTTCAGGACGAGTTAAAGTTTCCTGTTTGCCTGAGCTTGGCCGTGTATGCGCGTGCAGCAGAACCTGGCTGTGGGTCGTGTTGAGAAGGTGCAATAAGATCAGCGTCCGCCTTTGGACACACAGTCAGCAAAAAGCCCTCTTTGACTCCTCCAGGTAGCCGACCTCCTTAGCTAATGCACTGTGAAGCTCCTGTGCTGGAGGGGTGCCTTCCTGCTGTCATACGCTACAGCGGTGACATCTGTACAGTCCCCTGGGTTGTAACAGGAGGGCATCTGTGCTACAAGATGTACTGCCCTTCTCAAATGCTTCATAGTTTAACTGGATTAAAGCCACTGTGTGTTTGAAAGCTAATTCAGGTTAGGTCAGATGTGAATGTAAAGTCAGTTACCTGAATAATTCCCTGTATAAAGGAGCCTGGCGAGAAGAGTTGGAGGCAGGCAGTACCGTTAGCCTGAGCCCGTGGGTGACGCAGAGGAGGATGAAGTGACTTGGAGGTGGCACAGACTGGGACTGCAACCTGAGCCCGGATCTGAGGGTGCCTTGCACATAGAACTGGACACAGTGCATTGATCTCTTGTCCCGTGGAACGTACGTTCTGAGGCAATCCAGCAGCTAATTCCAGTGTCTCTCCCCTGCAAATAACCACTACACGTGTATTACAGTCAGTTGGGGACTAACATTATGCCAAGTCCTTGTGATGGGAAATATCACAATGGAATAATTAAATATTGGGGCTTTAGGGACAGTCACTGTGGAAATTGCCCTCCATGGCAGCTGCAACATTTATTAATAATTAAAGCTGTGCCTGCTGTGCTTTTCACTAAATTTGTTTCATTAATATTTTATTGTTTTAAAGAAAGAAAAAAAAACAACAGTGAAGGTGGGAAGAGAGCCTGTTTCCTAAGCAACAGCGATGCACTTCTTTGCAGTTATTTTTAAAGTCAGGTTGCTTCATTTAAGATTTGGAACCAATTATTGCTGCATTGCTTCAGGCATCCGGAAAGCTGCTTTACTTTTTTCATTTTCTTTATTTCTAATGGAAAGACAGAGCAAAACAACATCTGGGTTAGGAGTTGTTGTGATGGTTGCTAGACAGGATCTATGACTGTGATGTGAAGAACATCCCGATGCTGTCATCGCTCTTTGTTCATCCCATGCTGCTGGACCTGGCCTTGCAAAACCCCATGGGCAACCAAACAGCGCTCACCCCTGCTGCTGCTTCTGTCTGAGATGCACAGATGCTCCCTCTTCCTTTGAGCAGAAACAGCCTCGCTCGCGGAGGTGTCATCGGCACTGGGCTCCCACTCGTGTAAGCCTACAGGCGTTGCCATTGCCACCTACAGATGTCCTTTGACTGCAGCGGGTGGTTCCTGGTATAAGGTGATAGCTGAGAGGGGTCAAGTAGGGATGTGCCCGTGTGTCCTGGTCCTCCTTTCAGGGAATAGTGCCATACTTAGGCTTTTGTGCATAATGGGTGAAAAAGCAAGGGAGTGGTTGTCTTCTGAGGCAGTAGTTCTGGCTGGGAAGTACACCAGCTTGGGAGGCAGTGCCAGACTTGCTGCTCAGTAGCCTTGGTTGATGCGATCAGGCTTGTATCCTAAGAGAAGGGGAGTCTGCAGAAGCCGAGACCATTGGCTGTTCCATTGTTGCTGTACAATATCTCAGTGAGTCTGGTTTTTGCATCTCCTGGGCTAGGACTCCTCTGGGTTCAGCCCAGGCAGGACCCTGTTTGCAAACAGCAGTAAGAAATGCTGGGACAGTTATTCCAATGTAGCCCAGGGCCAGCTGCAACAAAGCCCTAATCATGGAGGGGTTATTGGTGTTTTCTTGGGGTTGTGATGTAGAGGAGAAACACAGCGACTTACTGGCCATCTCACAAGGGGAGAAGGCTGAATAACCTCTCTTCTCTGCTTCCAGATAAATCTACTTACAGATAAAATGCTGATAAGTGCCTTGGTCCTCAGTTCCTGATGATAAGTCTTTTAACTATTCAAGAATTCTGTTCTCTCACTGCAAAAAGTGGGATAAATTTATATGTATTTTCTTATGCTTTTTATGAGTCTTACCTGTGTGTGTTCGGCTGTGTCTCAGTATGTGTTTATACAGTGCTTGATGCAATGGGACTTTAGTCTAATACAGAAAATAATAACCAGTTTTTTAAAATTTAGGATACCCTCTTTATCCATCCGAACAGCAGTTTGTCAGTCCTGTTTAAAGTGAGACTGGAAGGTAATAAGCAATTAAATGAGGGATCACAAAGAAAGGTGAATCACACTGTTTTTTTCAGAGATATAGTGGGTGTAAAAGTGCATGAATACCTTGTTGTACCATTCAGTGAGGCTTTATTTGGGTTACAGCAACATGGAAATAACATGGATGGGCCAGTATTACTTTTGTCCGCTTTCTAACACAACAGCAACTTTGTCCATTTGCCCTGGAAACAGAAGAGGGTGTGGATTTGTACAGCATGAGCAATTATGCTGAAGGCATCAACTGAATGCTATGAATGCTCAAATGCTCTTATTTATTTAAAAAAAAAAAAAAAGAAAACCCAGCAACAAAAGGAAAAAATAAGTCCTTCATTATCAGTAAGTGCATGAGACATGCTATTTCAATTCACCAGCTGTGCTGCTTTCCACAGGGCTTGCCAATCTCCTGAGTTACTCATTTATTGGGAGGATGGCTCTGTGTGTGTAGGGTTTTCCTGTGTTTATTTGAATTGTCCCTGTTTTTCGAGTGTTGGAAGAAGCTGCTCACAGCACAGTGCATCGCGATCCTGTGCTTTTGGCATGCTTGCCAACAGCATTTGCGTGACATGTCTCAGATGAGGCAGCTTGAGGAGAGACTGTTAAGATAGTACATGTTTCTTGTTTCATTTTAAGATGAAATTGGAGTTTTAGTTGTGGTGGTTTTCATATTGGTTGTGCAATAAGGGAATGAATATATCAAATTTTTTCTGAAGAATTTGCTGTCTGAATAAACTTAGGGCTAGGAAGGAGGAGAAGAGAGAATGTTGACTTCTCTATTTTACAGAGAATGAATTCAGGGTGTACAGTTAGAGGACTTGGCTTTGCTAACTCAGGTTAGTTGCATTTTGATAAAAATAGTTAAAAATGAACAGTCCCAAATCCTTAAGCCATCAGTATTTAGTTCCCCTGGCTGTCCCATAGGGAAATTAGGGCTTTCAATGGAAATTTTATCTTCTGTCAAGATTTTATCCAATGTTACTTAGCTTAAAAATGTATCTGCCTTCACAGTTGAAAGCCAAATAGTGGCGTGGTTATCCCATAGCGCATTTCCAATTCGTTTTTCTAGTGCTGTTTTCTGCACTCCAAGAGCAAATGGTTGTGCTTTCTGAACACACATTGGGTTAATTTGTGTAGGGAGTGATAGCAGGAAGCCAATTAGAGTTTTCTTTTTTCCAGTGTGATAAGACGCAAAGTGTGAAGTTATTAATACCTCATCAGTGCTTCTCTTAATTTTTTTATTCATTCAGCAGGTCGTTCTTCAGTCTTGCAAAGCAAAGACAATGGGGTAGCGGTACTGGAGATGAAGGGGACATTTTTACTAACGCTGTTCAGTACAGACAGATCCCGTGATGCCCTGACTGCCGTAGCTTCTAGGCTAGCCAGATGCAGGAGGAGTTTCTGCGTGCTGTTCAGTCTTGCGTGGGACTTGGGTTAGTTTTCAGGGGCTGGACAGTGAGCTTAGGTCTTTTTTAAATGCAAACTTTTGGGTATTACGGGATTTGGAGGCCATTGAATACAATAAGGAGGGGGAGTCTTCAAGAAATGCTTGGCACCTGACAAGTATTGGGCTTAAAGCACAACAAAATACTGTCTTCTTTCAAAATTAGCTGCTGAACCTTGGGAGAGATGCAATGTGTATCATAGCAGATGGAGTACCATTTGTTACTCGTAACGAAAATGTAATGTGGCAATTCCAACTGCAATTTACTGCAGGACTGCCTGCTGTCATTAAACACAGGAGAGCACCGCTCAGATGCTGAACTCAAGCCCTTCCGTAAGGGCTGGCGTGCCTGCCTGGCTTCAGTGAGTGCACACCTTGCAGATAAAGTCGGGTTTTTTCCCCTCCCTGTGAATGAATTGGTCTGTTCTTCTTTGTACCTTTTTATGGACAGTCTTGACTGGATGAGTCATCTGCAGTCTCGATTTAAAAGCTGATAGACAGGGAAGGCTTGGGTTTTATTTTGTTTTTTTATTTGTATTTATCTTGTTTCTTTTTCCTGCAGCAGTTTAAATGAAAGCTGGTTAGATTTCTGATACACAGTCTTGCAAGGCTGAAATAGTGCAATGTAGTCTTTTACTGCTGACCATCAGAACATGTTACAGTCAGGGTTGCAAATGAACCTTGCAGGTGGATCTGTTATAGTTGTGGGTCTGGCTGCATCTCTATTCCCTTGCAAGCTGTAGCAGTGTTACATTTTCTTCTCAGTTCATAGGCCTTTTAATCTTTCTGTCCAAAGCTAGATGATGGGCTCTGCTGGAAGGTGAGCCTGTTTTACCAGATTTTATAGCTTTATTGTCTTGTATCCCTCCAGTGTTCTGGGAGGGGTTTATCTTCCCTAGCATAATTGTTCAGTTTCCTATTTGCTTTCCAGTAGCCCCGCTGATTTTAGTCCAGCAAGTGTCCTAAAACTGGTTCATCTTCAGTACCTGTGACTGCAGGGTGACTTTGTATCCGTCACAGGTGATGCTGTCTTTTCCTCAGGTCTGTCACTTTGTTGTCTAGCTCATAACCAAGTGATGTCTGAAATTCTTTGCTGTGAGGGGGGTGAGCCCCTGGCCCAGGTTGCCCAGAGAAGCTGTGGCTGCCCCATCCCTGGAGGGGTTCAAGGCCAGGTTGGACGGGGCTTGGAGCAACTTGGGCTGGTGGGAGGTGTCCCTGCCCAGGGCAGGGGGTGGAAAGAGATGATCTTTAAGGTCCCTTCCAACCCAAACCATTCTATGATTCTATTTCCAATGAGAGGTGGCATAATGAAAGTATCTCACTTCCATTTGGGACATGAAAGGTTAATATTTTAATAATCAGAAATAAAAGGATGATTTGTTCTACCCTGCTTCTGCAAATCAAGATCCTGTGGCAATGAAAGCTTTGGGGTCACTAGATAGGTTAAATGATACACAGCAATTGACTGCATGCCAGTAGTTGGTTAAATACAGCAATTTCACACATTCTGCATTTGGAGATCAGTTCAGGTCGAAACCTGAACTCTGTATAACTTACCTGAGCTGCCTTCTTGCCAGTATCATTCTTCACAGGCCAGTGCTAAAATTCCTGCAACAATCTTAAAAATTAGTAGCAAATAACAGGAAAGTATGACCTCCAATTAGTCCTTTTCATTGCAAACACCAGACCATATAGACAAATACAAGTGGGAGAAATGGATGCAGCAACTCACAAAGATAAATAGTAGCCTCTGTTCAAAACAGAGATCATCAGTAAAAGCAGATTTCTAACTCGTTATATCTTGAGTTGGGGGACCTGGATCTGCCACGAGGAGTTGAGAAGAGGTTTTGCCTTTGGCTTCATTTTCAGTAGAATCGGGAATTCTTTCACAGTCACACGCATAAAATGGGGTGAAAATACTGGGAGATATTTCAGTCCTTTGGTTCATTTATGTACCAATGTTCTCTGTAACTTAGAAGGTGCTTATTGTTGTGGATTAGACACATGCTTGCATCATCTGATTTTGGGACCTAGTCTGTCTTTGTGTCTGTCTCTTCCCCCCCTCCTCTGTTCTCTTGACTCCATGCCTGAGCAGTGGGTGTTAGGTGGCCTTCACCGAGGAGAAGACCGAAGGAGAGCAGTACCCGTAACTTTATCTCCTTCCCTTCCTTGCAGGTGTTGTGGAAGCGTGTCTCCTGCACATGCTGAAGCGCAGGGCTGCCGGCTTCCTGCGGACTGACAAGGTGGCTGCGCTCTTCACCAAAGTTGGCAAGACGTATACAGTAGCTGGAGACATATGCAAGAAAGTGCAGGAACTGCAGCAGCAGGTAGAAAGCAGGTGAGGCTGAGGTCTGTTTAGCAGCAAAATTCATACAATGTGTGCACAGCATGGAGAGGGTACAGAGGCTGCTTGGTAAATGCAAAGGGGTCTGTCCTGGCCGTGTCTGTTAAAGCTTTGTCTCTTTAGTGTCTGTAACTATAAGGCAAATGTTTTTGTTTGATCAAGCTGACAGCTGGCAAAGGGACACAGGTTGGGAATTGGGTCTTTGGTGGTTCGTTTTGCTTCTCAGTATATATAGTATATAGTGGATCAGCGCATCCAGCCCACACCAAGCAACAAAAGTGAGTAATAACTGGTGATTTTAGAGAGTGCTCACAGTCAGGGTACAGTGGACCAGTTTGGACTGTTGGTGGGAAGGGATGTGGGTGGCAAAAGGAACTGAAGAAAAGACTTACTGGAAAAGCTGTTTTGGCATGCTCCTTGCCGAACCAGTGACAGAAGATTTGTGGGTATTATGGTTGAAATAGTTAAGTTGATGGGTAAAAAGAGTGATAGGAAGAAGGATGAGCTCAAGAAGCGGTGGTCAGTGGTGAAAGCCTCTTTATCAAGTTGCTGTATGAAAGGCTTTGTCGAGAGACCTTGATTTCAATGTGTTGCATTGAAGTCTTCAATTATTGACAGTTCTTTAAATTAGCGCTTATATTTCTCTGTAATTTTCTGGCATTTATCCTTGTTAGACTTGTAATTACTGAACTTTGTTATGTAGTTTTTAACAGGTACATATTTATTTTTGATATATTTTTGAATTGTGTGCCTACTGATATAGACGGGGATTTTATTAATGTTAGTTTTTTAAATGTTGGGAAGAAGGATGCTTTCTACTAAAATTCTTCATCTTTCCTCCGCGGTTAAGAGCCCACATGAAAACTACTCTAACCACCAGAGACCTTTGGTTGTGTCCTCTTACAGAAAGGAGCAAATGAACTTAAATTCTGTGGTTTCTCTTGGAGAAACCCTGTGTGTTTTTCAGCTATTAACAACCACAGATTTTAAGTGCTGCAGAAAATATGCACAGCAAAGAGACTCTACTAGAAAATACTGCAGGGGGTGGGCTCGCTTCGTGGAACGTACAAAATGAGACAGAAGTCCTGTAGCAGTCTAATTGCTCCTGAGGCTGTGGCTTAAGAAAGCCCCTGCTTAGGATGCAATTAAACACATATGAATTCCTCTGATGTCAGTGGCGTTGTGTGTATTTCTTGGGATTGTCACTGTGTGTATGTTGCCTTGTAGAAGTTCTGTCATGGCCTAGTGGAGGACTAGGGACTCTGTAAATGTGGAGAGGAATTACAGATCTCACTCAAAACAGCCCCCAACTAATGTATTTAGTCTTTGTAATTGAACACTTTCCTGAAAGGGGACCTAGCCTGAGTGCTGTCAAAGAACAGGATCATTTGAGAACATGGATTTTCTACTGCAGATTGTTGAAGATGTCAGGGTTTCTCTCCTCATTAGGACAAAATTGAACCTTATTTCTGCTATTTTAAGGGGAAAATTTTCTGGGAAAGAGATAAAGAGGGTTAGTCTTCCCCTGTCAACCCTGTGCAGAGTATGGAGAGCCAAGGCAAACCTGCAGTACTGTGCAGAAGTAGGGACCTCTCCCAGTGCCCGGCTTTATAGTCCACCTTTCTCCTGCCACTGCACTTTATTACCTGATGCAGGAGTATGGAGCCATCACAAGATGCCATCATGTGCTATGGCAGAGCTGGCACAGCTTCGCCACCTGCTACACTGAGGACATGTGGCTTAGTTGCATTATGTGTTCTAGGAGGAGGGGATTTGGAGCAGTGTCCCACCAGTGCTGTCACGGGAGACTCTGTGTGGCTGGTACCACCTTATAAAATTGTGCATTGTGACTTGTTGCTGCATGTTAGATGTTCAGCATGGAGCAGTGTTGTCACCTTGTCTCGCATAACTCATGCCGCAGGCAAAGCTAGTGGAGGAGGGAACATAAATTCTCGTTTCAGCTACTTTGCTGGGCAGCAGAAAAGAGAAACGGAAAGAACAAACCCGTTTTCCTTTCTGTGAGTCACTTTTTAGAAACTGGAAAGCTTTAGGCAGCACATTCAGCCTCAAAATCAGTCTCTGGTCCCAAATCTGTGCAGGCCATTAATTATCTCAACAGTGACAAGTAATAATTTGTGTCAGTGCCACCAAAGAAGTGAGGGGAGAATTGTTGTCAGTATGAAAACGTATTTTGGACACCAGTACTCGGTGGCACACTGCGGCAGGACAGCCGGCATGGATAAGAGCATGTGCTGAGAAGGCAGAAAACTGCTCTGTGGCGTGGTGCAAATTGCAGCTCCAGCCACGTGGCATGGCATACTGGGATCTACAGGGAAATGTACCATCCTGTTAGTGCAGCTAACACCTTCCCATAGCATGCCTGGGGCACAGCGTGTCACTGTCCCTCATTGGACTGGGGTCAAGCAGATTTTCTGGGTAGCAGTTAACTCCACAGAGAGGAATGACAGCTTCCCGCATGGTTCAGAGACCACCGTGCTGAGCAGCCCCACATTCTTGTTGACAGCCGTGCTTGTGAAGTGGTTCTGCTCTGTACAGCCAGCTTGCCATCCTGCCACGAAAAGGCAGCATTAAGCTCCTCATTTCTGAGGTGGACCTGTTACTCTGCTGGCTTATGCCGTAGGAACAAGCAGGGGGTCTTGGCTGTAAGCAAGCTCCCAGCTGGCTTTGGATGCTCATTTGCTATAGGTCTAGTTTCTCAGTTTGATGTTGCTTATCTCTTAGTTGTCTCATTGTCATTCTGTGGGTGGTAAGAGATAGGATCTCACTGCCAAGGCGCTAGCACAGACTGTGCTATAGCTATATATGGTGCTTTACAGAGAGAGTGAAGAGATGGGCCTGTGCCCAAGGATTGCCTTATGATGGTATGGCAGGAGGTCCCTGGAAAAGTTCTGCCTGTGTTATCTCAGATCCTTCTGGTCTCAGTGGGAATATCCCTTGCTGAAGCAACTGTGTGCCTACTTGGGGTTGTGGCTACCTTCAGCCTCGAGGTACCAAGCAAAGCTGGGAGACAAGAATCTTCTTGTTGCCATCCTCCCTGTGGCTTTCCCAACTAAGTGTGAAGCTTGGTTTGATAAGAAGCAAACTTATGTTCATCAGGTGCTATATGTTTTCTGCTAAACTTTGCATTTTGTTGTTTTTTTCATTCTTTTGGGGTGTATGGTCTGCAATGGATTTACAGCCTATTCATTTCAGCCTAGTATGTGGGAGTTTTGGAGGAGCTCAAATGTTGGTCTTTTCCTAAAGCTGCAGAAGCAGAAAAGATATTTTTCGTAGGTGACTACCAAGCCCAGCCCGAGATATCTAATATCGGCCTGTTTATATATAGGCCTATAGCTTTTTTCAGAGCTTGCTTAGCATCTGTCTGTGAATTAGATAATCTTTACAAGACTTCCATTCATAACTCGGAACTGAGGCATCCTGAATCATTAGAGCCATGATTTTCAGAAAATCCCTGATGATGGACTGACTAAAACTCCACACCCCCGTGGTAGTGAGGACTAACACAGTAATGTAGACAGCTAATGTAGAGATATGCATGGCGGATACCAACACCTCTCCATGCAGCCTTTCACTGGAGAGCTTACTGTGAGAAGAGTCTGAATTCTGATTGCTTTTATTCTGTCGCCTTTTGCAGGAAAAATCAGCCAAATGGGCAGGAACCCCTCAAGAGGCAGGGATCAACCGCAAGCAAAACACCTGTCCTGACACCTCAAGCCATCAAACACATATGGGTTCGGACAGCATTGATTGAGAAAGTGCTCGACAAGATTGTGCAGTATATTGTTGATAACTGCAGGTAAGGAAAGAATCAGAAGCAAGGGGACTTGTTGGACTGATCTGTAACAAGGCATTTCATCAAAAGTCTTCTGCAAACTTCTGTGGTGCAGACTTCTGGTAAGAAGAAAACCAGTTGCTCAGGCATTTAGAAAAAAATGTACTTATGTTTTGAATCGTTGACAGTGTTTCAGACTTACAAAAAATGTTACTAACTTGAAGTATATTAGATGCCCACATTCTAACAGGACCTAGACCTTGGTGGAATAGAAATGTCTTCTAATAGGTCAGGAGTGCTTAATTCACTTATGTTAGTTGAAAATAATCCGTTGGAACTTTAGGATGTCAGGGAAGAAAGTGCCCTTTGTAGATGAAAGAAGGGGAAATGAGTTTAGAACAGGAGGAGTTCTTGACATAAAACCCTAGGATTGTGAAAACAGGTTGTTTGAAACATGTTTCCCTTCTAGAAAAGTCAAGCTTTGTGTAAAGTGAATCTTCCCTTGCAAAAGCAGAGAAGAACATCAATGCTTTATGGATGTAATCCACTGGGACTCTTTAAGGGGAAAAGACAAATCCTCTCTACTCTGTCATTGCTTCTTACTGTCCAGCGTTAGCTTTGGTTTCCCAAGAGGTGGTTCTTAACTCTTACCCTTCCTACCCTCTCATAACTGATAAAGAAGAATTATGGGGCACACCGTGGACAATTTCCCATAAGAAGAGAAAGGCAGGAACTCTAAAGCTTGATGAGGTCCCAGAAAGGTACGTCTGTATGCCCTGCTATTGCAATTTCTTTGCAGTAGTGCTCTTGTAATTCCGCACTGGGGGGACACATTCTTGACTGTCCAAAGCCCATGGGTCTGAAGAAGGTTAGATGAGTGGACAGTGAGGTGGGTTGAGAACTGGCTGAATCGCAGAGCTCAGATGGTTGTGATCAGCAGCGCAGAGTCTAGTTGGAGGCCTGTAACTAGCGGTGTTCCCCAGGGGTCAGTACTGGGTCCAGTCTTATTCAGTTAGGGCAGAGGAACTTATTTTCACAGTATTTTCCAAGTTTGCATTAGTGTTTTCTTTGTCATCAGCTTTATTTTCATGATCTATCTTGGCACTAAAAAGAAGGAGAATGGAAAAAAGGTCTTTGTGCTGTTCAAAGAAAACTTGCTCTGGGATATCTAGTGCCAGTTTGTTCTAAGAGCTGTGTGCAGAAGAGACGTTGGGAGGGCTGGCTGTGTCCCAGAGACATAGTTAATGAAAGCATTTTAGTCCCGTGTATCAATGTCTGCTGTTACAAGGATTTTTAATTTATTTTTTTTTCCACATAATTCATCCAGACACATATCAAGAGAGTTTGGTCTCAATTGTTCCATTACTGGGTATTGTAGATGTTCACCTTACTGCCTTCTCCATCCATTCAAGTGAGTTAGGATCGGGTCCTTAGTTGCAGGTGTGTGATTTTGAGAACCTGCCTTAGGGAATAAAATGAAACTTTTCATAAGGCTTGTTCTCATGCATTTTTGTGGCATTACTGCTCAAATGCTCCATGTTTAAGTCCTTCAGCTCTTCTGTTCTTGAGGAAGAGAAAGTGGTTTAGAGTTTGAGCCCCATCTAGTGGAAGAGACAGCAGAGGATAATGGCAGTTCAAGAAACTTGGATGTTTTCATTTCTTGGCTATGTGGTTTTATAAGTCAGCTTTGCCTGCTGTGATGGGAAGACTTTGGGGTCAGTGCAAGAGCTACTGTTTGTAGCAGTTCATTGTTCTTGACAGTGTTTCAAGATTATTCCTCACAGATGGAAGAGATGTTTAAGAACGTGTGGATCTCTTGGTCTCTGTGGAAAACTGACAAAATTGCTTGCAGAGAGTTATTGTTTGTCTCCATATTGCGTTAGTGCCCAGAGCCCCAAATCAAATATACTGGGTAAACACATTTAGCAAAAGGCAAGCTCCTGCCTCTCAAGAGCTCAGTTCGAAAATAGATGAGGCAGAATGAGCATTCTGAGAGGAAGCGACTTGCCTGAGATTACACAGCTGATCAAAGGCAGAATATGGATCCAAAGGAGGAGTGGTGGTCATCTTGTTAAATACAGAAGTCTGGAGTGTGGGTCTATTGAACTGGTTGTTCTAGGCTCCTTTTATGCTCCATGCAGATCTAGTCAATGTTATTGGTATAGTTTAGGAAACGATCTAATTCTAAAGCAGATGTCTAAAAT
The DNA here is from genome assembly GCA_013398915.1 of Dromas ardeola. Taxonomy (NCBI): domain Eukaryota; kingdom Metazoa; phylum Chordata; class Aves; order Charadriiformes; family Dromadidae; genus Dromas; species Dromas ardeola. Next base: position 1,291,349 of record VYZM01019465.1, read on the forward strand.
AGGCTGAATGAATTTTTTAACTGGCCTCTGATCTTTTATTCCTAGTAAATATTATGAGAAAGAAGCTTTACTGGCAGATCCTGTGTGTGGCCCAATACTGGCTTCTCTTCTAGGTGAGTTCTTGTGAAGTTACTTCTTATGCTAAAGAAAATAAACTGTTTCTTAAAACATTTTTTAATATGACAGTGTTACAACAGGTGATTTTTATCTCTAGCATGTAGTTATCTATTTATAATAGAAGAAGTTGTTTTGTTGCTTGTGAGACCAGAGAGACTGGACATCTGGTTTTATTATTAATTGTTGGTTGGATCAGAGAACAGAATGGGAATGGCTTTTTACTGAATGCTTGCTAGCAGATTGTAACTGCTAGTGTTGCTATGGCAGGGTGTTGTGTCCTACAGGAATATTTTCATACAACCATAGATAACAGGACCTGATATGTTGTTATATGTATTGTCTATATTATGGGCTGATTCTGTAGGATCACTAAGTGATCATTAAAATTCACTTGGCTTGAGAAGGGAATCTCACTTTCAGTACTTGGCCAGCAGGATAAGACTATGTTCCTGAACAGACTCAGAAGGTGTCTCTTTTGGGCTGTTTTCTTAGTTGGACCATGTGCTTTGGAGTACACCAAGCTAAAAACAGCAGATCACTATTGGACAGACCCTTCAGCAGATGAGCTTGTTCAGCGACACCGGATTCATGGAGTACACGGCCGCCAAGACTCTCCTTCGAAGCGCCCAGCCCTGGGAGTAGGTATTTACTGTGTAGCTATTTCGGAGTTCAGGCACAGGTTGATAATAAAAACAATCCCAAGATGGAGAGATCTGAATCTAGAACAACTTTCTGTAATGGAGGCTTTATCACAGATTAGAAGTCCATTTGGGCCCAAAAGTCCTCTTTATCTGTACGTAGAAAAGTTTGAGATCCAGGACTAAATTCTGTGGCTTTTAACACTTGTGATCTGACCATGTAATTCACAAGAAATTATGAGCTGCCTTGGTCAGGGTTGAGTAAGAGTCCAGGTCATTTCTCTGCAAGGTCTCCTGGCTCCAGAAGTTGTGTCACTCTACAGAGATTTGTCTAAATGGAACTGTTCCTGTTTTATTGGCCTGCCAGTACAGTCATTCCTGTCCTACCCGATCTGCCTTGACAGTGTTTGTCTGTGTGCTAGATCCGGAAACGGCATTCAAGTGGGAGCACGTCAGAAGATCGCTTTGCTGCTTCAGCAAGAGAGTATGTGGAGTCTTTGCACCAGAATTCCCGAACACACCTTTTGTATGGGAAAAACAATGTCTTAGTCCAGCCGGTGAGTACTTTGAGTTTTGGGCCAATACACACAGCTGCTGCCTGGCTGTGATTTGAGAAGTCAATAGTATTGGTAAGAATGTAACTTAGGCTTGTCAAGTACTTGCTTAATGTCTTGTCCTCAGGACAGTGCTGCCTTCCCACTTGAGTCTATTATGCTGAGGTAGATTAAGACATGACAAATGCTTTTACTGTCTGACCAGTGTGAACTGTGAAGTTGGCCCATAGATAGGCATAATCATACTAGACTGTATTTCATAAACCCAGTCACCCTACTGTGTTTTTTTCCCTCTCTTTCTAATAGCAACATTAAATATCAGTACTTTTGGTGTTAAAGTTTCCCTCAGCAGTTCCTAGATAATGCAATGCTCTGGAGCTTGTGCGGCATAGGAAGACTGGAACATGACAATTACAGTTGTGCACTTGAGTCACCTGGATTGCCTGTTTGTTGCTTCTGTGAACAGAAAGATGACTTGGAAGCAATTCCTGGATATCTCTCCCTTCATCAGTCAGCAGATAGTTTGACATTAAAATGGACTCCAAATCAGCTGATGAATGGAACCCTGGGAGATTCAGAGCTGGAGAAAAGGTAGTCATTGCGTTCAGAAAAAGATCAGAAGCATTCGCGGTGTTTATTTCTTGTATACATGGCAATATGACATAAGTGTAACAAGGCTGATATAATTGAAGGGCTTCATAGTCCGTAAGTTGAGGTGTCAGACAGCTTGGGTTCTGTTCCTGTTTTGCTACAGATGAAACGACTTTCCAAAGGTCCTGTAATGCACTTGGATATAAGGCCTTTTCAAAAGGAAAACAAAAGCCCGCTTTTCCAGGTGTTTGGGAGAAAAGGCTCAACACTACCCTCCATCATTACAATTCTAGTACCTCCCTTCAGAGGGTCACAAATCACTTGGCAAGCATGGCTAATTTCAGCCTCAAAAGAGAGACCTGCGATGCCGTTGTCTTTTTTTACCCTTGCTTTTATTGCTAAACTCTGTCGAGGTTGTTCTCAGAAGGGTTCAGAGTTGTTTCCAGTGTTTAATCTGTAAACTTGAGCCCCAATGGATTTACATGCTGCTGCCCATAAATCACATGTGCAACACAGAACTGAACTCGGCTGTCCTGAAGACCAGCTACAAGACCATCATGAAGTCTGTGCCTCAGGGATTTTAATCTTAGCCAGGGCACTGTTGTAACCTGGTATGGGGCAGAGGGGGGAAGGGAAGGCGAAGAGGGAAAGGCAGATTATGAAAAGGTGGGTGCCAGATATATCCACTGTGGAGAAGTAGTTCCTTTGCCTTTTACTTGGCTATTAATTTACCTTACTTGACCCAATTTAATAAGCAGTTATTAACTTAGGTTAGTCTTTTTATTGGGTGCTTGGAACCACAAGCACTCCTGAATATGGAAAAAAAAATGCTTCCTGCACTTTTTCCTTCCCTATTAGTGTTTACTGGGACTACGCATTAATAGTGCCACTCAGCCAGATCGTCTGCATCCACTGCCATCAGCAACGTAAGCATAAACCTTCTTCTCATGGGGGTGCTCCCAAAGCCCCTTTCTGCCGGGTGAATGTTAATGCTGCTAATGCTGCTGCCATTTCATATGGTGTCTGTTAGGGGTTTATTGCAAAAGGAGGCAAACCATTTTTCTTCTTCAGATGTCTTCACTGAAAGGCCTGGTAGGAACTCTTCTGCCTAACGCTGCTCCAGTTGTCAGTTGTTTTCTGTGCTCTTTGGTTTTTCTCTGTGCTTTTTTTTTTTCTGAGCATCAGCGCAGAACAGCATTTATGGGAAACTGTCAGCAGCGGGTATTAAATATAGGAGCTTTGGCTTTATAAGCATGGGCCTACATCCATTGACCATTACAAAAAAGGAGAGAAGGGAAAAAAAGATCTGTCAGCCATGTCTATAGTGGGATCATCAGCCTGGAGAAAGGGAGTGCGTGTGAAAAGAGCCACCCTCTGTCACCCTGTGACCATCCAGTTCCCAGTAGCTCGTTCTGCACAATGTAGGGAGAGGACTCTGGAACAAAGTGTCTTTCCCATTGCTTTCCTTACCACAAGCCTTAAGTGAAAATTACCACGCAATGACAAAGAACATTCAGAAATTTTATTTGAAGTCAGATTTGAGTTACACTTGGGCTAAAGGGCCTTTCAACTCAGAGCCTGTTTTAGAAGGCAGTTTATGTATATCGTTTTAAAATACATAAGCAGGAGAGCCTCTTGAATGATTGCTTTTCCTCCCTCGGTGTCATTAACACTTCTAACTAGTTACAGACATATGTGGATGAGTGTTAAAATCTAGAATCCTAGCTGGTAGAGGATGACAATTGCAACATCAGTTCAGGTCCATTTGCCTCACTTACATCAGCTTCCCTGGGACACTTTGTGCCTCTCCAGTATTTCACTGACTGGTCAGGTACATCACCACTCTGCTTTGTGGCAGTACCGTAGCAAAAGGAGAATTAAATGACAGACGTGAAACATGACGGCCTTTGTTGTTCTTGACTGAGAGAGCTGTTTCAGTATCAGGTGCCAGGCATACATATACACAACATGATTTTTGTTGTTTGCACAAGATGACAGACACATGGTGGTGCTGCCACGGCACCTGTCTCCCAGACTGGAACTGGCACAGCCATGCTGTGAACACACTCTGCTCTTAGACACCCCCCCCTTTACCCAGGTGGCTCCAGATGCCTCATTCATTCAGCGTTGGTAAAGGAAATTAAGAACCTAATTCACTTAAATTCTTTTGAAAATTGTACAAGAAGCAGATTATGATGCTTTAAAAGAGTATCCAGAGCCCAGGGTGGTTTTCCTTATTTGTGCCAAATTTCTAGTGACAGTGAAGGTAGATGAGAAAAATTTACGACAGGGAATGTGATTTTCTAATTCTCACAAGAATAAAGCTGACAGTCTCTGGTTATATCCATTAGGTTGTTCTTCATTCTAAACTGTGTGTCCTTTGTCAAGTTATGTCATACACCAGGGACTTAATTTAGTTATTCCTTTATTATTTATTATATTAGTGTTCAGAATCACTTTAAATGTTTCTGCATGTCACAGTTTGCTTGTATCTTGATTAGGACTAGGACTAAAGGACTGAGATCATCCCTAGATCGCTTTGTGACTTACAGAGGTTTATTTATCTACTTAGAGATGATCAGGAATAAAATTCACTTAGAAGGTAAGAGCAAAAAAGAGAGGTTCCGATGTAACAGTGTGGACTCCTCTTGTCCTCCTTTGCAGCAGAAAGCAGATGGACATTAGTCTTGGTGAGTCAGGATGGAACTCAGAGACCTCCGCTGCACTTCCCCCAAGGAGGTCACCTCCTCGCATTTCTTTCCTGTCTGGAAAATGGTCTTCTGCCTCGTGGTCAGCTGGAGCCACCACTTTGGTCCCAACAGGGCAAGGTACTGCCTTTTCTGATGAGCTGCTTGTAGTAGGTAGGGCTGATCTTCATGTTCAACCAGCATCCTGCTCCACTGACTCTGGGCATTGATTTCCAGCTGCTTTATAGTAAACTGGAAGGCAAAATAACTCCATTTAGTCCAATTATACAGATAGTCTATAAAAATTGTTCATAGCTTTATTACTCCATTGAGCAATGAACTGGAATCTGCTATTGTATCAAAATCTGAACCCAAATGTGAGGGACCAAGACTCAAATGGACTGGGACATACTTGCTGTCAGCGGCTTGGGTTATTGAAGAAGCTGACTGACCAATTCCTATGGATTACAAGAAAAAGCTGTGGTTTAAGTACACAGAAAAGTTGTGTTAACTACCCCTAAAGCACCTACTTTATATGATTCTACTGTTTTCTCCCTCACCTCCTCCCAACACTGAAAGTTTAGTTTTAAGATTTAAGATGGCAAAGGTCTGAAGTACTTAGTTTGTTGTGCTCTATTAGTTATTCGCAGCTGAATGTATGGAATCATTATTTTCTCTAGGGCAAGGTATTTCCAAAGCTTCGAAAACGGAACAGCAACAAATCAGTGGACCTAGAGGAGATGCCAGCTGAAGACACTTCTACAGACTATGTGTTCAGAATTATCTATCCAGGACACAAGCATGATAACAGTAAGTCCCTTTGTTCTGCTTTGTTAAACAAACAAACAAAAAACCTAAACCAAAACAAAAACCTAAGAAAACCTTGAAGTAATACCCTGGAAGTAACTGAAGGTAACAGACAAGCCAGGGTTGTTTTGTGGAAAAAACCCACCCTATCACAGAACTTCAGTGTGTGATAATTGTGATCAACAGGTACAGCTTACTGAAGGTTTCCTTAATGCAGTGAAACTTGTTATCTTAGTGGAAATGGAGTTGAGGTGGGGAATCTTATTTATACTTACTCTGTGTTTTGCAGAGGAAGTTTTCAAAATACTCCCCTGGGCTTGCAAACTGAGAATAAAAGTAAAAAGATTGGTTCACTAGTCAAGAGCAGTTTTGCTCCCAAAGTAAGGATATTTTTATTGGCCACACTGCTTGCTCATAATGTTGTTGGTAGGAAAAAAAAAAAAATAAACTCAACTCTTAAAGTACCCCAAGAACCCCCTGGGCTAAGTTTTCCTGGTTTGGAAGCAAGAACTTAACAATGGATAAATAAAGGCCCTTCCAAGAAAAAGAAATGAATTCCCAAGCACCAAACCACCTCATGTCATCAGTGAATACAAATTCCTTACATGCAAGAAGGCATTTGAGCTAGTTCTCAAACAGCATGTTCGGTTTTATTCCCCTTGGCAAAGAAGCAAGAATTTCCCAGGAAGATCAGACCCTAAAGTTTACAGGGGATTTGGATTTACTGCTCATATTGGGACTTACTGCAGCTGAAAAAGCAGAAATCTCAACTGAACCCTCCTTACCCCAGGGGACCGAACCACAGTGGTGGCCATGCTTTACTAGGGCTTCTGGATTTGCACAGGTAAGTCCATGCACTCACCAGCAAAAGCGTATTCTGCCTTTGCCTGAGTCAAGGGGACGGCAGATTCTGTGGGCACATTCAGCACAGACCTGCCTGCTGAGTGCAAGACAGAGAGCTGGCTACTGCCTCGGGTTTCCTCGGGAGGAGGCCTGTACCTTGCATGTCTGCAGTGCCAGACAGAGCTGGGGAGCAGAATATTTGCTGTCCAGATGCATCTGGCACAGATTTCAGAGTGGAAGAGGCCACAGCATTGGTAAGGGCGTGGGGAAGGAGAGAAGCTAGTTGGAGCCCAGAATTACTGTGGAGTTTTACTAAAAAGCATACTTGCCTACTGCAGGCTGGCACTGGGACTTTTCTCCATTGCCATGATGTGACGTGTGCTCTGGGAACATAGCCTGTGCACAATCAAAAGCTGGCCTGTGTTGGAGGAGCATGCTTTTTTTCTGTAAGAAACTCATCTTTCATATCCATTTACAGGAGCTTGTGCCTTCGAGAAGAGGGCAGGATTCAAGTCCTTTGTCTTTGCTGAACGTGTCCTTTTGAGCTTTCCCACAGAGTCGAGTTCTCTCTTCTTATGCTCCTCTTTCACTATTTTCTTTGAGCAGTAACTATTAACTACCACCACTTAGCTGCCAGCCGCTCTGCCTCTGTTGACGATGATGAGGAGGAGGAAGATAAGCTACACGCAATGCTATCAATGATCTGCTCTCGGAACCTCACAGCTCCTAATAGGATGAAAGGTTTTTATCCTCCTCCCCCTGTGTCCCAGAGCTCTATTGCAGCTCGTTCCACTGATGCATACAACAGTGTTGGCATTATTACAGGGAAAAACATTTCGCTCACGCCATGAGACCTGGAGATTAAGTTGACTTTGCAGAGGCTGGGAATATGCTCACAACCTGTGGGAAGTGGATACAACAGCATCTTCCCTCTCCTTGGAGCGTGTGTGCTGCTGAACAGCTCTCCTTCCAGAGGCTTCCTGCCCCACCTTCGTAAAAGCTGGATACTAGAGCATATTCTCACAAGAGAAAGAGGGAGTATAACAGGTCTTCATATTCTTCCTCTGTGAGTTAGTCTTGTACAGCGTAACAGACTGGGGAGGGCAGCCTGGTGTAGGAATGATCAGAGGTGAACCATTACAGCAGTGATGTGCTGTGGACAGTTAGAATGGAGTGTGCCTGTGTAGACAAATAGGGCAGCAGTATAGTGAGTTACAGTTTCAGCCCAGGGATGGTTCAAGTATGCATGCTGCCATGCTCCCACACGTTGGATACCTCTACAGGGGAGCAGAAGTGTGCAGAGAAAATTGTATGGAGATGCAAAAACTTTCTCTAGTTGGGTGCTTTCATTCCATTCTTGCGTTCATAGGCTTGGTGGGTTTCAGATCATCAGCTGCAAGACTTTCTACCCTCCAAAAATCTGTCATCTAATGCTTTTCCTAAAGCAATTCATAACAGATGTATTACGTTGGTATTCTCAGGAAATGTATCTAGCAAACATTCGGGATCTAGTAGTGTAGTTCTGGAGACTGAGAAGTCCCCGCTTCCTCAAAGGCGGAAGCTGAAGGGTGTACAAAATTATCTATCCCCCAGGCCAACCTCCTCCTGCACAGCTTGGGTTCAAGGCTTGCAGTTGTTCAGAAGACGGGCAGGTGATGTCGAGGCCCTTCCACTAGTTCATGTGAAATCTCTCCCCCCCGGGCTTGCCAGTTACTGCATAGCTTCAATACCTCTAGACTTTTGGCCTTGATACTCTTGAGTGCATGTGCCAAATCTGGCATGCTCCTGTTAGAATCAGAACAACAGCCTCCACCTCTTCCTAATAACGAGTGTATCAGCAAGAACAGAATCTTCTCTGTTATCAGGCTGTAAAGTAGCTGTCAGAAGTTTGACATCTGCAGAGGAAGCAGGAAGGAGAGCAACTGCTTGCAAGTTTGTCCTTTGTCTATATTTTTCATTCATCACATTAGCATGAACGTGCTTTTTCTGGTATTTCAATTTCCTAAGAAAAACACAATGTATCTTGACTCCAGATAAGACACTTGTACCTTTAAATAGCAGAGCGATGACTTTGGTTCCAAATGGGTGTTTGCCCTGGTCTGATGGGACTGACTGTAGGAGACAATAATTGCCCTGCATCTCTGTATAGTGTTTAAGTTCTGTTAATGGGATATGAACGTGTGTTCAAGGACATCCTCCTCATTTCCTCTAGGCTGCCCACACACTTATCCCAAGGCTGTAGCCCCTAGAAACTGATAAAGCCCAGCCCAAGTTAATAAAAGGTTCTTGGAAGGTATGGGTGGAAAGAAACCCCCAAAATACCATGTTCCCCTTGAAAAAAAGATACCGTTTCAGGAAGTTTCTGTGTGTCTTAACTGATCATGTCTGGATATGGGTGATAATGGAAAGGAGGAAGGTCTAACACTGCCACATGTGCATGTTAAGAGGCTAACGCTGTGATCTGAAGCATAAGAAACACAATTTAGTCTTTCGTCAGGTGATGGAAATTTTAAGTTGTCCACCAGAATGGCTGTCAGATATCTGCTTTTGCTTACTTAATCCTGAAGATGATGGTAGAGTTAGGAATATGTCTGCTGTTTGGGTAGTGATTCCTGCTCAACTAGACTGGATTGGCTGTTGTCTGTCCAGCAGCTTCCCTTGTAAATAATGACAACACTGTTGTAGCAGGTTTGCTAGCCATTTGCTTTTACATTTTGCAACATGCTCGACTTTTGCATGTAGCTGAAGTTACAGATAACACCACTACAATTAAATAAAAGATGCTGTTCACTCTAATTCTTCACTAATTCAGGTACCTTTCATCTGAATCCTTAGGTTCTGTGGGGTTCTTTTCTTGTTTCTCTAAAAAATAAAATAAAAAACTAAAACCGAAAAACCCACTTTTCTTGTCTGTAGAGGGGAGGCAAAAAATAATGATCTAAAAATGTTTTTCCAATGGTTTTTATTTGAACCCAATATGAAGCTGCAATAAATACTGGGTCATTCAGCTCCTTCCTGAAGAATTAAGGTGAAGAGCATTTTTGCATCACACTTTGTTTTGTGAAATGAAACACACATGACTGCTTCCGCATGAGCCTGTGCTTTTTCTGTTAACAAATGTTTTTACTCCACTCCTTCCTCACCTATGCCCACTTTCTAATAGGCACTACTAAAATGCTTTATGCTACCTTGATTTAAAATGCATGAGATGGTTTGGAATTGCCCCTACCACCACCCAACAAATGTATGTTTTAAAAGCACGGCCCAGGGGACTGGATTTTGCTTACAAATGTTAATTTAGTGACATACAGTATTATGGCATTTGCCTTAATTTTAATCATGGGTGAGCTGAAAGGCCAGTTATTTATTAAAAACAAAAAACCCACGAGCTGAAGTGCCAGCTGGGAAAGTTGAAGAGCTGAAGCCAAGCTTTCTGAAGGCAACTGGGGAATTTTTGAGGTTGCCTTCCTGAAGGTGGTTAAAAAGGCAAATAGGTTTGGTGGAGCAGGGATAACTCAAGAAGCTGCACTGTACTGTTGGATCACACTTTCCTGCAGAGTATCCTACTTCTATAAACACAGCATTGGCATTAGTAGGTCTTGAACTATCCTTCTGTGCTAAATATTTTAGGATCTGGTTTCGAGGGGGGAAAGAAGCATCTTCTGAAAATAACTGAATCACTTTGTCTTAATTTCTTTTATGCTCAAACCTTCGCTCTAGCTGGACTAGCAGTTACGTGGCTGATTCCAGGAACTGCAAAATGAAATTCTGAGGCCTGAATTAAATAGAAGGTCAGGTTAGATGATCTCTTCTGGCCGTAACTAACATTACTGTAGCATTATGCAAGAACCAGTTTTGTTACTGCAGCACCCTTTTCTCTATTCTCTTGAAACACAAACTGGGATGTGCATGGGTAAGAAAGGGGGAAAAGGTGAAGGGATTTGACTTCATGGGAAGTGACGGTGCACAGCATGCAGCTGGTTTAGATGTGCTGAGAGCAGCATTGCTGAGGTCACTAGGATGGTGCTCCCCCGTGTTTGGAATCAAGGTTCAGAGCCTGCTGAGAAGTAAAGCATGATGCCATCAGGATTCACAGAAGGAAGAGGGGGAAAGAAGAAAAGAGGTTGATGGCATGCTGTTTTGTTTGGTATTTTCCTAGGCACCAGCGAAATGATCGAGATGCAAGGCTTTGGGGCAAACTTGCTCTCGTGGCAGCTGGAGCACTGCAGCCAAGGCTCCTCCTGTGTCTCCTGTTCAACAGGCAGCTCGCCCTACGACATACCCACCTGCTGCAACTGCATCCATGACAGGTGAGCAAGTGGTGCAGAGAGCTTTCCTGGAGACTTTGTGCATGCCACAGTTAAAAGCAGGAAGGTTTTATTGGTTGCAGCACCAGAGACAAAAGCTAACAATTTTCTAGTCGTTTCTAACATAAAAAGTTGGAGTTATACAGCAAGATGTTTAGTTTATTAAAACTCACCTATTAAACTACTCTCGAGTCACATTTTGATAGAAAAAATTGTGTCTGGTTCTTTTGTCTAGTTTAATATATTTCAGCTCTGGAAGCGTTTTCTTCAACAAGTCATTAACAATTAATTACAACGTAGGGCAACAATTCATCTAATTTGACAAGGACCTTTACAATGCACCTGCAGCAGTTACAGCTAAATGTGCCAGGTGAAATTTTTTTGTGCCAAAATGCTGCTGAGGAAAATGCTTTAAAAAGTGTAATTTGTCATTATTGTTGTCCTTTAGCTAAATAAATTTTGGTGCAGAGAAAGAACTGCTACATGTAGGTCATAGGGATCAGTGTAAAATTGATGATGATCTCTGCCCTCATCACCTATCATGCTCCTGTTAACATGTCTCCACAGAACTCCATTAAAGATGTTGTGTGACAGTATGAAGAGGCAAATCGTTTCCAGAGCCTTTTATGGATGTAAGTGAAGCTTCTTATATCCAGCCCTGGTGGTATCCATCCATATGCTTATCTAAAAAACACGGGCTGTTTGTTTAGAAAGCAGTCCAACCCCAAATTTATTGTTGTGAGTCAGATCACCTCGGGGCAGTAGGGTGGATGTGACTCAAGTGTCGTAGCTTCATAATTCCATTATTTGTGGCTTTTGCATATAGCAGTGGGCAAACTGATGCTTAGTGCAGGCAGAATGTAGCTTTACATTGCAGAGTAATACTCTACTTGGATTTTATTAGTCTATGTAAGATTTATTTAATCTTTGGCTCTGTTGCAATTCTTCATTCTTATACAGTACAATGCAAGTTTAGTTCATACAGATTATTAGTGGTGGGTTTAAAATGTCACAGCTTCATCTTCAAAGAGGGGCTGCTGGTATGAGGTAGATGGCTCATTTATGGAAGTTTACCTCCTGCCCCCACCACAGGGCTTGCCTACTGCCGCCACTTGTCAACAGTGCGAACGCATCTGTCTGCCCTCGTGAACCACACCATCATCCCCCCCGACAAACCGTCCAGTGCTGCAGGGGGGCTGACTAAAGAGGTCTGGAGCAAGTATCAGAAGGACAAGAAGGTAAGTATCAGAATGCCTTTATGATCATTATGCTGGCTCCCACACACTGCTGCGCTGGGCATGGTGTCCCTTAGAATGGACCCCAGGAAGTATTAAAGGTGTTTTCACAGGATCACTTCTTTCTAGTGAGAGTGAGTCGATTCTTACGGTCTCTTTTATTCTTTGTTTCTCTGATGATGGCAAAGATATCAACATCAAAGCAACTGGTCTTATGATGACTTCTAGTCTATTAAAAGTTAGATTATTTTCACGGGACGCTTGACAACTTACATTAGACTGGATTTGAGCTAGGGTCCTAAAGGCTTGAATCAAGGTGCAGAATTTATTTAGTGCTGTGCCTGCATTTCACTGTCTTTACACTTGGTATTAAGTGCATGACAGAGGAAAATGAAGATGTATTACCTTCAATACCTCTTTCTTCTGACTGCTGTAGAATTACAAGGAACTGGAGTTACTAAGAAGAGTTTACTACGGCGGGGTGCAGCATGAGATTCGAAAGGAAGTATGGCCATTCTTGTTAGGTCACTACAAATTCGGCATGGCCAAAAAGGACATGGATAAGGTAAGCACAGCTTTCTGGGGAGGTGAATTACGTTTACAGGATAGGTTTTGTTTTCTGAATAGCAAGTGTTAGTCTTTATTATTGTTTAATATTCCTAAGGGAAAAATGCTACTGAAAACATGAGTAACACGTGCTAGTAGAGGGATTATGATATCACGTTATCATGTCTGAAAATCACTAAAAGGGAGTTCTTTATTGAAGTCAGGAAACCTGTGCCTGTGACATGCACTTGCCCTGAGCAAATCCTGTTTTCACAAATTTGTCACTTACAAAATGGGGGGACATTTGACATTTGGATAGTAATTTGAGTCATGCCTCTTTTATGTAGTGTGTTAGCTGAGTTATACTTCAAAATGCTCTTTGAAATAACTGCTTTATCTACATGATACTGCATCTGCATGTGTGGACTTCTATTGGAGCTGTGAACAGCCCAGATATACCTTCTGAAGTGCACTTGGAGTTACTGTCTAGAGGCTAAAAATACCCAGAGGAAGGTTCGGTTTGTAAGTTCATTATGCTTTTGCTAGACTTAAATAAGATGTGCCTCTGTAAAACACAGAGCGCAATTTCAGATGAGACATTATTCCTCTTAATATCTCCCATGCCACTGCTAACATTGATCAGTGAGTAATTGCCTGGGTTATGTCACAGCCTTATTTTGCAGTCTGAAACTTGGCATTAAGTATATAGTGTCCATTAATGAAACCACAATTTGCCCATCTCTTAGTTATACTATCTCCCTTTGCTAATCTCTTTATAGCAATACTAACTTTTTACTTTGCTGAGTGCTTTCATTTGTTGTGATTACTAAGCAGGTGCCTTGGTAATAAACCAGGCTGGTAACAAACAGATAGAGCTGGGCAAAACGGCAAACTGCCATGCCTTCCCTCAGCTACGCTTACCAAACAGAAACTGGATGTGGTCCTAAGCCAGAGTGCTGAGAAAAATACAGCAATAGTCCAGTTCCTTAATCCTATATGCTTCCCGTAAGTGTCTGCCAGGCTACACCCCTCTGTCTGATCCGATGGAGCTGCCATTATGGATGGGATGTGGATTTTCATCACAGTACAGAGCCAAAGCCAATCCAGTACCCTCAGGCGATGCCTAATAGACCCAAGTTTGTACCATAATGCAGCTGTGGAGCCGATCCATGTGCAGAGCAAGAACGTAAGTGGAGGCTTGCTGTGATGGGCAGATTGGGTACTGCCACCATCGTAAAGGTCTCCTGCAGCCCTTGGGCTCCTATTTGTGGGACACTAGTCTGCCATCGTAGACCCTAGCTCTGCCACTGGTCTCACTCCTTGACTGTTGAGGAAAGGGATGTTCTCCTTCACAGAGCCACAGGGCTATAGCAGGACACTGCCCTGTGGGCAAGGACTGGATTTGTATGTTGGTAAAACATTGCTTTTAACATTGCTTTTTTTAAGAATCACCCAAATGTTTGCTGAACTGTCTAGAACAGTAATAATGTTTGCCCTGGAATATAATTAACACATTAGTCTATTAATCTGCTTTTCTGTTAGTGTTATTACCAGGGAGGTAGGACTCATGCAGTAGCTGATCCTGTTCTAGATTAAATGGATAAGGATTAGTTTATACATCAAAACATGTGGCATTTGCTAACTCCTAATTATTTTATATTCCAAGGGACATTTTATATCCCTGTTACCACCTGCAGTTCAGAAGGGTGGCCTCACCTAGGGCCTTGCAATGGAAAAAATAGCTGTCTTGCAAGCAATGGGCTCTTTAAAAGCAGCTTTCTTCTTACTAAAAATTGCTACAGCAATTTGACGTGTTTTTCCTCACACTATTCTTTATAAACCAGTTTTGAACACAAATGGAGAAACAGACCCCTTAACTGTTCAAACTGGGTCACGATCCAGATTCTTCACCCTGAATCCAGTCATCTTTGTAGGTATTTATGTTTAGATTTTCCAGCTATAGTATGTACAACAAGAATGTTCCATTGAGCACTGCTGAGGCAAATCCCTGCCCTCCCATGACATCAGCATTGGAAGAAGACGAAGAACCTCAGAAACCACCAAGGGCAGTAAGTCCTGCTGGTTGCCTTATCTCCCGAAGGCCAGGCAAACTGCCTCAGAACAGAAGCAAATCCAGATTATCTAGCCAGGCTGACACATTGCCATAGTCCTGCTGGAAAATACGTCTGTCCTACAAGGGGACTCGTTCAATTATCTCTTTTTTGCATACAGCACAAGTTTAAGAAAGAAGTCCTTCTAGAGCACCACGTGGACTGTTTCCGTAACTCTCATTGTCTTCATGAAAAAGGGATGGCCCTTCCAAACACTTCCATGAATTTGGTGCAGAGCTTCAGCAGCAGAGATCTGGCTAAATTGCAGCACATCTACATGCAGTGTGAATTTATTACATTTGCATTTGGTGCTCCGTTGATTATTCTTTTTTACTTTTTAACCTCAAATTTTCAAGAAATATAGGATATTGGAGATTTCTTGCATAGATCGCATTTTGCTATCTCTGCTCTCCCCACAGGTATTTAACCATCAGATTTATGATCCTTGTGTAGAAAAAGAAGGTACATCTGGAACTGAAAAAAGGACACAGATATTTAGTTTTTAGAGCTGGAGCCACAACTCTTGGATTCCAGTCCCAGCTTCAAAGGGCACAAGCACGTATACAGATAGAACGTAAGAAATTTCGCAAGAAGAGATAAATACTTGAGTCCATTTGTATAATAGGAATTACAGTAAATTCATGAAGACACACGGCAAGGTATAAAAGATCTGATCTGCAGAATGCAGCCTCCTATAGGAAATGTTTTTCTCTGAGTTTGTACCATACTAACACAGGGGTGCTCCAAACCTTATCTGGAATTCTAATGAGCTACTCAACACTAATAGTAAATAACAGTAGTAACCAATTCCTCAAAGAAATGTGCTGTTGGAATCTAAAGCTTACCATTGAATGTAGGAGTCTATTAAATGAATGACATGAAAACAGTCATAACATTTGCACATATAGGAAACTTATCATGTCGTTAACTGAAGTCATCACGGGTGATTTATCATCTTTGCCTTCTGATGATATTTTTGCAGTCATCCATTGGTATCTGGGGCACTCACAAACATGGCTGTCCTCCAGTCTTCCACTAACTGTTGTATTTTATGATTTATGACTCGACAGCTACCTCAAGTGACAAACAGCCTGCAGCTCTTCACATGAACGCTCTGGTTGCAACTCCAGCCAGCAGAGTCCAGAGCTTGAAGCCAACTCACAAGTGCAGTTTCTCTTCAGCTCTTGACAAGTGACAGAGTAGTAAAATTACTACATGTCCCTTAATAGCCCAAGGCGGGGGCTTCTGTGTCTGTCTGTCAACGGAGACAGCCAGCAGTGGCAAAAATTTGTTTTATTACTATGGGAACCAGGGTGGTTGGATCTGGCCATGCGCAGTGCAGCCACACGACTGGGCTGTGTGAGCTGGGATTTCTACTGCTCAGGAGGATCTTCCAGCATCTAACTCTGTGCAGGCTGGAATTCATTGCAAGGGCTATATTAGAGTTGCAATAGCAGAGTTGGGAAGGAGGTGTAATGAAATCAGGAATAATCCTGTCAGAGGCAGCAAGTGCTCCATCAGATTTGCATCTGACTTCTGTGTGAAGCTTCACGGAATCACAGAATCTTCAGAGTTGGAAGGGACCTGTAGAGATCATCTAGCCCAACTCCCCTGCTACAGCAGGATTGCCCAGAGCACACTACTCAGGGCTGCATCCAGACAGGGCTTGAAAGTCTCCAGAGAAGGGGACTCCACAACCTCCCTGGACAGCCTTTTCCAGTGCTCCAGTGCTTCGCATGAAAGGCAGTGGCATCTTTTGTTCTTCCCTGAACAATGTTGAAGCACTGTTGATGGCATATACGCATGCTTATACAAATCTTTTCTGGCATCTACAGTGATAGTTTATTCCCTGCAGTAAATTCACAACATTTTACTGCTCCAGTCATTGTGCTTTCCAGGCACAGTGATGTGCACTCTAGCAAGAGGGCTTCAGGATCCTTCAGGCTTTCGGTTTGAGATATTACGCTTCTTTAGACCTCCCCCTCCTCGCTTCCACTCATTTTAATGCTCTCTTTCAAGGAGGACCAGCGTTTCAGGATCTGTCTGTCTGTCTGCAGGTGGATGAAGACATTGCTCTCCGGTATCAGAAGGTCATGGCTGAGTGGAAAGCCTGCGAGGTCATTGTAAAGCAGCGAGAGAAAGAATCCCATTCTGCCACGCTGGCAAAGTTCTCGTCGGGCAGCAGCATTGACAGCCACGTCCAGCGACTGATTCACAGGGACTCCACTATCAGCAACGATGTAGGTACTCCCTTCCCACCCACCCACGTGGTGCCGGCAGTGCGGGAGGCTTGGCATTGGCAGAGGGACAGCCCAGGGGTGCAGAGACTTGGCTTAGCACAGTTCCATCCATCCGGAGCTACTTGAATCCTGTAAAGAATTGGAAGCTGTGGTGCCTCCATAATAGAGCTAAGGGCGGGTCTGTATTTCGGGTAGTTTGTAGCTGTTCTTGAGCAGGACCTGCCTAAGGGGCTTTAAGGTTCACCCACTATAGAGGATCCTTCTCTCAGTAGAGAAATAGCTTTCTAGATCTCTTATTTGTGGGTCCTTTATTTAAATCCAGCATAGAGCAAAAGATCACTACTATTAAAGCACATTTTTGATTCTGTCATGAACCTGATTGACAGGTTGGGTGTGATTTTATTTTGGGAGGGGGGATCTTTGTCAGTCTAAGGGAAGATGCAAAGCAGCAGAAAGGCAGACTGAATTAACCCCTCTGTAATTCGAATAAGCAAGAACGGGATTTCTTTTCACAATGTTGGACAGGAGAGATGGCAATTGTGTGCCAAAAGTGTCTCTGGGCATCCGTTACTTATGCAGACTGCAAACGGTTAGCTAACTGATTTCCGTAAGGCGAGAGAGAATAAAACTTGAAATAGTTCAAGAAAGAGTTTTTTAGCAAGAGATGAGGTAAAGGGGCTGCATGGTAAAGAATTTGAAGGCCAGTCTTGACTTCAAACAGCAGTAGCTGAACTGGATTGTCGGAGGCCTAAAGTATCTTGGTCGTCTTCAAAGATATATTGCAATCACCAGATGTTTTTAGTGTTGGTGTTGCAGGTAGGGAAGCTTCACTGCTTTCCAAGGTATTTCTAATTGAAGATTATCAAAGGGGGAGACATGGTCATAGGAAATGGATATGAGATCATAAATTGATATTATTTCTAAACTTACAGTCTCAGTATAAAGACTGAGTGCGGAGCTCTCAACTATTTGTGTGCAGGGAAGCTCTATTAATCAATGATCTTGTTCACTGAAGTAACATAGTCATTTCTCTCTCATGGCTGGAGGTTTGTTTGCTACATGAATGTTTCTTGCTTCTCTGTTCTCCCTTGATTTACCCGAATCTTCTCTCCCCTGCCCACCCCTAAGGTCTTCATATCTGTAGATGAAACGGACTCAACCTCAAAGGGTCAGGACGACCCTCCTTTCACTGTGGTGTCTGCCGATATGCCAGCAGCAGTCGCTGCCGTAGACCCACAGTCTGTGGAGTTTGACTCCCCTGACTCTGGGCTGCCGTCCTCGAGGAACTACTCTGTGGCCTCAGGCATCCTGTCCAGTATCGATGACGGGCAGAGTGTCTCCTTCGAAGATGGGGCTGAAGAAGAAGCTAGCGCTGACTCGGAAAGGACTGATCCAGACACACCACGTCTGCAGAAAGTCAAGTCAGTTGCGCTGCAGTCTCAGGATTCTGTATCAGAAGAGCAGCTGTGTTCCCAGGTGGATTATTTAATGGATGTTGCTTCTGTCTGCGCTGCATCCTACACAGTAGGTCACAACATCAGTATCATCATCTCTCTGCACAGCATTGCTCTTCTAGCAAAGACGTGTTCTTTTTCAGATAGAATTTAATGAGACAATCCCAAATTAGAACTACGGGTGGTGGGGTGATAACTGAGGATTTTTGCATCCAGATCTTTTCATCTGGATTTTGAGCTGGATTGGAAATAAGACAGCAAGAAAAATCTGGGTCTCTTTTTGAGTGGGAGGGCAAGGAAAAGAATGTGGGAAAAGAATGTGGTACAGTTCTAGCAGATAAAAATTTCCAGGGTCTGGGGGGAGGTGTAGGGAGTGGACGACACACCACTTGTAAGATTTCAGTGTCATTTAATTCAAGCTGAACTACACATTTAATCAAATTGAACCACAGCCTAAATCTAGATTCAAGGCTCTACCATCTCTCTTAGTATTGCTGTCAACAGATCAGTAGTTCAGTTTTTGCCTCTCTCTCTGCTGAAGTTGTTCAACTAGAAATAACCCTTTGGAAATAGAACAGGCTTGGAACATTTACCAGTGAAAGTGTATGCATTTTACCTGGGGGTTTTGACAGTAATCAAGTATTTCGACGCTCTCATATGCCCAAATTATAATTGTACTACTTCTGTTTTGTTGATTCTCAGAGCGAATCTGCACCAAGTCCTGGGAATTCTCTAAACTCAGCAGATCTAACTAAAACTTTTCTCTTCTAGATAGAGTTATTGGACACTGTTGCCTTAAATTTGCACAGAATTGATAAAGATGTCCAGAGATGTGATCGGAATTACTGGTATTTTACTGCTGATAACCTGGAGAAACTCCGAAATGTCATGTGCAGGTAATACAGCTTGTAAACTGAACTACTTTTCACATTTCTGTCATAATCCATAAACTATAATAATATGAAAATAATAGTCTGTATAAAAATTCTCACTAATGAACTTAAAAAAACTTGCAAGAAAGAGGAACAGGTAGGTTAGAGAGCATGGGTATGACAGGCGGTCCAAGCCTGGAATGCAGACTTGAGAAAATTCTCTTTCTACCTCAAGAGACTGAGCCTATCAGTCAGCTTGACCTATTCGCGAAATGTACTATTAGCTTTGGCGTCCTACTTAGGAGGATAATACATCTGTGCTCTAATGGCCTGTTATAAAGATGACAAGAATTGTGAGGGGCCCAGATACAGTGTTGAGGGACACCTACTGAGTAGGCAGGAAGACTACATCTTCAAATCAAAACAAAATCAAACCAGCATCTTAGACCACCGAGACCAGCTGGAATCGATAGAAAGCTAGCTTTCGCTGTTAGGAATGCAAATTGGCATGAAGGCTATTAAACTAACCACACTTAAAAGCAGAAAGTGTTATAGACTTTAACACTTGGAAAAGATACCAAGATTCCACTTAGGGGAAAAAAGAAAACAAAAGCCAAAAAAACAGGTACCTTTTAAAAATCTGGGCTTTTTTCCATAGACTGTTATGCTTTCGTTAGCTGTTTTTTCACAAACTATTGATATGCAAGCCATGTGTGTAAGGTTTGGTCCTCCCTATCCAAGCAGAAAACAATACAGGGCTGTGAAATACTCTGGAATGTGAAGTGTCAAAAAGTTACGAGACACACACATTCAACAGCTGCTTAAGATTTGATCTCGGATAATGAAATTAGACTTCAATACAATATTTAGCTTTTGAGGAACAGGAAGAGAAAAGTTTGGTATTAATTAATTCATCCTGTAAGTAGACAGTTGATATGTTCTTTTACCCTTTTACAACACATGAAGAGCCTACAGCAGAGTCATATGACAAGAGAGATCCCTGTCTCACATGCTGCTCTGTCCCCATCGTGGATTGTTTATAGAGCCTTTAGGAACTACCCTGAAAAAAGCCAGCAGAAGTACGCGTCATTTTATACCAGTGTGTTGGAAGATTTAAATTGTTGTAGTTCTCTGGACTTCCAGCTTTACCTTTTACAGCACTCTAGAACAAGACAATTAAAAGCTGACAAAAGGAGTTGTATTTTAGGTGTAAGACAAATTTTTGAGGCCACCATGCAGCAAGAGGATTTTTAATCCTATTATCTCTTGTGTGTTCTTCTTTCTGCAGTTATGTTTGGGAGCACCTAGAAGTCGGTTATGTTCAAGGCATGTGTGACCTCCTGGCTCCTTTGATGGTTATACTTGACAATGGTAGGAAGGGTTTTCTTTTGGAACACGTTGGTATCTTTAGGGAGGTCTTTAGAAATGCTGTTTCGGAAGTTGTATGCATTAACCAGGGCTAGCTCACCAGGAAAATCAAACCTGCAGCTCCTGATTCATATTTTCTCTACATGTGGCTGTTGTTGAAATGGCTGCCATTAGTATCTTGGGGATTCCTTGTTCGCTCACTGACTTTGAGATCAAATTTTACTAAATTTTCAAAGCAGCTGTGTTCCTGCAGTTGCTGAAGGTGAAAACTCAACTGCAAGCTGGGTTCTTTTGAAACATAACTAGTAAAAATGGTCCAGAGTCAGGTACTATCTTGTGTTTCATCTAAATGATGGTGAGGGGGTTAGGGAACAACAAAGGGAAAATCCTGTTTTTCCCTTGTCCAGCAATACGTTATTTTGGTTCAAGGAAGTCACACAAATAGTAACACTGAGTGTTCTGCATTATATCTGCAGATCAACTGGCTTACAGCTGCTTCAGCCACCTGATGAAGAGGATGAGCCAGAACTTCCCCAATGGAGGTGCTATGGACACACACTTTGCCAACATGCGGTCCCTAATCCAAGTGAGTCTTCTTTTAATCTTCTTTGAAAGAAGAAGAGGCTGTGGCAGAGGCGCAGAACTAGCTTGGTACCACGGTGAAGGGCAGATCTCCAGTGACTGGGGTTCCTAGTCATCTGGTACTTCAGAGCTGGGGAGGACAAGAATTGTTTTATGCAGCCCCAGACTGATTTCCAGCTTCTCAGGGGACAGCATTTGCTGTGATGATGAAGAGTGTGTATTAGAGCAGGTCCATTTGTCTTAATTTGACATACAAAACAGACCCTTCAAACTTCTCCCTCCAGCACACCAGCTGCACAGTGTACTGACTCCCATTTATGGCTCTGTCCTGCTCCAACTGAAGTCAATGGGAAATAGCAGTAAGATCCAGACTCCACTGCTTTTTGGAAGAGAAAACATTGATATTTGTGGCACTAACTTAATTTCTTACAGGTTTAAATAGACCATAGCAATATTTGTATTCACATGGAATGCTTGCCGAAGGGTTTTTTTTGGGACAGATTTAAGGCCTAGACATTGCACACCAGAAAGCACCAGGCACCTGAGCGAGATTAGCATAAAGAAGGGTGAAAACTATGAGGATAAGCCATTATTTGGTTTGATAGGTGGCATATTAAAAAGTAATGAAAGCAGAGGTCGGTCAACAAAGATGATGGCCAGCAGGCAGCACACGAACATGGCAGCAGTGTTTCTGCTGAGTAGCAAGACTGTCAGAGGATGCCACCCTGCTTATCCAGCAGCCTTTGGGATGACATCTGTGAGGAATGACTATAGATGTACTTACACATTTAAGACATCTATCAGACTTTTGGCAAGTGGTTGTTCAGTTCCAGAGAGCTTAGATGTTGCAGTGTGGAACTGTGCCACTGCTCATCAGAACTGCAAACTTAGGATGAAAAAGTCTTTCTTCGTTCTTTTTCCCAGGTAAACGGTCTTTGCACCCCAGCTCCTCTGTTACAATCTAAGAGTAGAGTTGGGTGAGAAGATGAAAATTTGCTGCTTGTTGAAAATCAATAGGATCTGTAACTTAACTGCTTGGACCTTTAAAATCACAGTGAAGATGGACTGTTGTCACCTCATACCTGCACAGCAGTTACTCTGCACCTCATCAGTCTGTGTCAGGGCACCCACATCACAGGCATTTTGCAGACACCTGGTAAAAGGATGTATCTGTGCTAAGCAGCTGCTCTGACTAACCACAGGATGGGGTGATAAAGAGCAGCATGGAAGTCTTAACCGGACTCAAACACCTTTGGTCTTGGCTACTTTCAGACAAGATTCTGACAGATGATGTTTTGCATTTTAGATTCTAGACTCAGAGCTTTTTGAATTGATGCACCAGAATGGAGATTACACTCACTTTTACTTCTGCTATCGCTGGTTCCTGCTTGACTTTAAAAGAGGTAATAATGTTCTGTGCCTATAGGTTAGAGTTGTGCAAATGCCTGTTTGCTCAAGAAGGTGATCCCAAGTTGATCACGCTGCTTTGTAAGCTTTGATACCTCCTTTCTAACCCATTTGACAACAAGGAGCAGCTCAGCAATAGCTCAAGAGCGGTTGTACTTTGCTGGGTGAGGTACTTTGTATACAGTGGGAGCACCCCAGGATCTCAGGATGCCTGCACAAGCACACCCACCCACCCCCACTCTAACAGAAGCAGTTGCTGATAATCAAGAGACCCATCTTGCTATTGGGCAAGTCAGTGGTTCCTTTGAGTTACAGACTGATCTGCAAAGAATGAAAAAAAGACGTCCCTCTCAAATGTGCTAAAGCACAAAGGTGATAGAGGGAGATGATACTCATCCATCAGCTATTTATTATGAGCAACTATCTGACAGTGAGGGGGGAGGAACTGTGACTCTTAACAGTAAACCCTCTCCTTCATGGAGAATCACCTGTCCCCCACAGCCCAGTCCCCTGGACCTCGCTGTCACAGAGTGGGCAGAAGATGAGCCTTTATGGTTCAAGACAATGAAGCTTCCATGGGCCATACCTGAATAGTGGCATGTGTAGACCTAGTGTAGACACATCCACTATACAATTAATTGTTGCCAATTACAAATAGCAGAACTTTAGCGCCAATAGGTCCACTGCAAAGACCTGGCTGAAGGGGACCCTGGACATGCAGTCAGATTTGCAGCCTGTCGTGTAGCCCTACCTAGAATAAATGGGCCTACCTGTGCTGCTACCACATGGTTAGTGGGGTTGTCTGCTCCACCACACCTACATTCCTTCTTGATTTTCCTCTAAACTCAGTTCTGTTGCCATACTTGTACGAGTAAGTGAGAGGAGTTGGCTGGGGGAGAGGCAAAGGAGGAGTCAGCAAGTACTATTCATGTCTGCACAAGGCCTGTGAGACATTAGTTAGAGAGGGGGAAATGGTCAATTTGAATAATCAGATGCTCTTGTAATGTTTATTCCCATTCAGAATTGTTGTACGAGGATGTATTTACAGTGTGGGAAGTTATTTGGGCAGCAAAGCACATCTCTTCAGAACATTTTGTCCTTTTCATTGCCTTAGCACTTGTGGAAGTTTATCGAGAGATTATCCGTGATAACAACATGGACTTCACTGATATCATCAAGTTTTTCAATGGTAAGAGACTTTTTTTAAGAGAGCCATTTTGATAAAAACAAGTAGAGTTGCACCTTCTCCCTTACTCAGACTGTCTGTAGTTGTGCAGTGTTCTTGCTGTCGTGACAAGCCCCTGGTCATTTTAGGCTCTGAATCTCTTACCCCTTCATGTAAATGAAGAGCCCAGATTTTCATATGCTCCTGAAGTTCTGACTTGGCACACATGAACAACAGCGTTTTAAGAGCTGTGTGGACTACAGATGATGGTAGCTTTTTCAGTGTTAGTGGTAGTTTTTACCACAGAGCAAGTTTCACATTTTCTGTTAAAAACATTTGCCACGGTGACTCTTTGCCCTTGGTTTAATTTTTTGCAGAAGTCTCTTACAGGTTTTAAGATTGCCAGAGTCATTTCTGCTTACAGTGTTTTACCCTGCTGAGGCTGAAACATTTAAGCAACTGCCCATGCAAGACATCCCAAACCATTTCCAGGGTTGATTGCTTACCGTAGTGGTCCATAGATGCTGCCAGAGCAAAACGTATTCTGCCAAAGCAGGCTAGGTCTCTTCCTGGCTGCAAAATGCTAGCATATCTTAAGAAGTTTGGAAACAATTTTGTGTAATCACAGTAATTTACTAAATTATCAATGCTGTGGCTTTCAGCTATCTGTTGCAGAAGCCCCAAATTTAGTTTTCTTTTTGCCTCAGCCATTCTTATTCCAAAGCTGTACATTAATGCTTCCCTCAAAAAAAAAAAAAAAAGACACCAAAAAACAAACACCACCCCACTCCCTCCCCCCAAAAAAAACCCAAAACCCAAACAAAAAACCCCAGCACACGCCTAAGCTGAATGAAATGTTTATTGTGGGACTGAGGATTCGGGTCTGTTGAGATCTGATCTGGGATTTCTGCAGCAAAACTGACACCAGAAGAATTAGATCTTGATGCCGGCACTAAGGGATTCACCCACTTATTCTATCTTTAATTCTACAAACCTAACCCCCTGCAGTGCTTTTGGATTGCTGCTAATGATACACTAATTAATTAATGCTAATGCTACATTAATATCAATGCTAGGGCAGAAAAGTTCCTGCTGCTGACAGTTAAGAATGTTTGTCTGTGTCTTTTAGAAATGGCAGAGCATCATAATGCCGAGGAAATTCTGAGGATAGCGAGAGACCTTGTCTACAAAGTGCAGACGCTGATTGAAAATAAGTGATAACGAACAGACTGTCACTGTGGGCCTTGTTGTGAGCTAGCGGACGGAGCATTTCTTGCACTGTAACTTCAAAATGGTGTTTTAATTGCATCTTCCATGTAATGTAATAAATATCAAAGAGATTTGTAACAGACTTTTAAAATCAGAACTTTTCCTTCAGCAGATAAGGTTTGTGTTTGATAGTCCTTGGTACACTCACTTTGTATTTCTAGACAAAATCTTTTTGCGTTCTCGTACTTCCCTCTCTAGAAGACCATCTATCTACATACTTGAGATACTAAAAAGGGGGAATTTGGCATACTAGAACATTTATACTTTGACTTACTGCACCTTTAAAGCCTGGATGCGCGTTGTGTGCTCTGCCAGAGCCTTCCATGGAGGTAAGGCCGGATCCGATACTCACTCGAGTGTTGCAGCATTGAACTCAGTCCTGGGAGCAGCACGTTGGTGGACTCATCGTCTGTGTCCTGAACATGCAAGAGAATGCGTGCGAGTGCCTGTTGCTAAAACATTTGCATTTGTATTTAGCAGCAATTAAAGTAAATAAGGTTACCAGCTGGGAGAATGGCCTTAAACTAAACAACATGGTTAAGATGAGCAGTGAAGATCTGGCACCGTTAGCTAAAACCATCAGTTGGCCTTTGCTGACTCGCTCACGCCGTTGAGCCTCACGGCCCACACATGCCACAGCCATGCCTGCCTTTTACTTTGCAAACTTACTCTGCAAATGTTCCCAGATGACAAGATCTGCCTAATGTAGTTCAGGGTAACGAGTTTAGCACACAGGAACAGGTTCCCTGCTCACGTTAGCAGCTACCATGCTCTCTGTGTCTCTGCGGAGTGCCATGAAGTTCAGCTCCCACATTCCAGAGCAGACACAGCAGAGCTTCGCCTGCTCCAGATTACTCACTGCACACCTACCCGTGCTGCAGAGCGCTCCGGGAGGACTTTCCTTGGGATCCTGCGAACATTAACCAGCTGCTCTCTCCTCGAGCGGTGTCAGTGCTTGCCAGATGAAGCATTTGAGATTGTTGCAGGGGATCCCATGCGCTTTGCTGCAGCCTGTCCTGGTTTGCAGGGCCGTCCCTACGCCCCGTGGAAGTTCTCTGCCGCTTCTTTTCCTGCTTGGCCGCATGCTTTCAGTAGCAGCATCCATTTCCCCCATCCTGCAGAGAGAGCAGAGGTGACGGAGGGTCAGCTGGGTTCTGCAGCTCTGCGGCTGCCCTGGCCCTTCCTCATGCCGATGAAGCCACCACGTCTGCCCGCCCCACCCTCCCAGGGCGCGCATCGTTTCTAATGGAAGTGTGGCTCTGTGTCAGGGAGGGAGGGAGCAGGCTTTTGCTCACGGGCTTGGCTGCAGATTCCATGGATACTTGTGCTCCTGTGACCTGTGCTCCTAGAAAACCTAGGGGGTTATTTTTAAGCACTTCAAGTATTGCAAAGTATTCTGCCCTTTGCCATTAGAACCTGAACGATTTACCAAAAAAAAAAAAAGTTTCAATCTGAATTTTTCTGGGTTTTAGGGTTCTTTTTGATCCTTCAGAGCAGACAGGGTTACACAGCTTTGTTTCCATTGAACCTTGTAGAGAAAACAACTCTGTGTGCTTTTCATAGAATCATACAATAGTTTGGGTTGAAGGGACCTTTGAAGGCCACCTCGTCTGACCCCTGCCGTGGGCAGGGACAGCTTCAGCCAGAGCAGGTCGCTCAGAGAAGTTTACATGAATTAGATCAGCTCACATGAGCTTTCAGGAGCAGATTCTAGCAAAAAAAAGGTGTAGGGAATAAAATTATTTTGATTGAAGATTCAAATACCAGTAGGTGGTATTTACTTTAGTGACTCTGGCCATTAGTACCCCGCAGCGGGCACTCCGGCCCTTCGCACGAGGCGAGCGCTGCCCTGGGGCCCTCAGGAGCTGAGCGGTACTTGCCCAGGAAAAAGGTAGATTTGGTTCTAGAAACACCATCAGTGCTTAGATCTTTCTTTATGATTGCAGTAAATTAAAAGTGGTAAATAATAGTCCAAAAAGGGAAAAAATGCACACCAAGTGCTTCTCAGCTCGATAGCCAAGCCCTCCCTTAAAATGGTCTCTAAAAAATTTACGAGTAGAGTAAAATAAAGCCAAACCAGAAGTCGCCCAATGGCTGGTGTAGCCAGATGCCACCAGGGAGGCGCGTGTGTTCTCTGGGCGCAGGAGCATCACGGTCACGAAACAGAAGCGAGACGAGGAGCCCACTCAGTTCTGGGGAAGGCGCTGGAAGGAGGCTGTGGGGAAGGAAACCCCCTTTGCGCCTGACGCTGCTAAAATAACACCAGTGGGAGTTACAGGGGGACAGGGCTGCGATCTGCCCGCTGCCCCCGCGCCGGGGGGGCTCCTTGGCCGCCGGCCAGCGCGGCCTGAGCACATCTGTATTTCTGGCTCTGCGCCCCGGCCCCACGGGCCCGCGCCCGGCTGCTGGAAGGGCTCGGCAGCGCTTCCGTTGGTGCGGCTGTCTGGTCACTTGAAAAGCAAAATAGTATTTTTTAAAAAATTGATGAGAACGAGAAAACCCTCCAACCCACAGAGCCTGAGCAAGCGATGTAAAAAATAAACCTGCACTATTTTTCTTTGGTATGTTGGGAATGTACTATACAACGCTATTTAAAAAAGAAAAATCACAACAAAAAACAAACCTCTAAGAACTTTGTTGTATTTGTTATTCTGTCTAATTGTATTTTATTAACATTGTGTATTGACTTATTTATTTTTGTTGGGAGCAGACTATTGCTCAATTATTTATGTTTAAATGTAACATATGAATAAATACTTATCGTCAAGGCAACCTGTCCAGCTCTTTGGAAGTGATTTCTCTCCCCGCCAGAGACGGAACAGGGAGTGCTAAGGCCAGGGCTGCCTGGGACGAGAGCGCGGTATGTCATTAGTGTTTCCCTGAGGAGCGTGCAGGGGCTGCCGTACCAGCGGTATTTTTAAAGTAAGTAGGTCATCACCAAACGGACTGCAAATGTCCCCTGGATGACTTTAGGGGCAGCTTTAAGTTACTTAAGTTACACACCAGGCTGAGCCTGGTGCCAGCGCAGCCCTGGGGAGGGGGTGGGAGCAGAAACAGGCCTGTGACAAGTGTTAAAAAATGAAACTTTCATCCTGCAATTTTAGGCCTGATCGTGCTGCAGCTAGAATTAAGTCTAGCTAGAGTTAAATCTCCTGGGTTTCCAGGAGAGCTCCTCCTCCATCACTGCCCGTTCCCCCTTCAAACCTCTTAAAACTCCTCTGGCTGCTTCTCTCTCCCTTGCAGACCTCGCCGTCTCCCCCCGTGGTTGGTTTGCTGCTGGTGGTTTTTGCAGTGATTGCTTTTGCAGGCTTTTAGGGTGGAAAGCTCTGCCCGGAGGTGTGTCCCGGGGGGGTAACGGAGCATTTTCCCATTCTACCAACTGTAAAAAACACCCAACAAATGGCTCTCTGTACTGGGGTGTGTGCAGCCATCCCCCAGCCATTGCTCGTGACTGTTACAGCTGCTAATCGTGTGGTTACCCTTATAAAAGAGGATAAGCCCTTTGTGAAGTGTATCCAATGACACGCTGGCTTCAATAATCTTCCTGTGCCACCGTGTCCTCGGCCGTCGTCTTGTCAGCACGGTGGGACCTGGGGCGGGCAGGGGAGGTGGGCACTGCAGCTGGGGTTGCACAACTGCTTTCTTTTCTATAGGACATTCTTTCTTATCGCACCACACACACACCCCTCAGCATCCTCTGCAAAGTCTCAGAAACTTTTAAAGTAGATATTTAGACAGTTATTCCCCCAAAGCTGCAGAGATCCTGCAGCAACAGGAATTTACTTCAGCAAGATGCAGCATCCCAGGGAAGTTTCATCACCGTGAAAGCCTCACTGCTGCCCCCTGCCAGGGGAAAACCCGACCAAGAGAAACCTCCAGCGTTTCCTGCCCCTCGTCTGTAGCCTGGAGCCAGCGCTGGCCGCCCCATGAGGTCCCAGCTGCTCTCTCAGCTCTGCCACTGGTTTTGCCAAACATGGCAACTTGGCCTGTACAGTTTAGTGCCACATCTTACAGTATCCTATTAATTAGTCCAAGGACTGCTCTCCATGCTCAGAAGCTTACCTAGATAGAAATGCTTTTGTTTCCCAAATAACCCCACAGCAGCACAGGGTTTGGTAGGACACCCTTCACCCCGCCATGGCTTCCCAGCCCCTCGCCGCTGGGGTGCCAGCTCCTGCCTGACGTTTTTCCTGACTCCTCGGGCTGGGTATTCACCCCGGTGGGGGGTCACACGGGAGCAGCCCCAGCCCCAGCCACCCATCACTGGGGGGCCTGGGCCAGGGGACACGCTGTGCTGGCAGTGTGGGGACAGCCGGGGGTGGAGGGGG
>VYZM01019465.1:1322150-1337913 GCA_013398915.1 Dromas ardeola
CAAATTGTCGCAAATGCTGGGGCTGGGGCGAGCGCTCGCTTTTCCCCATCGCCGGACCCGGACGCAGCCACGGGGGAGGCTCCGGGCCGGGGCTGGGAGGGACAGACCCCGCCGACGGGTAACGCGCAGCCGGGGGCTGGTCGATAACCGCCACCTGGGGGCCCGTCGGTAACACACCTGGGGGCAGCTGCGGCCGGGGCGGAGACAAAGCGTCGCTCTTCTAATGGGGAAATTCCACGTCGAGTGAGAGCGCTGCGCGCAAAGCACAAGGAGGAAAAGGCAGAACCCGCGTTCAGATTTCAGTGCGTGTTTATTTCAGTTTTATATTTATTTCAGGCAAGTGCTTATTACATGGATATTATTCATGTTGGATACTTAAATTCTGGAGCATGAAGAGACGGTATAGTACAGCTGAATAGTAAAAATACAATATGTACAAAATTATTTGTTTTTTTTTTCACATAGCAGATGTATCCAAACACATAAAAATCTTTACAGTCTAGGTTTTTCAATATTTAGTATTTCAACAAATGGGTAACACAGTGACACGTCCTCACTGTACACAGACTGCATTTGCCCAGCGTGAGGCGTGCCGAGGGGGGGCTTCCTGGGATGTGCGCGGGGGGCTGGGACCCGGGGCGGCCCTGGCAGCAATTCTGCGCTCGCCATCGGTGTCTTCAGCGAACGGTCCTAACGCAAAGAGCGCAGGGGGGTAACGGCAAACGCTTTTGGCCAGGGGTGGTTCCGGGCAGCGTGAGACGGGGGCACCCTGGCAGCAGGGACGGGGGGACCCCGCTCCCACAGCGGCTCGTCGCCCCGCGGCGCCCAGGCTGGCGCTCCACCAGCTGCCGAGAAATGGTTGGGCGGATGCAATGAGTACTCGATTTCTCATTCCGTCAGGACACACTCTTTTGGATGGGATTGTTAAGGCAAATCCATAAGGCATTCGTACCGGGATTTCTCGTCTGGAGGCGTGCGGCCCTGGGTGGTGCAGAGTCCGGACGGGACCGGGGTGTTTCCCTGGAAGTGCGAGCGGGCACAGGGCAGCCTCCACCCCCGCGGGCCGTGGAGGGCTCAGCGTCCCGCCACCGGCGCTCCCCACACTCACGTTCATTTTCCCAGCACAAAGAAAGGGTGGGAATTAACGGGCCTGATCCTGATGGACAGCAGAGCCGTGGAATCCCACCGAGGGAGCAAAACGGCATCCCAGGGTCGGTCAGAACGTCAGTCCCCAGCGCGGAACAGCACCGACCCTGGCCCCGCAAACCAGAGCGGGGCTGCACATACCCAGTGCGGAGCTTGTGCTGGTACTTTGATGATTCAGATTTTGGATTATTCTTTTTAAGCTCTATGTAACAGGAAGAAAAAGATGCCGTGGCTGACCCTACCCACAATGTATTTTCCTTAACTCTAAACGTCTTTCTAACAACTGATGTTTCACCAAGGAAGAAAATAATCTAAAAATAGTGTTGTAATCAAATTTATCTGCTCAAAATGATAGCACGGGATGGAAAACAAGCCAGAAGTATGAGAGTTTTCCTTCCCTCATTCCAGTATCTTTTAGAATTAAAATAAGATTGACATGAACGGCCGCTCACTGGAGACAAACCACAGATGCGATGTCTCAGAGGAGCCTCACGCGGGAGGTGCCCAGCAGCTGCCCCCTCCCCGCTGTCTCGCCGCCGGGCCCAGCTGCGTGGTCACTGAGCTTAAGCCAGTGCCTAAAGGCGAAGGGGCCGGGGCAGCGCGTGCTCAGGTGAGCGGCGATTGATCCGGCCTTGGCTGGGGACGCTCCAGTACACATCACAGAAAGCAAAGGGGCCAAAAAGCACCAACTGTCCTCACACCGGGCAAATGAGGTCTCCCCCTGTACTCGAGGGAGGTCTCCACACACCCCTCTGCCCACCCAGCCCACAACAATTGTCACACCGGTTTGTTTTTTTTAAATGCAAAAAATTCACTCAGGATGCAAACCAGTCCAAGAGAGACACAGGCCACATACAAAAATCGGAGACACGGTAAAGTCTTGCATTGAATGTCTATACGTATATAAACAGGCGTGCATACGGACAATCACACCAATACCGACACAAGCAGCAATAGTCTCACCTCCAACTACACCACTCCAAGGCATTTTACGTTTTTTTGTTTCTTTTATTCTTTTGTTACAGAAGGCCACTTTTACTTAAAGAAAAAGAGACACGTAGTCCAACGCCAGCAGGCAGCAGCCCGGCCGGTCGCTGGACCCGCACGGAAATAAAACTGAGAGCCAATTAGTTGGTGGTGGGATTCCTACCCGGGTAAATTGTGTACGATTTTGAAAGAGCGGAAGCCTCCACAGGAGGGACACCCCCTCGTCCAGCTCTCTGCTCCAGGACACTAAACCCGACCCCGGGGGGTGCCCGGCTGAGCCCTCCTTGCCTTCGACACCCAGTTTTCATGGACGGACACCCCCGGTGCAGAAGCTGAGGTCTGACAGCAGCCGTTTGGGTCCAGCCCCATGTTCCCGGCTGCGAGAGGTGGGCTGCGGGCTGGCCCCCGCCGTGCCCCCAGCAGAGCCTCATCCCACTGGCCAGGCAGGGACTTGCTGGTGCCCTGGGACCAGCCTGGGGACCAGCCCACGAGCCACCGACACAGCAACACCGCGGAACAACCCCCTGACAGCCGCCATCCTGCTCCCCCCCGACCGAGCGGGCCGCAGGGCCCTGGCCAGCCCCGGGTGAGCGCAGGGGGTGCTGCCCCCTCGCCAGCTGCCCCCGCTGCTCCCCAGGCCACCCCTCACTGCTCAGTCCCCCTCGGGGCACACACAGACCACAAACAAAGCACGCGACTCCTTCCCTGTGGGTCTCCGACACAAAAGAACACCCAGGGCATGGTTTTGGTCAGAGCCCAGCTCTGGAACCCACCGAGGCTGGTCCGTGCCAGGCTGGTCTGTGCCGCGGCCGGGCAGAACTCGCTGCCCCTGGCGCCGGCGCCTGCTGCGCGTCCGTCCCCTCTCGCTCTGCAAATCAAACGCCAGCAGAAAAGTGGCCTTGTCTGAAAGGCAGGCTGAAGGCAATGGTCTGGTTTACACGCAAATAAAAATGATTTGTGTTACTGAATGATACAGTTTGCACAACATTTTCAGCTTTGGGAGCTGGGCTGCATGCGAGGCACCGTGTGCCCCGCAGCAGCCGCTGGCGGCATCCTCAAGTCTCTCCTCAGTCTTTCCTGAGATCAGCAGGGTTTTGCCTGAGAAAGGTGTGAGTCAAGACTTGATGATGTGGCCCTCGGCTGCTGCCAGCGCCGCGAAGCACCGGCCGCGCTGGAGGCGCCAGTGGCAGCAGCCCCGGGGAAAGCTGCGCCGAGAGCCTGGCTGTCACCGCGCCTGGGCAGGAGTCACCGCGTCCCCCGCAGCGCTGGCACGACTGAGACTGTTGATGCGCTGAATAACGCCAAGGTTCCTCCAGCCAAGGCAATCCCTCACCCTGTACTAGGACAGGAGTGAATGAATCGGGAATTCA
Source organism: Dromas ardeola (assembly GCA_013398915.1). NCBI lineage: Eukaryota > Metazoa > Chordata > Aves > Charadriiformes > Dromadidae > Dromas > Dromas ardeola. Next base: position 1,325,654 of record VYZM01019465.1, read on the forward strand.
AAAATTTCTACCACTTGTCCACCTGATACCATGCAAAAAATGGTTATAATTACTTTTGGTAATTTATCTGCCTTTTTTAAACTCTCCCCTCTCCCTCGGCCTCCCCACCTGTTTTTGATCAGTTTTAGAAATCCTGAGCAATTGGAGGATAAGCAAAGGACAGCGGCGGTTCCAGCCAGAGCCGCGGCAAATGCCAGGCAGCGAGAGGCTGCGACCGCCCCTGGCGGGGGGAGTCCCGAGCGGGGCCCGGCACCGCTTCCAACACCTTGGTCCCGCTCTGGCCATGGGAGAGCGAAGCGCAAGGAGGCACCAGCCGCGCACACCGACACACACACGCACAGGTCGCCCGACCCGACCTGCTGCCTCTCAGAGCCCACGCAAACCATGGCGAGAACGTGGGCAATGAGGTCGTTTCCCTTCCTAAGCTAAACTCCAGGCTTCTGGCTCACCTTTACTGGTGAGGTCAGGAATACATTCCCCTATCTAAAGTGTCAGCTCCAAGAACTCTTTTCAGGATAATTTTAAAGTAGCAGTTTGGGTTTATTCCTCTCTGCCTGCACTCGGCAGGTGAGAGCAGGAAGTGGCCCGAAGTAAGGCAGTGGAGGTGCCTGGCCACCAGCCCGCTGCCCGGCCACCAGCCCGCTCCTCCTGGCAGCCACCCCGGCTCTGCGCAGCCGCGGGGGCTCCCTTGGCCAGGCTGGGCCCCCAGGAGCAAAACTGCTCGTCCGCAGGGCCAGCGCAGCCCCGCTCCCGGCCCGGCAGCGCTGTGGAACAAGAGCGTGTATTGGGCATCACTGCAGGTGTCCGAGGGGTTTTGCTCACACAGACCTGCTGTGTTTATTTCTAACAAACACACACGACTGCGCTGGCTGAAGTTTTAAGCACAGAACAAGCTTTTGAGCACGGTTTTGCTGTTGGCAGCGTGACATGAACCGTGGGGAGCAGGGGCCGGGGGGTCGGGAAGCACCGCAGGTGACGGACCCCGAGCCTGCCCTCGGTGGCAGCATCTGCGCTAACCGACGGGCTCCGAGCCGGGCTTGACGGGACAGAGAAGCCTTCTCAAAACCACTACATAGAAAACCCATTTGCTATTTTTTTTCTGTGGTACGGTTACCAGTAACTAACATTATTCAACAACAGAAGAGATTTCTTGTAAACTTCGTATTTATTGATAATTTTTTTTTTTTGGGACAAATTAGATCTTCTGAATCCCAAAGTGTACATATATATATATTTATATATAGCTTTCTCCATAGGGAAAACACATATATCAAAGGAGGAGAGACATTTCTAAAGTGCCCCTTGTTATACAGTACTGAACATAATTTCTAAGAGCATTAGCGTAAATCCGAAGTTTCTGAGCAGGAATGACAGACGTGGGGAAAGAAGGGCTGCGGTTTGCTCTTTTCCCCACAGAACAGAAAGGAGTTTGCTGACTTTAAAAAACAAACAAGAAAACCCCAAAGAAATGTTTCTGGCAGCCGCGAAAAAGGCAGATGAGAACGGGGGGACACAAGATGCCCGGAGCAGCTCCCGGGCTGGCCCAGCAGGACAAGCTGCTCCTCACGCCGGGGCTGACAGCGGTGACGGGGTCAGAGGTACTGGCACCGCAGAACGCCAAGGGGGAGAGAAAAACCAGCAAAGGTGCGGGATTTGTACGTGAGAAGGGTAGTGACACTGTTGCCTTTAAACCATAAGGGAGTAAGAGATGAGGTCAGCAGCATCGCCTCGCCACAGAGTAAAGACCATTAAATAACCCAGCAGAAAGCTCATTCGCCTCTGTCAAGTAAACCGGGAACTCTTCTCGCCATCCCAGACACTGTGGGAAACACAGAGAGCCGGATGCCTGGTCACCGCCAGCTGCCGGCCCCCATCTCGGGACAAGAAGCCAAGGGGGTTACGGTGGGAGCAGAGGTTCCGTCGCAGAAGGAAGGCGTCATGCAGACCTGCGGGTGAGAAGAGCAGGACCGACCCACACAGGCTGATCCCACAGCTCCTGCTCCCCGGGACAGGGGGGTCTCGGCCAGCATGTGTGTGATCAGCCCCGCTCCCCACGCTGGGCTTCTCCTCCTTCAATGAGCTCAGCTACTCTCAACTAGGAATCAGGCGTCCGGCCTCCATTTTGTCATTTTATGACTTGGAACAGCGAAGAAAGGCAGAAAGAAGCTTCCTCCCCCCGCTAACGCAGCTTCAGAAAGCAAAGCCATGCGGTTCCTCCTAAGGGAGATGACCCTATTGCAAATACTGTTTTCAAGAGTGTCTGATGAGGAGCAACTGTCCTGCTATCTAACGCTGTTCTCCAAAATACTGGCACACAATGCGCAACGTCCCTGGGGAAGCCCCCGCAGGTACAAGGAGATGATGGAGTCCCGGTGACTCTGCTGACCCCACAGTGCTAACGGGGCACTAGAAGAGAGAACAAATAATCTGCTTAGATGTGGTTTAAGGATAAGGAATCCTTAAAGATCTGTCCGTTCTGCTGCAGAAACTGTGCTAGCAACACAGGCAAGAGCTTTCTGCACTCAAGGATGTAAGGAAAACAAAAAAAAAAGAAAATAAAGAAGTGTTAACTATGGAGCAACCCAGGGCTTTATAAAGATTTAATGCGATTCTCAGCCATGTCTGCTCAGAAGGCACAATCACACTTGATCTCTGTTTGCAGTAGTCACTCCTGCCCCCAGCACAGCTTCAACCGCAGCACGGACGGTGTGGCACTGGCAGGTTTTCTTAACTAGACCTCCGCCACTGCTCACAGCAGCGCACAACCAGGCAAAGGTCCCGCTGGAGCCCACAGGCATTTTGGGCAGACTGTTTTCCTGTGGAAGATCTCGACCCGAAACCAGAGGTAGCCAGGCAGCGCAGCGAAGGTGCGAGTGCTCGGCCCCACCTCACCTCCTCCTCCCAAGCCTGGGGGGACACAGGAACCATCCTCCCATCCAGCCCCAAGGGGAACGGCCGCTGGCTACCGCAGGAACTTCACCTGCATTAAGGACTGAGGAGTATTTGTTTTTAAGAAGAGAGGAAGACGGAAAAGAGATCATTAACAGCAGTACCACACACAAAACGGTGCGAGGACCAGAATATTCAGTCAGCAATGAAACATGTCCTAAGCAACCTCCCAGTCAGGCGGCAACTACCCGCAGAGCCCAGCAACGTCCCTCCTCTCCTGACTCCGCGGGAGTCTGCCGCTGACCTCACCGAGATCTGCCCCGACCACCGCGAGGGATGGACAAGAGGGGCCCTTCGGATGAGGGGCTGTTCTTTGGTGCACGTCTCACTGTGGTCTGTAAGACACAAGTTATACGCGCTGATCTCCTGCAGTAGACCGTTACCCTACACAAGACTAGACTTTTTTCCCTCCAAAGAAAAAGAAGAAGTCAAAACTGCCTGCACCCTGGAAGGTACAGCATGCACATTCACCCCTTCTCTAACCCACCGACTCCCACACTAAGACATGGTCAGTTCAGGAACAAACTAACAAAGAAAAGTAACCCATGCAGCAAATCTACTCAATTTCTGTTGGTCTTCTTGTCCCAGGTTCCGCTCTATCAGGCCAGATAAACATATTGCAAGTTGCCAGCACAAAATATCTACCCCTGCAAAACCAAAACGAACCCAGGAAACCTGGGGGCTTGGGACTGGCAGGTGGAATCCTGAAAGGGGGAGTGCCATGCACGGAGCGCTGCAAAACCAGTTATTGCATCAGCAAAACCAAGCCAAAACAAAAACCAAAAACCCCAAAAAACCATCCAAACAAAACATTGTCCACCATTAAAATCATAAAAAACGTTATTTTTTTGACATAGCTATAAAAATCAAGTCATTTATAAAACTGCAACAAATGAAGTCTGGTTGTGTATTCTTTTTCCTTTTATTAGACAGGACAGAGAATTTCCTTAAAATGCCGTAACAAGTCACAGTGATTTTAGATGGTTTTTTGAAATGTAATATACTGACGGGAAATACCTTTAACATGGTTTAACTTTTTTTTTTTTTGTCACCATATATGTACCCTGGTCCACCAAACCATCTCTTAAAGTTTCTTGTTTAGAGAGGACACTCTGTCTTCTTCCTCCAAAAATGAATTTTGTCTAATAATCCTGCAAAATAATCAACCTTACAAAAGGCCTTCTTCAAATGTTATATTTATATATATATGTATATACATATATATACACACACATACACACATATATATAAATATAGACTTCTATGATTTTTTTTCCCATTCTACGCAGTGTCTCAATAAAGAGATCAGCAGTTTTTATTCTACAAAGAAGCAACACATAAAAGGGGAAAATTAAAGTCTTAAGAACATCATATCCATATTCCACTGATTACACATAAAAGGAAAAAAAATCACCATGAACAACTGTCTTTGAAGTTTCCTCGGATTAGCAAAATTCAAGTGCGGAGAGGCCCCGTCTCTGGCTGCCAGCGGCAGGGGGTGACTGGGCGGCTGAGGACAGCCCAGCCCGGCATCCTGCCACTCGGCCTTTTCTGCACCGCCCTCCCGCGGAGTCGGACGTGGTTGGAATGTATGGAGTTTAGGAAAGGTTCCCAACAAAGACCTCGCCCTCGGACAATCCCCTCTAGGCCAGCTTCAGTGTGCTCACTGGGAATGATGGCATGGTTACCATAGTCACCGGATTTAGGACCGTCTGCCCAACTAACTGCGGGTGATGGACAACTTGGGTTCCTACAGCAGGCTTGGCCATCACCGCTTGCTGGCCAAGGTTTGTGGTTCCATTCACTTGCTGGTGCGAGATGGTGTGAGCAATGTGGCTCACCACGGGCTGGCTGACGGCCACGGGCTGAGGGTAGATGGGCAGCTGCTGGCCGAGGTGGGCCATGTGGTTGATGGTGGCGGGGTGCACAGTGATGTGGCCGATAGGCTGAGCAGCAGTGGTAAGTTGCACAGGGCTGGACGTGGAAGGTGCAATGTGAGCAATGTGCTTGGTCTGTGGACCCTGAATGACGTGGTTGACAGTCTGAATGACCGAAGCGTGGGTAGTGGCGGTGTGGGCAATAACAGTCGATTGCACTGTGGAAGCCGCCACGATGTGAGTCTGTGCAGGGACGATCGCCTGCGGCTGGACCAGTGCTTGTGTCTGGATGGGAGGCTGTGTGTGGGCTGGGGTTTGTTTCTGCTGGATGGAGAGGTGCTGAGGCAGAACCGCCGGGTGGTGGGGAGCAGCGTTCGAAGGGACGGCTTTCAGGAGCTCTGGATGCTGGCGCTGGGTTAGTTTTGGTAATGAGTTCACTGGCCTGTCATCTTCCATGTCTTCATCCATGTTGTCTTCACCCTCTGGAAAAAACGAAAGGAAGAAACTCCCATAAAAAAGAAAGCAGAGCACGAACTGGACTAACCAGCCTCCCTAAAAGGCAGCACCGGCAGAAGAGACAACAGCAGGAGTCACTCAGCTACAGGCAGATGGCACGGCACGGCAGGCTCCACCAAGCCCTGGTGGGGTGGCAAACCCCTCTCCTCTCTGCTTGTGGGCCAAGGACCCAGTGCCAGGCAGGCGGGATGAGCTCGCAGCTCCAGCTCGAGAGGGATGCTCACAACAGGTGGAGAGATCTCGCTTGGCAGGGAGGGGAATCAATGCCAGCAGAGGAGAGCAGCTGGACTGAACTCCGAATGGGCTGAAGAGGGCTCCTTCTGGGAAGAGGAACAGGGTTTCCTTTCCTGTCCAGTTTTCCACCGATCGGTACCACCCTGTCTGCTCCCAAAGCAGGAAGGAAACAGCCATGGAGAAACATGGCAGCAAGTTCCTTGTCTGGTTCTGGAAAATGGACTCTTGTCCAGCCCAGGAACTAACGAAGCAATGTAGGAATGTGCTCACCCTGTGGAGATCAGGAAGATGAGCAGGGCACCTTGCACTGCCGGCTCTAAAGGCAGCCGTGCAGCAGAGATAGAAATCTCAGAAGATACAGAAGCAGCAGGAAAACCAGGGAAGACACTTCCCTTTTTCAAGCTCTCTGGTCAGTAGTAGCTTGAAGCCATCGTTTCCAGCAGAGGCCAGCTGGAGAGGTGAGCGGCTGACACTCCTATTGACAGAGCACTCCTACTCTCAACTTCCATCAGCCTACACTCGGTGTCTGCGAGTATGTTCAAAGCTGATGAGCCTGATACAAGCCTGAATGAACCAGAAAACTTGGTCTTCCCCTTCCTGGACCCCGCCGTATCATCTGCCTGGAGTGCCAAGAGCAAGTGCTGTCACGATTTGAAGGAAGTGCTGCCAATGGTTACAGACTGCTACAGCCTCCTCATCTCTGGAGAGCAAAGCACTGTACATCCACGGACTGCCTATTCTTCCTGCTGCACAGCACTGACAGGGAGAAAAGCATGCACTCCTATCCCACAGAAACTTCTTACTGGGAACAGCACGCCAGATATTTGTTAGTATCATTTCATCTTCACTGTGAATCCTTTTCACACAACGTGAAGGCTCATTCAGTTGTTCAAATAATCTGGTGATCCTTCCTGTACCAATTCCTTCTTCTCTACGTGGCTGAACACCCTCCCGCATCCACACAAATACATCAGGATGCTCACGCGCCACTCAGTTCTAATGAGCAGGGATGCAGTTACACAAGAGGACAACTAAGCTCTGAAAGCAGGGAGCTCCGTGTGAGGTACCAGCAGACTGGATGTGCAAACCTGCACTTTGTATCTACCTAATGCTGATGCATGATTTTCCGTTTACTTTACCCAAGCGGCAGTGTATTATTAGGCCACCTTCAATGATTAAAAACCACTTGAAAACCTTTTACTTTATCCTGAATGCAAAGAAACCTTGCTGGTACTAAATGAAGATCCCCACCACCACTATGTAACTGCGTCAGTGATGTACAGTGGTGATTACAAGAGAAAAATTATGGGTACCTGATGCTGTCGAGGTAGATGCCTGGTCATCCTCTGGCTGAACTGTCTGTCGAATAATTCTGTCGATCTCCAAGATGTCCATCCACTGGCTCAACTCATTCTTCAATTCTGCCAGCCGCTGCTGGGTAGCAATCTTCTCTCTTGCCAGCCGCTCCATCTCATGTTCATATTCTTTTTCCTTCCTCTTTAAAGTCTAAAGACAGAGGGAAGAAAAAGAGATATAAGGAGAACAAAGACAAGTATAATCTACACTAACCGGGTCACTCCCATGCCCATAGCTCGGGTTTTTTTATTACCAGCTATGCTGGTGTAAAACGTGCTCAGATATAGTTAACGCCTTTTAAATTCAAGCAGAAAGGGAAAGGATAAGAGCTGGCCATGAAAACCTAAAGCGTTACTTTGGCCAACCGCTTTCTGCCTTCTGAAGGAAAACTGATGAACCTCCAAAACTGAAATGCTTCACCACATCAGGTGTGAGTCCCTTCAACTCCAGGGGTAAGTTTAAAGCCTAGAACTCCTTAGGAAAAGCTGTAAGGCTTTCTCTCTGAAAAAAAGTATTTCTGCCACTCTAAAGACAGAGACGGAAATCTTCTCCCTGCATTCTTCCTCCTTCACTCTCAACAGAATTGAAAAATTAAGAACCAAGAGTACTGCACTAAGACTCGTATCTAACATGGAAGCCAGATCCTTCCCAGCACAGCGCTTCCACCCTGCTGACTTCCCGAGCGAAACACGGGACACTGACGGTACGGGTGTGCAAACACTGGCAAAAAGAACCTCTGTAAGGACACCAACAAACGACTCAAGGGTGCAGAGCGGTCGTGGACCCGGCTCCAGGGTGCAGAGCGCTCGTGGACCATGAGGCAGACTGTCCGAGGTCCAGACAGGGATTGTTGGAGGTGCAGCAACATAACCCGGGACTCTGTTCACTCCTCTCTTCTGTTTCACTCCAAGGGAGCTCCTTGTTGCCCTTCAACATCAGTTTAGAGCGTCAGAGGTCAGAACTCAGTTCCCAACATCAGCCCTATGAAATCTCTGAAGAGGCTCGGGGCTCCTGGCAGACTGGTGGGAAGGTGCGGAGGGAGGGACATGGGTGCAGTTCCCTCTGGTCGCCAGGCGAGAGGACACAAGACCACGGTGAGTTAGCCACTCGGAGAGTGGGGCTAGAGAGTTTTACTACATCCATCTATTCCCAAACATCCCTAGGGAAAGGAGGCACCTACACAGACAGCAGCGCTCCTGCACAGCAACCCACTGCTGGCCCACGGCTTGAGAACGGGGGAAAATCCCCCACATCCTCGCACAGAGACAGAAACCCTGTGCAGAAAACTCTGCTCTTACGCGGGAAGACAAAACCACAGACATATTGAAGTATTTCAAAGACAAAGTGTGTAGGAAGAGATAGTATCTTTTACTAAACCAACTGACAGTAGCTGGGGAAGAAAGACAAGCTGCAGGCACACAACCCCAAGTAGGTCTACACAAAACCACGGTTCATTTCCAGAACCAGCACATAAATCACGGAGAGAGAGGGAACTTTTACATGGTCAGAAGAAAAAGCGCAACTATTAATTAGCTTTTGAGCAACACGCACCACACCGAGAGCTCCTGACCTAGCAGAGGTGGCTCAGAGCAACAATACCCACACCACGGGGGAGATCCTGCCGTCAAATGCGAAGGAAGAGTGTATGTCCTCCTCTGCTGCTAATGCCCGCTCAGCGTTGGAATTCCGACACATTCATCGGCCAGGGAGGGAAGAGATGCTGCATCCGTCCGTACAGTACACAAAAATGCCAAACACCACTCAGTACTATTAATGGGAAATATAAACCACACAGATCTGATGGGGATCAATTACTGAGCAGCACAGCAGAAAAACAATAGCTGATCTCCACAGAAGGTGCCGGTTTATGAGATTTTAAGCCAGTGTAGCACAGTGTAGCACAGGATAGAGAACCTGTCCCCCAGCCCAGGTCAGCACGTACTGTAAGCATAAAAGAGACAAAATAAGTGAAATCTGCAAAACCATGTATAGCCTGTCTATTTTCTAAAGTTAAGTTTCTCCATTGGGAATCTAAATGACATACACACTTCTAAAAATACCAGCTATACAGACCTCCACAGAGCCTGCACCCATGCTCTTTTTCACTCGCTGTGGGCAGGCACTGAATTTAAAAACAAATCTTATACTTAGCAGAACTGCAGAGGATCAGACTCATGATCTCCTGAATATGCGCTCTTTATTTCTCTCTCAAGTTCTCCAGGACAACTGCAATCAGAATCTGACCTCATGCGTTTCAATGGTTCTGCCAGTTTTTTACCTCAAAAGTTAGCCAGGAGTAACTTTAAAGCCTGTTCAGCCTAAGCCAACACAACAATCCATGCACTCAGCATGGATTCACCAAGGGGAAATCATGCCTGACTAATCTGATAGCCTTCTATGAAGGCGTGACTGGATGGATAGATGAGGGGAGAGCGGTAGATGTGGTCTGCCTTGACTTCAGCAAGGCGTTCGACACGGTCTCCCACAGCATCCTCATAGGGAAGCTTAGGAAGAGTGGGTTAGACGAATGGACAGTAAGGTGGATAGAAAACTGGCTGCAAGACAGAGCTCAGAGGGTCGTGGTTAGGGGCACAGAGTCCAGTTGGAGATCAGTGACGAGTGGTGTTCCCCAGGGGTCAGTACTGGGCCCAGTCCTCTTCAATATATTCATCAACGACTTGGAGGAGGGGATAGAGAGCACCCTCAGCAAGTTTGCTGATGACACAAAGCTGGGGGGGGTGGCTGACACACCGGAAGGCTGTGCCGCCATACAGAGAGACCTGGACAGGCTGGAGAGTTGGGCGGAGAGAAACCTTATGAAATTCAATAAGGGCAAGTGTAGGGTGCTGCACCTGGGGAGGAATAACCCCCTGCACCAGTACAGGTTGGGGGCTGACCTGCTGGAGAGCAGCTCGGTGGAAAGAGACCTGGGAGTCCTGGTGGACAACAGGATGACCATGAGCCAGCAATGTGCCCTTGTGGCCAAGAAGGCCAATGGCATCCTGGGGTGCATCAAGAAGAGTGTGGCCAGCAGGTCGAGGGAGGTCATCCTCCCCCTCTACTCTGCCTTGGTGAGGCCACACCTGGAGTACTGTGTCCAGTTCTGGGCTCCCCAGCTCAAGAAGGACAGGGAACTGCTGGAGAGGGTGCAGCATAGGGCTACCAAGATGATTAGGGGACTGGAACACCTCTCTTATGAGGAAAGGCTGAGGGAATTGGGTCTGTTTAGTCTGGAAAAGAGACGGCTGAGGGGTGACCTAATTAATGTGTACAAATACTTAAAGGGTGGGTGTCAGGAGGATGGGGCCAGGCTCTTTTCAATGGTGCCCGGCAATAGGACAAGAGGTAATGGGCACAAACTTGAGCATAGGAAGTTCCATCTCAACATGAGGAGGAACTTCTTTACTTTGAGGGTGGCAGAGCACTGGAACAAGCTGCCCAGAGAGGTGGTGGAGTCTCCATCTCTGGAGACATTCCAAACCCGCCTGGACGCGTTCCTGTGCAACCTGCTCTAAGGTGACCCTGCTCTGGCAGGGGGGTTGGACTAGATGATCTTCAGAGGTCCATTCCAACCCTATGATTCTATGATTCTATGATTCTAGGGTAGCTCCTGCCTTCTTATAGAAAAGTAAAATGAAAAAAAAAAAAGGTACCTTTGTCCTGATAATAGCAAAAAAAGGAAGCATTTTTAAAAAGGCCAAACAATGTGTATTAGCAGGGCACAACCATTCCAGATGTGTAAATGGAGACAACTCCTCTCCACGTGGCTTGTGCTTTGCCTCCTGGCACAGATGGCTTTAGCCCAGCTAAAAGCCTCTCCAAATGGACCGTTTTCAGGCAAAGGGGGCAGTTCTGCCCCTCTGGCTGCTTTTTAACCCGTAAGCAGGCAGCAGACACAGCAAGGTTTTACACTGGGACACCCCAGCAGACCCGTAACCTACAGTGAGAGGAGTGACTGGGGCAGCAGGGAAGGTCTTTCAGTGCAGGAGACGCTGGTACGTGGGGACGGCCACTCCGGGGACTCCCAGCTCTGCACCAGCGCCGACCTCTCGCCCAGAGATGGCGTTTAGATCCACACGTCTGAAGTCATTTTAACGTCTGTTATCCTACTGAGTGCGAGCGAAGCATTTTGGCTGACCCAGAAACACGGTAACGTTGCCTGTGTGCTTTGACTTCCCTGCAGCCGAAGGGACGTGGGTGGGACACAGAGGACAAGGCAAAGGCAATGAGGAAGGCACACGTGCCTGTGCTCAGGTCTAAATATGCAAGAAGAGAACTCGTCTGACTGTCTTCCCTCTTACTATCTAATCAGGAAAGCAGTAAGTAGGAGAAAGCCTGAAATTACAATTGCTGCATTCAGACGCGAGCCCAGCCCCTCTGCAGTGTTTCTCTCCAAACGCGCTCTCCTTGCAGTTACTCACAGGGCACGATGACGAAAGGACAGACTACGGTAACACAGCCTTCCAGGAGGCGTAAGAAAGAAATCCAGGCAGGCTCAGCACCCGTTTCCTGCACAGCACAAGTATAGTCAAGCAGATCCGGCTCCCTTCCCTGCTGTGAGAGGACTCCCAGCACCAGGGGAAAGCACGACTACGAGGTTATGGGCAGGGAGGCTGGTAATTAGCTACAAACTTTTAATTACTGAAAAGGCAGGCAAACCCTTAGCAAGCACCAGGGTGAGTCTCCCAGGGAGCGGGCCCAGGGAGCTCGCTGTCTCTCGCCGGGTGCCCTGCTCCCCCCTCACAGGCTTTGGGACGTGGAGCTGCTCCAAGCCCGGCCCCGTGGGCTCTGCCTCCCCCTGCGCTGCCGGCCCCCCCAGCCCCCGCGTGCTGGGACACGGCTTGTCGGGGTGCGCCTGGGAGCAGGAAGAGACCCGACCCCGACCCGCCGGCCCCTGTGCAGATGTGGGCACCCATCTCCCGCAGGAACCGGACAGAGAGGGACAGGCAGTAGGGCCCCTCCCGCCTTTATCCTTCTTCCCACCAGTGGCCCATACAGAAGAGGGTGGGTGCACATCTCCCTGTGTCCCCTCTGACCAGCATCACCATCAGCCCCTTGGACAGACGGCTATCTGGCATCTGCCTGCCAACAGGTTATTCTGCAAATCATCCTGCCCACGCCAGATGCCAGGTTTTCCCATCAGTCAGCAGGAGTCCACAGCCACAGCCAAACCTTAGTCATTCTGACTTTGCTCGCCTACCTACTCCCAAACAGAAACCACCTTCAGAGAGATGCCCTGGTCTACAGTACATTTTTTCTAAAACAGGAATTTCTTACAGCAGCAGCAGTATCGCAATAGATCCTATGCGATACAAAAAAAAAAAAAAA
>VYZM01019465.1:1343269-1358454 GCA_013398915.1 Dromas ardeola
CTTTTTTTTTTTTTTTTTTAATAATCTTTGTCATTCAGGAAATAAGTGAGATATTTTCAATGATGCTAATGGATTCTGGTTGCCCAAAATACCCCAAAATACTGTGGTGTTTGTTATTCAGAAAACTGGGCAATGTATCTCTGGTACAACTGTAATAATTCTCTGCAAGCAAAATTAAGCCTGCTGCATTTCAATGAGCGATTGTCACTGACACAACTGCTGGACGCGGGACCCTCGCAAGCCCTTCCCCAGCATACGTGACGATGCACAGACTGCAGCTCCGGAGGGCCACGAGCAGTTACGCCTCAGAGCCGCAGCCAGATCTCTCGCTGCTAGAGATGAGGAGATTAATGTGGAGACACATTATCGCTACATCGACTTGCTGCAGCATTGTTGTATTTTTCTTGGAGGCATCTCACAGCAGCCGCTGTGGGAGACAAAGCAGAGTTTTGGATGGGTCCCGGGTCCGGCGCTCCCTTTGTTTGTATTCCTACACATTTGGCTCAGCCAAGGGGCAGATGATGGTGTCCCCAACAACCATAAGCTCTGACAGAACCACCCCCCCCAGCAGAAGAGGACCCCCCCGCACACATGCCGCAGCAGTGGGCCCAGGAGGCCGAGGTCCTGGTGACTCGGAGGATGCCATCCTGCCGCACCACCTCTCTGCCCTGTTTCTCCATCCTTGTAAGGAGGTCAGTGCCAGTTACTCACATCCCGATGGCTCCACCTACGGCCCACGGAGCAGATCTGGGTCACCAGAGGATTTCTCTCCACCTCCCTCCCTCATCGTTATGGCCAGGGCAGCAGTGGGAGGCGGCAAAACCCAGTTCTTCAATACAAACCGACTCCGGCACACATGCAAGGCCACAGATCAAAGCCGTGCACCTGAGTGAAGATCTTTGCCTCTGTGCTCACGGGCTGGAAGTGCCAGCTGGCAGCGCGCTGTGGTGCCCAGCGTGTCTGCACAGTGCCCACACTCAGACTCCCCCCCGCCGCTCGTGAAGGTGGTCCCAAGGCTGAAGCTCCTCTGCAGGGTACAGCATGCCTCGCTGGGCTGAGACACTGCCTTACAGCAGGTAAAATCCCACGAAATTCGTAAATACAAAATGATGGGAAGGTGCCAGCTGCTGGGGATGATGGGTTCAGAATCCCGACACACACTACTCCATAAGACCAGAATATAGCAAGAATTGACCAGATTTCTGCAAACCCACTCAACCTGCGCAACATTAACGTCACTGCAGAATGTTTGCAGAGTGAAATCAATCTTCTTTTAGAGATACGTTCCTGTCGAAGACCTCAGCCCTTTGGCAGGAGGAGCAAAATAAAAGTTATTCTTTCTAATGCCGCAGGAAACTGCACAATCACCCTTGGGGAGGTAGTTCCTGTTCTCCTGAAATACAGATAGAGTGAATAATCAGGTACCTGCCCAACAGATGGCACCCAACTCACACCTACTTTGTACAGGTCACCTGCCGTCTACCTTCCTCTTTCAACCAGAGCCGTGATTTTCAAAGATGTAATTTTCCCTAAATTCTGTCTCAAGATGACCTGAGCAGCCTGGTTATTCAGATCAAGATGCATCTCAGCACGGCAGCACCAACAGTCCCTACTTGACACCGTCATTATCAGACTGCGGACTGTATTTTCTCCCGTGGGTGCCATACTGGCTGTCCCTGAGAGAACAGTAGGCCACCGACAGGGATTTAAGAAAACAGTAAGAATTCCACAGTGAAAGGGACAATCTAAATGTAAACTTGGTATAGTATTTTAACTCATAATGATGTAAAAGATGAGCAAGACAGCTAAAAGAAAAAGAAACTGGAAAGAAAAAATCCATTTTTTCTGGTTTGTTCATTTGATGCGTGTGTTAACAGCAGCTCCGCTGCTTCCCCGGGTCACCCCCCTTCCCATGGCCTACGGGTCTCCCCCAGGGACAGGGAAGAGAAAGGGGGAGAAAAGAAGTTCCAGCTGCACACAGAAAAGTGTTTGGATAAAACCACAACAATTGGCAGGGTAGGTCCAAGGCACAGGCAGGATCAGAGTCACTAGTAATTTTTGATAAATAACAACTAAGGCAGGGAGTCTTGTAAAAATCTCACTCGCGTTTCCACATCCTCCAAAGCACGTTCTATCAGTATTTCTATCACATCGGCGTAACACCGACACGACAACAGGAGATCAAGCTGATACCAACTTCCTGCTGCTGTACGACAGTTTCAAAATCCCCCTCGTTTATTATTTCATAGTTGACAATGTCTGGCAAGGTTGCCACCGGCACCTCCGACTAGCGCTGGGTAACGTGGGCTGAATTCTGCTGCTCTTAGGCGCACACAGTGATTATTGTTTCTTGCAATTGTTTGTTTGTAGTTTTAACAGGTCAGTAACGCCTTCACTGTAATTTTAAAGAGTAACAACACACACCTTTGCTACTGTCACCAAGAACAGGAATCCAAACTACGCTTGTGACTTGTGCCATGGGTCCCCAACCTCTTCCCTCCCAGGCTCTCAGGGAAGAGCAAAAACACAAACCTAACGGTTATGATGTTGGTGTGTTTTTTTGTTTGTTTGGGGGTTTTGCCTTGTTTTAAGGGTAGGTGACTTCTGCAACGTTACACACAAACCAGAGCCCGCGCAGTCGAGCTGTACCATCACCGCTCTGTCAGGCCCGCGCGCCCCCGCCTCCCGCGCCGCTCTCCCACTGCAGCAGCGCCCCAACAGGCTACAGGCACCCGCCGCTCCCAAACCCCTGCCGCGCTCCGCTTACAGTTTGGTTTGGTTTTTACAGCCGTGAGTGCTTCTTTAAACTACCACTTAAATGACAGCAGTACGATAGACATAGATTCTCAAACAATTAAAAAGACACACAGAGGATTTAGAATTCTGTCTACCCTTTCCATGCTCCCATGTATGAGTCACTGTTAAAAAAAAAAACATTGCCATCCCTTTTGGCAAAGGTTAAGAAACAGTTCCCACGTGCTCAACAGGGTTCAAACACTGGGCATTTTTAAGCTCTCTATTGCATGACACGCTTTGTGGCCACTCCTGCCAATAAAAGCCACTGGCTGCTCTCCGGACGGAGCCTCCGGTCAGCCAGGCCGTGCTGCAGCTGGGGAGGGATGGCAGAGGGTTCGGTTTCAGATGCCTGTGGCTGCCTGGGAGCCACATCAGTTCTGTTGGCCGTGCCAGCTCGAGTACCAAACTCTCCGACTCAAGATGGGAATCCCACATTTCTTCCACTCAATGACCGTACAAGTCACCCAAAGGGGAAACAATGCCAGCACTGCTGCGTGCTAACACAGTCCCGCACTGTGTGCTGGAGGTGACGGACACACGTCTGGCAGCGGAACTCAGGCTGGCTCTGACCGGCACTGAGAGCCGAGGGACTGGACGCGCTCTCAGCATCCCCCGGCGTCGCAGGTCAAGCACCCCATCTCCTGTAACGATGCAGCCCGATGTCGTGCCTCTGAAGCTACAATCAATTCTTCAGTGACTCCATTAAGGGCAGGAACCAGACCCTGCTCCTGCTGTGCACGAACAGCTCGCACTGACTCCAGCGGAAGATCAGCCCTACAGCCTAATTCTTACCCAGTTCATATTTTTAAGCAGGTTCCAACTTGCTTTACTTTACTAAATGCTATTTTTTAAAGGTCTTATTTCTCTCTTTCTGAAACCGACAGATGACACCACGTTGCATGATCACAGCCTTTATTATTGGCGATGAAATTCAGGCTAATTAGACAAGATAGAATCAATTGATCAGGTCAGGTAAACAACATGAAGCAGCACTGCTTGGCATGTGAGTGCTGGTCACATGAAGGGGGCACTGAGAGCGCTAACGGACCCAGTTCTTACTGGGCAAGTTTTATAGAAGACAGGTATATTCACCCAGTAGCCGGCACAGAATAAAAAATAACTGCTTCAGGTACACTCTTCAAGGTGGGGAACTTAACAGGATTCAGCACAGTTTGGCTTATGCATTTTGATCAATAATCCAGCCACTGCAATGCTTGAATGTAAATGAGCTCTGTTCCTCATACAAGACCAAACGCTAACGTCAGATGAGTGGGGTCTCTGTCTGCAGTACAGCACCTCCCTGCATCAGGAACCAGCACACCTGCAGTGTCCCCTGGGACACCGAGACCCTAACTTCAGCGTTACCACGGGACTTAAAAAAAATCCACTAGTCTTGTTCTGGTCCTCTAGACTACACAGGGGTGAATTAGTGTGTTCGGGCACTGATGAAGTGACCAACGAATAAAACCAACCTAAAAGAACAAGGTGCTGTGGTTATTAACAGCAAAATTTAGCAAATGTGAAATCAGTATCTGGTCTGTTCACAAGATCAGCTTAAAAAGGACAGCACAAGGATTTTTACATGCACTATTTGGGCATCCTTGGACAATGCTTTGTATGCATTCTGCTCTTGAGGGAGTAAATTTTGTTGTTTACTGTTGGCATAAATGGGAAACTGCACCATTTTTAGGTGCACAGCGTGTTGCTTCAGGCAGTGTGGGACGCCAAAAGAGACTAGGTGAGGATACACAATTTAAACACCTCATACAAACAATTAGCATTACCAATGAGCACAGGTAAGTCAGCTCACGATGGATTTCTGCTCCTGGCAGGAGGTCGGGAATCAGCTCTGTAATTCATTGTCTGTCCAACACAGCACCCCATGCTCTCAGCTTAGCAGGTGACTGTGAGAGCGTGTCACAGGGACACACGGATGGGAGAGGTGGCAGAGGAGCCTGCGCTGCAAACAGACGCGGCACAGGAGGGAGCAGGCACAAGGGAAGGCAAGATAACCAACGTGCTAATGGTGAAAAAATGAACCAGCCTCCTGCATCCAAGTACAATGACTGGTGTTGACACGTCCGCTGCTGCAGGATGATGGGGTTTGTTTATGAAGGGACAGAGCCCATTCTCCCGCCCAGGATAATCACTGCTCCTCAATGCCTACTTCACACCCGCACCCATGGTTTGAGTTTGCTGAACTACTATTTTTCTTTCCATCTGACAATGATCCGAGACCTATGAACTTCTGTCCTTGCTTTAACTTCAGTTTGAAGCAGTTCCATATGACAAAGGGAAATAACATCCATCTGGACAGTGGTGACCCAGCCAGCAGGTCATCCGAGGCCACAGTATGGCCACCTGAAGCCAGTCCAGCTGAGGAAGCCCGTGTGTGTAATCAGACGAGGAAATTAGGCACACTTCCCTCAAAATGAACAATGCAGTCATTACTTGGAAATCAAAAGAGATGTCAGTTACCTTGAGTCCAGCACACCATGATTTTTTTTTTTTAGCATGAACGATTTTTTTAGCTCCTGGGAAAGGACCACGGAAACTGTGAGGTGGTCCCTCACCACGAGGAGCCGGGAGGGAGCCGCAGCCCGGCACCTGCCCAGCCTTGGGAGGGGAAGATTTCCACTGTGAACATGGAAACTATTTTACTTTGGTAAAATATTTCTCTGGCTAGCTGGTCTACAACTCAAGTGAGAGCGAGAAGCCTGCAGCCTGTCACACAAGTAGTCTCATGACTTCTCAATGGCTTTGCCACTCATTTATAGATTTCTCTAAGTGCATACAACCAGGAAAATCAAGATTGGTTTGCAACAAAAGGTTGTTATGTTACCTGGAAGCTTCCCAGAAATACTACAGGCATGGCCCAAGAGGCAAGTTTCCAGCTGGTGTCAGTCAGTGGCCTTGGTCCGGTACCCGCCAGGTCAGCGGGATGCGGGGTACAACGCCAACGCCAGCCCCAGCTCCTGGCGCAGAAAGGAATTCTACCCTTCCTGAGGCAATAGACAACGCAGAATACGACCAATTTGTCAGAAGTTCGTCACAGCTATTTTCTACCTGTAACACTACAAGCAGCAAGGGGGGCTGGGAAATGACTTCTATGCATTTGTACGCAAAGTCAGTTTCTTAGAGCAAATACTCCTCTGCAGCACTAAGGCACAAATCTATCATCACAGAGCACCCCCCAACACTCCTGCAAGCATCTGAGCAGCACACGCAGCAGTCTGGATCACAGCGGTGCCCTGCTTCGCAAAGGATTCTACTCTTTGCCTCTCGCACACCCTGGGAAGCTCAGCTCTGTCTAATGTTTTGTAAGCACGTTATTATTTACTCAGCATTTGACTCTGGTTGTAGGGGGGAAACTGGCAGTGTGATGTGACGTCTGCCAGGCGGCGGCTATGCTGCTCACGAGCCGGCTCATTTTTGGCTGTCCCAATGTCACCTGGTGAGCAAATCGCCTGGATGTCATCTTACACTAAATATGCAACAGAAAACAACCCCTGAAACTGGAAGGTGTTCGGGTACCATAGTGACAGGCACAGTTTGAGAACACAGAAGAGAAAACAGTCTTGCTTAAGGGCTTCAATTAACTTCCAACTAAGATGATTACAACATTTCCTAGGCAAAAAATCCTTCAAAGGGAATCAGATCAGAGCACCCAGCTGCACGGACGTCCTGGCCATGAACCATCCGACTCCTGCGCAGCTCCGC
Organism: Dromas ardeola; assembly: GCA_013398915.1. Taxonomy (NCBI): domain Eukaryota; kingdom Metazoa; phylum Chordata; class Aves; order Charadriiformes; family Dromadidae; genus Dromas; species Dromas ardeola. The sequence continues at coordinate 1,349,786 of VYZM01019465.1, forward strand.
TCCCTGGCCGCCAGCAGCACCTTCTCCAGCACAAGGGAAGTGTGGTGCAATTCCCTCTGGCAGCATGGCTCCCCGGAGAGATGACAGCTTGTCTGGAGAGATGACAGCCTTGTCCTCTTGCTCTCTTGCTGGGGGACACTGCTCCAGTGGCCAGTGCTGCCCTCCCTCAGCCAAGGGGACAGGGCTCTGGCTCTCTCAAAGCAAACGGCATTTTGTTCCCCCAACACATCACTTCATGCATCTTAGAAACTTTCCTGAGGCCTCCAGCATTTTCACTCATGTTTTGCAGGGAGGAAAGCGAAGAACGAAGGGCAAGGTGGCCCGTGGAACAAACGGGCTTCGTCACAGGCTCTGCCGCTGGGAACTAGAGCCCACCCCGCTCCGTGGCCACAGGGACAACTCCCTCAGCCGAGGGCCACAGCACAACAGCCTCCACCGCCTAGAACTGAATCACCATTTAAAAGGATTATTAACTTCCAGCTGTGTTCAGCCTAATTTCCTTTATGCAACACTGTGTTTAATTGTAGAGATTCTAATTTACTGTTGCAGAGCACAAGCCCAACTCTTAAGGATAAATTAAAATGACAGCTCCATGGGAAGTTCGGAATTTAACTTTCTGACTTATCTGATTTGATGCAGATACAAATATTTAAATCAGCCAAGGAAACAAACAGCCTGTTTCAAAGAAGTTCCAGCTGGAATGGGAGAAAGGATTTTGCAGGAAGAGAGGCTGCAACAATTAGTGCACTGTCACACTCCTTGCGGGCACCCATCACCAGCTAAGCAGAGCCTCAGGGCCCGCACGCTGTACTTCTCTGCAAGACTCATTTGGGATTGGTTTTTTGGTGTTTTTTCCTCACTTTAGTGAAAAACTACTTTGCTATACTGAGAGTAAGAGGTTTTACTTTTCAGTCTCTTTTGTACAATTCCCCTGTTGTCTTTGCAAGGGAGAGAGGTAAGCACCAGCCTGTCCAGTGAAACACACCGAGTCTGGTGCATCATTTGCTGCCAAGAAGGCAATGTTTCTCCTGTTTGTCTTGCTCCTGTCTGCAGATTAGGCTGGGATCCATCTCACCCTGCCTGAGCTGGTAAGAGGTGTCCCAGCCCAGTCTGCAGTTCCGCCTATGCTCCCTGTAACCCTGGGGAGAGGCGAGTGTCATCCTCAGACAGCTCATCCCATCCCATCCCATGCTGATGCACGTTGTTTTTGTTGCAGCAGAGCTAAGCTAAAATCAAACTGAATTTCTAAAAAAAATAATAATTTTTAATTTTGAACTCTGAAAATTCAAATGAGATTTCTAATAATCTGTTTTTTCAGGCCAATAATCAGAACACTCAAACTTTTAGCGCAACAGCATCCCGTGACTCAGGCGCAGACGCACGGCGAAGGCGCTGCCAAGGAAAACGCACTCCATTTGGGACACTCCCTGCTGCGCGGACTCCGGCAGCAGCCACTGCGACGCTCCCGCCACCGCCCGAGGAGGAGGAGGAGGAGGAGGTGAGGCACCACAAGTGTAGCCTGTGCCAGCTGGGAGGTGACATAAGCAGCACCGTGTCCGCCGCCTGCGGGGCAGCCAGCTGGCCACGCTGCCAGTGCTGGGCAGCCGGCCCACTCACCGGCCACCTCATCATGCAGGGGCTGGCGCTCACCATGTGCTCGCTGCACACGTGGAGAGGGACGCTGGCACGGGAGCTCCCGGCCAGAGGGGAGGGCGTGCAGCCGGGCCTGAGGTCGCCGTGACCTTGGCTGCCATGGCGGGCGAGCGCCCAGCTGCAGGCTGGCTGACCGACCCGCCTCCATCCCTCTGCTGACGCCAGCCCAGCCGACGGACGGACAGACGGACGCAGCAGCATGCTGCTGGCCCTGTCCCAGCGCTGCGGCTGCCCTCGGGCCCCCATGGGTGATGGGGCAGACTCCAGGCAGGGGAGCCAGCTCTGTGCCCATGGCCCCGGGCCTTCGCCCAGGCTTTGCTCCCGTGCACGCCTCCTGCATCCCACCAGCATCTCCTCACCCGCCCCCGGCCTCCTGCGGCACCCCAACCACGCGTGCCACCACAAAACCAGCTCCATTTTACCCCTAAGGCCACCCCTGAGTGGGAAGCTGGAGAGACATTTGGACAGGAGAAACGTTTGGACAAAGAAGTTCAACTTCTCTGCACTGAAACGGCAGGGAGAAGCAGAGGGCTCTCCCTGCGCGCTCCCCGAAGGCAGCCCGGAGGCAACGTGGGCGCTGGGGCGTTTCTGAGACGCTGGCACCAGCACCGCACACCCGAGACGAGTCACCACAGCGGTTCCTCCCGCAGGCCATGGTGTCCGTGGTGAACGCAGGCTGCACCGCAGGTAAACCAGAGCTGTGCAGATCCGGCGACCTACGCTGTGATGATCCCTGACACCAGGATGCAAATACTGCCATGTTAACTGTCAGAACTTCTGCATTTTCACTGCACTGAATGACTGAATATGCTGCAATTACACCAGCCCGAGACCCCCTTCAGCCCCAGGCCGCAGGCACACAGACCAGCACAGGCACACCGGAGCAGTCAGGTTGACAGACCCGATCCCAGCCATTCTGATTCCCAGAATGGATCCATGCTGGGAAAAACAACTGAGAGGCAGCACTGAAATGGACCCTGAGTGGCAGAAACTTAAAAGGAAACAAAATGCAGTTCTGAATCAGCAAATACCTTCTGGACCTTCATAAAAGCAGTTTATGCTTCATAACAGGATGTGACTTGAGTTTAATTCCTAGCAATTTACGGAGATGTTGGTACACACACCTGTAGGGAGCACAATACTGCACTGCGTCTAAGCCTCAAAGCATTTCACAACAGATCCAGAGAAGAGGGAGAGGATGAACTGGCCATTCTCACCAACATCCTCAAAGAGAATTTTAAGCTGTCTTCCAAAAGCACAGAACAGAAACGCTGCCGGGGAGCAGTGTCTGCTCACAGACAGGTCTGCACCTGCATCAATATTCGCAGAACGTCAGCTCCCTTCATTACACCCTGACTCCGGCTCAGCTCCCGAAGGCGAGAGCGGGTGATCAGATCGCTCCGTCTCCCTTACTGCCCGTGGAAGCTCATCTCTACCGACACCAGCCTGCCCGAAATCAAATGAACAGCTCAGATCTTTTCTAATGCCCATTAGGCTGCAATACAACCACATCTCCAAAAATGACCTTTTTAAGCAACGTAGACTTTTTCCTTTTGTTTGCCATCCTCCAGTGGCCGGGCACCATTAGAATTTGCCCCAACGAAAGGCTCTGCAAAGAGAAGTCACCAGTGAAGACTAATGAGAAGGCCTGAGCTGCTCTAATTCTGCACGGTGATGAGTAATCACTGACTCTCTGAAGTGAAAAAGATGCAAGCAGTCAATGCCCAGTACTTTTGAACATAGGAATGAGATGGCATTTGAGAGACAGAGGAAAATGGGAAGAACGCAAGGAAAAAAGAGGATGCTTTGCTGTGGAAAAGTCCATTGTTAACACTTCTCAGCACCCCTTATTCCAGCCAAAAATGTATGAGCTCTATTGGCTCTCTTCATTTGCACTACAAATTTAGCAACTCTTCCATTTTCCAGATGAATTTTAATTGCATTACATGCTATCGATTTCACAGTCACAGAGGACAACTCTAAGAACTTCTTTTCTGCTACCATTAACCACTTTTACAAATACTAAATATGGAAAACATGCTGGATAAGAACAAATCAATGCACAAAGTTGAGAAAACTGCTGACAGTGTCAAATATGAGATAAACAACAATAAGCAAACACTAACACTTCACTCAACATGCAAACACCACAACTGAAGTTTATCTTTATGGTGTCCCAGACTCATCCTTGGTACCCCATCCACCTACAGCTCCACGCTGCAACCCCCAATTCCAGCCTTTCCCTGACTCCAAGCAAAGGGCCTGTACTTACATCTCCGTCTCAAAAAATTTGAGACATTCAAAACCTTTGTGGAAGCCAGTCTGTTTTGGTTAAGCAAACAGAAAACCTCACCAAAACATATGGACTAAAATTCACCTTAATCCAAAAGGAGCAGCTTTAGTTTATACGGTCTGGATGTCCCTTTTGAAGATCATCCGAATTATCTGTTCAGGAAGGTGAAAGTCACCTCAGCTGTATCACCATCACTGGTTCGGATGACTTGCAGTTAATTAGGAACTTCTAGTATAAGGAGACTGCATGAAGCGAGTGTTCCTAGAGAATCCAAATGTTCTGGAAATCTGGAGTTTACAAAAGATTGGACTTGCATAGGGGGAAAAGGGGGAACGGGAGTTTTCCTCTCTCCTTTTTCCTTTGCACTACAGGAAGCAGATAAGCAACTTGGTTAGGCAAAGACAGCACCGTTCTCTTGTTTCAGTAGATAAAGTGGTACACGATGACAGCCAGCGGTCACCCGAACGCTACACATACCTGGATGTATCGCAAGGCACTCCTTAGGACGCTGAGGTTTGAGGTCTTCTTGTCGTCTACGTTGGGGATGTTGCGCTTTAATGTCTCAAAGCATTCTTTCAAATGCGCACGTCTAAAGAAAACACAGGTGGTTCATCAGCTTGTGGGAGCACACAGCAGCAATCAATTTAGCAGAAGGCTAGAGCTTAATTTGGGCCTTAATCCAGCAAAGCACTCACACACGTGCACAGCAGTCACCCAGACTACCTGCATGCTTATAACCAGCTCAATCCAGCAGAAAGATGTGGGGGTTGTGGCTTGCAATGCCCAGATTTTGGTCCCAGGTTTGTTAAGAAACCCTTGTGCAATCTTAAATGAAATATCTCATCTCTCTGTGCTGTAGTTTCCACTTTTACTGTATTTCCAATTTAGCTAGTTAGAAGAGTTTTGGATGAGGACCTGGTCTTCATCCTGCATTCACACCATACACTGGCCCCTGACCTTGGCTAGTTTATTACTTTAAATCAAAAGAGAAGTTACACTGTTATGCACGTGGGGATTTACTTTGCAGGATCAGGGCTTTGCAGGGTTATTGTAACGTAATTACGCAGTTAAGTAAAACATATTAGGAAGCAAGAGATGCAGAATTGAGATATAAGAAAGCAAAGCAATATTGCACAATTCATTAAAAGTCACTAAGAATTTTGGTCAGGCTATTTGTTAAAAAACAAACAAACAAAAATCCACCGAAGCCAAACAAATAGTAACAGATTATAGGTAAAAAAAAAAAAAAAAGGAAGGGGAATTACAATAAAAAACCAAACCCCTGGCTTTCTACGCACCTGTTCTTCTCCAATTTATTATGTACTTCCCTGGTCCCAACCCTGTAACCCAAACAGAACAAAGATAAACTCAGTGTCAGGTTTAAAACTACTGCCATTCAACCTGTACTTTCAGCAGTGTCTGTGTGTAAACAGCGATAGAGGTGTTCAGATGTCACTGTTTTAATGCTAGTTGCATATATATTTCTACCTATACTATATAAACTCCATACTTTACATGCATATTAGACGGAATAAGCATTACGCATACACTGCACACAGGATACAAAGAGGCAGGAGTACAATGTGTGTATATACACAGAGAGGGCTACTATCAACAGGGAAAGACACTAAGTATGAATTGTGTGTATTTATACACTACTAGATAGCCCAGATTCTGACCCATTTCTGATCTACGCCTACACTCCAGTGGGGTGAGATTTATGCAGTCTCAAATTAAAGTGTACGGGACTTGGCAGACATATTTCAAACCACTTTAGTTTTTTTTACTGTGCCTGAAATAACACAGCTGAGCATAAATATGGAATGAAGTAATCCAGGAATCCTCCAGTCACTGCTAAAGGAAGAACCTGGGTGAGCTTCTGCTTCTTAGGGTTCTGGTCTGTCCCTACCCTCCAAAACACAGGAAGACTTTTAGGAAAGGCCAAACAAATTCATGTTATCTTAGTTTTCTGCTGCTGTGGTGATAAAGCACATTAGTAGACATGTGGAGATTTCAAATATCTTCCGTACACTATGCAAAGTAATTATTTGCCTTTGGATGAAAATACACCGACACTGAGGTGAGCATTTCATGAATTATGTTAATATTTAATAAATATTCAGCTGTTTAAAAGAAAATATTGGACAGCCATTTCCCACGAAACATTTACAAGCTAAAAAAACCCCTCTTTTCTGTGCTTATGTCCAAAGGAGCAATTCTGGGGAGCCGAGGAGCACGCACCTTGGGGCGTCCCATCAAAACGCATTTCAGGAAACCTTTGCAACTCGCTCAGTACCAGACAGGTAGTTTTCTGGTGTGCCTATGCCAAGAACTCTAGAAATCCTGCAGGGAAAACGCTGCCTACGGGCACAGAGCAAGCGGTGATGCTGCACCTCGCGCTGGGTGACAGCCCTTCCAGCTTCCCGGGAGCGACGCTCGGCGGAGGGTGCAGGAGCCGTTTGCCGTGCGGCCCCAGCCCCCCCTGCCCGCAGAGCTGCTGCTCACACAGCGGAACCCCCTGGCACCCCCATGCCAGCGGAAACCCCTCTGCACCCATCCCAACCCACACAACCTCATCAGTGACTGCTCCGCTTGACTAAAGCACAAATATACTTATCGTTTCTGCAGCTTTCCATTTTATAGACAAGCTCTAAAGATAACAATCTATCTTAGAGGAATTATATTGGCATTTTACAAAGGCCATTATCTTTACAGATTCTTATCTACATTACTTTCGCTGTTTCCTCGTATGCATTTTGGGATCTCTACATCCCAAAACACACTATGAACCCTTTTTTTGTCCACTATATCTTACATCTCTTCCTGCTCTTCCTGCTCCCACAAGATGATACCGAAACTACCGCTGCTTTCATGGAGGCCATTCACAGGGAAGGTCGGTACCAATTCACAGCTCCGTGCTCGTGCTCCGCTCACAACTGGGTTACAGCGGTTCTGCACTACAGCTCAGAGTAAACTCCATGAAGACCAGAGGACCTGGGGAAAAGAGGGTGAACTGCCACGTCCTCACCTTCTGATAGATCCAAAATACTGAGCCTCCACCAGGAGGGAGCAAAAGGCAAGGCCAGATTTCAACCTGGCCAAAATATTTCTCCTGAGCAGGTCCCTGTCCCAGAGAGGACTGCATTTTGTCTGTCTGCTGCTGGCACTGGTTTAGGCGCTGGCTTAGGCGCTGGTTTAGGCTGGGCAGACCGGAGCAACTGGCAGGGCCTCCATCTCTGCTGGGTCTATCTCAGCATGGCAGCCTGAGCCGTACTGGAGTGGGACCAGGCTGCCGCTGCTACGCTGCACAGCAAGGGAGGGGATCCAGCCAGCATTTCATCTAGCGGCATCTCCCCTGAACCCCAGCCAGACCCTCACCCCTGCCCTGAAACCAGGGGTACATGTGCCTTATTGCGCTGAACAGGGAAGACACACAGACGTTGCCCACCCAGCCTCCGCGGGATGAGCACAACATTTTAAACACCATTGCGAAGAGTCATCTGCCAGCTGCAGGCAGTGGGGAGAATGGTCAGAGGTCTAGACAAATGTGTCCAGGAGGAAAAACTGACCAGATCCAAGTCGTTTATCCTGTAGGAAGGCAGGCTGAGGGGCCAAGGGAAACAGGTAAAAGCCTGCTGTAAGGAAGGGAACGATTTGTTCTCCCAGTCCACGAGAAATAATACCAGACTACGTATTAGGCTACTGCGGTCTGGAAACAACTGCAAAGGAGAAGACAGAGTCTCTACCAGGCAAAGTCCTTAAGAATACGTTAGACAAACACTAACCTGGAGCAACATCAGAGTCACAAGTCCTGTCCGAGGGTGGGGACAGATTAATCAGCCTTCAGTCCCTTCTGGCTGCAGGAGTTTTGAACAAGCAGGAGCCCCTCAGCACTTACAGCACTAAGAGATCGAAACAGCAGCTAAGGTGATCTCTGTCCTGGGAAATAAAACCTCCCAGATCGCATCCCAGTTTTCAAGAAAGTTCCTGCAAGCAGCATTGCTGCACGACTTCCCTGACCAGTATAAGCAGAGATCTTTTGCCAAGCGTAATACCAGATGCCACCTGAGATCAGATAGGCAGTGCTGGCACTTGCTTCCTAAGACAGTTCTGGCTTAGAAAAGAAATCCTTGTACAGAATCCTACAGTGTGTGGTCAGGGGGGAAAAAATAAAAAAACATCAAGCTAAGAAACCCTGCTATCAAAAAACCAGACATCCAAACATCCACGGATCTTGGTATTTCTGGTCTGACAACTCTTTGCAAAAGCAGTAGCTGCTCCGGGTCGATGCAGCTTTCGGTATGGTTTTTGTCTGGTCCCTCTCAGAAGCCTCCACACACAAGGTGCACTCACCCTCCAGGTCTCTTCTTCTGCTCGTTTGGTTTCGTGTCTTCTGCTGGAGCCAGCTTCAGAGCCCCGAGCGGCGGGGCCGCTCCTGCGTGCTGCAGGGGCTGGTGCGGCTGGGGCTGGATGGGCTGCTGGACCACATGGTGCTGGGAGATGGCCAGGACTGGCGCCGCGTAATGCTGGAGCTGCTTCGGGCTGCCCGACGGGGGGGTAGCAGCTTTGCCATCTGGCAGAAGCGGGCCTGGCGGCCTCTGGATGACCGGCGCAACCGAAGATGCTTCCTTAGTGACACTGGGAGTGCTTATGAGGGGCTGGTGGCGTTGCACGAGCGGCGGGGACAGGGTGGTCTGGGCGGCTTGCTGGGGGGGACTGGTGA
>VYZM01019465.1:1358533-1373235 GCA_013398915.1 Dromas ardeola
GGCGATGGCACTGTTGGCCCGCGGCGTGCTGGTCTTGCCGGCCTTCTTCTGCTCCTGCTCCCTCTCCAGGCGGAGCTTCTCGTGCTTCTCATTCTCCTCTGGAAGAGAAACACCGACAGTGATTAATGGTGCTTCCCTGACCTTCCCCATCCACAGCCTCTAACCAGGCTGGTGACTAACCGCTGGCCTTTCCCAGAGGGAAACGGAGGCCGTGGGGGTAACGCAGCCCAGCCCACGGCAGGATCCGTGGCAGACCCTGAAGATCCATCCCGTGTCCCAGACATGCTGCAGCTTCCACTCATTGCCCTTTCACTCCAGCATGGACCATTTAAATATAAAACGCGTGCTGCCCCATGTTCAGCCCTCGAGACCGAGCCAAGGCGACTCCTGGCTCCTCCGGGACGCCACGACTGCAGCAGCAGATGAAAAGCAAGACACCACCCGACCAACCTCCTTCTCCGTCACAGCTCCAGGTGGAAGGAAACAGCCTGATCCAGTCACTTCCCACTCACAAGCTCCAAACCCACAAATCACAAGGCCTTTCTGCCAAGGGCAAACGTTACTGAGCTGAACAAGATTAACAGACCTTTGAGAGCTGTGGCAGGGCCTGGCTGGGAGCCTGTGCCTGCTCTCAGAGGGATGTGGTGTAGGTGCAGCATCCGTCCCCGCTGGCCCTTGCGCAAGGACTCAGCACGCGAGCGATACCCACTTCTACCCCACCTTCCCAAAGCCCTCCCTGTTTCTGTCCCATAGAGAGACACATCGCTGTGCTCTGCTCTACAGCAGAAAGAAACAATCCACAACAAAACATTTTCAATTCTTCCTTTTCTCTTTTTAAATTGGCAAAGACCTATTGAGCGTTTTACCGAGGAGCCCACCCTGGCCCCTGGACAGCCCCAGGACAACACCAACGTTTGCTTCCAGGGAGGTAAGGACAAGCCCAGAGAACAGCCTCGGCTAACAGCATCCTGAGGAAAAACCGGGCATTTCAGGTTCGCCTCGTAAACCAGAGCTCGTGCGTGGGAGACAGGGAAACCTCGTGAGCTGGGCATCCCCCGCTTCCAGTTCTCCCAGCACTGCCCAGGACACCCAATGGCCCAGAGATAAACAGCAGCCACAGGGCAGGGCAAGCTCCTTAGGTTAACATAACCTGTATTTTCTACTATCAAGTGTAAATTTTAGCTTAATGGACTTCATACTGATACAAACCCGCCAGGGCACTTCTTTACTGCTCTGGATTTTATTCAAGCTCTTAGCTTTGGTGTGCGTATGTTCCTGTATGTTTTCAGAACACAAGACAAAGTAAATGAAATCTGTGTGGCCCAACTAGCAAAATAAACCTCATTAAATGCTATCCAGGTCTCCAGCTTTAATTGTGTGAACATAGCACAAATGAAATTTATTTATACAAGTCCTGTGGCGCCAGTGGCCCTGACATCTAGACATCTCACAGCCTTCTTCAAGTATCTCCGAACCCGCTGTCCATGATGCTCAGCGGATCCCATTCCCGACGGCCTTCAAGGAGCTGCAACCAACAGCATGCCTGGAGCTATGGCTTCTTCATAGTAATACACCAATATTTGGAAAAGAAATGCTTACTTCCTCAAGCAAGGGATCAGAGAAACGACGCATACAGTCTGGTATCCTGTCTTACGCAGTGGCCAGCATCAGGTAACCGAGAGGAAGCTCTAAGAGACATCCTGAAAGAGCCCGTCCACAGGAGAAGCCTGGGCTTGACCTAAATGCTAAAGTCAGAGTGTATATTTAGGAAATTTCATAGAAAATCATGTACACTGCAACCTGGAATTACCAGTTTACGCTGAAGGCCCCAGTTATCTTCAAGAAGCAGCTGTAATAAATACAACAAGTGGAACAAGGGTAAAAGGCCCCCTGCGTAAGGCACCAGCCATCGAGCTGCCCAGTCCTCGCACGCCACCCAAGGGGCCCTGCCGCTGCTTGGGTACTTTCTTCCCCAGCTTTTGATTTTGAAGGGTGTTGTGCAAAAGCAAGAGAGCACAATAAAGGGAACAACACTTTCATTCCCAATTCTGAATGACCTTTGGTACACGTGACTGCACAGCGTCACTGTCCCCGATTCACAGACAACGTGGATTCCTGCAGTTCCCTTCAGCCCAGGATTTCTACAGCATACAACGTTATTTCCTCCAACCTTCATCAAAGCCCTTTGGCCCAACTGGCTGCCCGAACATCCCCATCCAGAGCCACAGCAGGTCTGCACAGAGCGCTCGAGACGCCCAGGTGGCAAAGGCCAGCGAGGAGCGTCCCAAGAGACACCCAGCGTGAGCTTCAGGGGAGGTACCGAACCCGCTGCCAGCGGGGCAAGGGGGGAACCTCAAACCTGACAAACCTCAGCAGCCCTCCTTCAACTCAGCTCCAGCAACAGCCGAACACGCACCGTATGAGACCAGGAACGGGGTCAAGCACCCAGCCGACCAGCACCTACACGCGCAGAAAGCAACACCTGGATCAAGCTCCAGCACCACGGCTACAACTCCAGGCTCCGACCTGCGGCACTTGGGAAAGCATCATGTGAAATTCAGTGATCTGGAAGGATTTCACATCCAAACAGTGCTTTTCCCATGGTTGCCCGAGACTCAAACCCAAAATTATAATTCAACTCCTTGTAGCACCAAGTAGGAGGGTAAGTGAGCTCAAGATCTGACTGACTCCAAAACGGAAGCTTGTTTAAATAGAAGCTCAGAGTCTGAATGCAGTATTTCTCTATATTTTCTCAAAATATTTCAGGGTAATTATCAACATTTCCTTAAAGGAGGAAGTAAAGCAGGGCAGGGTGGCAAAAACCCTAGCAGGAATCCCCTGATGTAAACAACATGTAAACAACTTAGCTACCGATGATTTCAGACTGGTTCAACTGAACAACGTTAATAACTAATAAATAAAAGCCCTTTGTCTGCAATTCTTTTGCTCCACTTTGCAGCTTGGTTTGCAGCCAGAGCCAACGTGATGGCCTGGCACAGGACGCAGGAGGAAATTCAGCCCCGGTGACCTGCTGACTAATTGTGTTTCCTACGTGTGTGCTTGGCCACGTGGCCAGCACCAGGGCAGCACAGGTAGCCAGCTGCCGGGAGAGGGAGAGCTGCCCGGGGCTGGGCAGGCACTGGAGGATAGAAGGTACAGCTTCCACCCAGCCGCAGAACTGCCCCGTGCCAGAGGGGGGGCAGTGGCAAAGGCGGCAATTCATGGAAGCTCCCGGCAGTGCTCGAGGTCTGATGGGGACAGCAGAACCTGCCCGTGTTGAATTCGCTCCTGCGCTGGCTTCTGGCCGCAGCGCTGCGACAGCCGAGCAGAGGATGGAGAAAGGAGACCGCAGCTGAGGTCGCGCTGATGGCAATGCTTTCCAGGGCACGCGCGGGAGTCAGCAGTGAAATTCCTATAATGGGTAATTTTCATTCATCGGGGAAGCCGAGAGAACAGGAAAGTAAGGTTACAAGCGTGCATTACTGATCAGAAATATTTATGTAAATGTCTCTGCGAAGCAGGTGCAGCCCCGGGGCTGCTGACAAGCTGCCAACAAGGCCTTTGGTGTTGCAAATCTTGAGCTCCCTTGAGCTAAAGAGTTTATTACAAGGATTTTTTTTATCCAAAATCTGACACCAGTGAGCCACTGTTCTCTGCATCTGACTCATCCACAGGCAAAAAGGAACCACGCCATTGAGCCTCCCGCCCGTCAGAGGACTGAAGGGTCTCGAAGCCGTCTCTTCCTGACACACCCCGCTTCGGGACAGAAACGCTTCCATCGAGCTGTGAAGATCTCTATCTCCTGCTCACTTTGTGCTCACACCTTGCAAACAAACTAAAGACACACTTTAAAAAAGTCCCCTAGAGCTCTTTGGTTTTCCACATGAAGTAAGTTCACTCACTTTCCTTCACAGATACAGACAAAAACAACGAACAGCAACTGGGATGCCATGGCTCATTCTTTCGTGCGCAGTCTACTCATCACATGAGCTCCTGCAGGCCCGGCATGGAGAAAGCTGCAAGGCTTAGGGCACTTGCCTGGGCTCAGAGGGACAGCTGAACCGGCAGGGACACACCAAAATTATGTGTCATTTCCACTCAATTCTTGACACTCTCACCAAAGAGACCGAGGACTGAATCACGGGAGAGAACCAGCCCTGCGGACCCTCAGGGGGTTTGAACCCAACAGAGACACGAGGGGACAAGGATCCTCACGCCGCCCACACCAGGCAGTGGGAGCGGGGACCGCAGCCTCCCAGCCAAGCCACCGAGGCGGCACGGTGTAAGGAGGGCGCCAGCAGCAACAGGACGGAACAGCAAATCTTGTCACAGGAGGACACAGAAACAGGGTCAGCATTCCTGACCGGCAGACTGGTGCTATTTTAAGGCCCTGACGGTCCAGGAATAAACAGTGCCAGGCACTCTTAGCTTTGTTACCTAATAATCTGCTGGGTTTAAATTTATCTCCTCCCTTTTGCCTGCCCTGGAAATGCCACCCGTCAGTAACGGCGAGCGTGGCCAGCGAAGGCAGCAGCCATACAGGCAGAACGGCATGTGTCCCTGGGCCAGCAGGTACGGCACCAAGCCTCCCACGGAGCTGTGCTGCAGGAGCATGCCTTTATGGCATTTCAGTGTCCTTTTTAATGCTCCCGTTTTGTACTAGGGACACTATCAGCACTCAGAATTTATCAACGGCATGTGTCTTTGCATAATCAAGCATCTTACCTCCACGTATGCTTAAAGGTCCCTCCCCAGTACAGAGGGTGAACATGACTCAACTCGGTGAACAGTTAGGCATTGGATGTTCTGTGCTGTAATTTTCTGATTAGTTTGAAGTGTTTCTCTAAATCATTCAATGCTTCTGGGAGCCTATACTGCACACCACGAACCGCTATAGACCCAGAGAAAAGTGCCCTGGGTTTCACTCACATCGGTTCTACAGCAGCATCACCCTCAGGAGTCACTCCTGGTTTGTCCCAGGAAAGGTCTGGGGACAGAAAGAGTCTCCAGACTTCTTCCATTTCTGAGGCTGGCCTGGCTGTGCTCGGGGAGGGGATGGCCACACTGAGAGGAAGGGCAGGCTGGAGCCTGAAGGCTGGTTTCTGTTTCTGCAGGTCCCAGGCTCCGGATGGGAGAACCGGGAAAGGGACGATAAGAACAGAGTCAGCAGTACCCGAGAGCAGCAACGCTCAGCCTGAGCCCGGCCAACTCTGAGTCATAACCGAGGCTGCTGACACAGAGACTCCGCCAGCAAACAGCCACCGGCGCCTTCCAGAGCCTAGAAACAAGCTGGAGGACTGAGACCCCTTTCTCTGAGCCCCTCTGAATTTTGGTTACAACAGCACAACACAAGCCCAAATCTTCCCTCCCATCTCTGCTAAACCCACTTTCTTTGGTGTCCCTCCCTTCGCACTGCTGCTTCCCCACCAGTAACGTGGCAGCCCCGAGACACAGCACTTCTCCCCGAGCCCCGGCTCCCGGCTATGCCCGCGGCCGAGCAGCCCTCCTGGTGAGACCACGGCAAGAGCCGGCCACAAGGTACCCGATGGCTCCCCACTTGCTGCTGCTCTTCTAGGTGCTGTGTTCGGATTTCAGCCCGCTGCCAAGACGTCCCATTTCCCTTCTAATTAACACAGACCGGGCCACAAATGTTGTGTTCTTGAAGAAAGGCTAAATCGCATTTTAAAAGCGTGCTATTCAAAACGGATACTGAAACCCTTCACGATTAGAAGCCAGAAGCTCGTGACACACTCCAGAGCAGCGAGAGCTATGCCAGCCCCCCTGGGATTGCAGTTTTGGCGTTCAGAGACCCCAGCTCCCACCTGAGACTCCCTCTGCCGAGCCACCCCGACAGCGCTGGCACACCACACATTCTTCATACCTTATCTGCAGACCAAGTCACCACCCACTATTAACGACAAAAATACTTGAATCTCCATTTTCTCAGCCAAAGGATGATGACACATTTATGTCATATCTGTAAAGGCAGAGGAAAATCAGCCTTCACATAAACTACCCTCCTTAGCACCAACCAATACAGACCATTAGTGATTTCAGCATGACAGGCTTATCTGTAACTCTTAGAAATCAAAGTGACCTCAGCATCCAAACCTGAAACAAATTAGAGAAATGACAAGATGATCCTCTTGCCTGATAAAATCTAGGAAGCTGACACGCTTTATTCCTTCTTTATGGAGACAGATGGCTTAAGAGGAAGCAAGTATTTCCCTTCAACAAAACCATCGCGGCTCCTGGAACGCAGAAAGGAAGGTTGGAAAGACCCTCAAGAAATCTTGTAGATCATCTCACAAGCCCCAAAGAAGAATCAATCATAACTAAATACCTGTCAGACGCTTCTCAAAGCAAGAAACTCCACAAATCTCTATGGATAATTTACATTGTGTTTTAATTTGCTATTCCAGTGCTTAACTGAAACCCCGAATCAGCTCCAGTCAGTCATTTTAGTTACAACTAACTCTTTGTGGGCAGAAGAAAGAAAGAAAGAAAGAAAGGCCAGGGTTTAGCAGTACTACAAAGGAAAAGAAAACAGATCAAGACTGCTAAAAGAGTGACACCATCACGGGCAGCACTATATATACACAGACCACCCCAGTGCCTTCCAGCCATGACGGTGCCGAGCACCGAAGCTTGGCAGGTTGGACTGATGTAAAACTCTGGTTGTACCTTTCTGCAGAATTCAGGATGAAGTGCAGAAAAGCACTGGCTCTGACAGGCAGAGTGGCTACCAAGAGCACACAACTGACTACGGACTGCTCCGTCGTCTACGGGACTTCACTCGGGCAGACAACCACAGGGCTGTTTCTATATGAGATGCTGTCTCAGTGCTTTTCCATTGGGCACCGGCATTTTTAAGAAACAGGGAGACAAAGTAATGTGTTCTGATAAGCCATTATTTGCAAGTTGAAGAGCTTCCGTGCTGCAGTTCAGAGCAAAAAGTGGCACTGACGACCAGCACGATCCAAGCCCACCTGCCCCAACGCACACAAGGGAACCGCTGTCTCCCCTTCTGGCCCCGGGACAGTGAGACACGCTCAAGTCTGCAGAAACACAGCCAACGACGATGCTCTTTAAATGCACTAGTCGGAAAAGAATGGTAAACATGGTCTGACTTAATAAACGGTATTATAAACCAACTGTGTACTCTTAAAACAAAACAAAAAGCCCAGACACTGGATGTGCCCACAGAAGAGACTCCGAGACCCTCCTTCACCCACCACTCGCAAGTCTGTCTCAGGCCCCCCGGATGCAAGCGGCTGCAAACTTCTTTAAGTCAGACACACTGCTTGTTTTCTTTAACACACTAGAAACTGAAGCAAAGACAGGTTAAATGACTTCATGTAACAGACTGAGTCACGGCAAAACCGGATCTGTCGGTTAATTACCAGCCTGTTAGGTAAACGTCTTTGCTCGACACCAGTTCACGTAACGTTCCTCGATCCCCACAAGAGCCCACAAGAGCACAAGAGCCCAAGGCTGCACCTTTATCCCAGGGCTGTGCCAGGGGTTGTTTTCACAGGTTGCGCACACTAGTCAGCTCCCTTCTCATGGAAATGAATGGAAACGGGCAGGTTAGCCTCCAGAATCCTATCTCCGTACTTGAAAATGAAAAGGAGATAAGAATCCAAGGGTACTTGCCGTCAAAGCACACTAACTGCGCACAGGAGTGGAAGCTTTCCTCGATCACCTGAATTGGCTGCACCAGGGCAGTTATCCCTGCTGTCTCTGAATTCACAGACACCGCTCTCAGTCACACAGCAAGGCCCTTCCCAAAGGAAACGTCTGACTCCCAGAGCCAGCGTGCCAGCACCCCGAGAGGGGAACAGGTTCTCGGAGCAGGCCAGATCCTCCCCCAGCCCACGTTACAACACCACTGCCAGTCCGTCCACCTGCACAACAAAACCCTCGCTCCTACAGCATCATCTGCTGATGGTCCAGACACACACTAAATGCGTGTTCTTCATCAAAAATACTTGGTATGGCCTTTGTTCACTGAGCTTACTGCAAATGGACAAGAGCTCAGTCTACATCACACCCAAAACTACAGCATGTCCTCACTGGCAAGATCCTACCACTCGGCCACTGAAATTTTAATAAGAGAGAACAAAGCTAATCAAAACCAGAGTGACAGACTTGTTTGAATGCTTCAAGCTGTCAGCAGGTAGCAGGAGGTTCTCTGGAGGGAGACGCCTGCTCTGCCCGACTGTCTGACAGCACCCAGATCATCGACGGATCTACATGAGGTGCTGCCGAGTCTTCCCAAACCTTCTCTCATGGGAACGTGACTGCACTGATGTGAGGGGTTGACTGAACCAGGGAGTATTTTGTGCTGCAGTACGAAAACCTGGCATGTTTTGAGCCACACAAATATTCAGAGATTGGTCTGGAGACTCCCTGAACAAGGACGTGCTTCTAACAAGCTAAACAGGTATACGAAGGAAACAAAAATCAGGAATGCGACCAAAATTTCGTACAGTGGAAACTGAATTCAGATGGTCTTGTTCACACAAGGCGATTTTGGAAAGCTGGGAGTGAGCACTATAGAGTCTGATCCCCTTCCTGGCATCTCTCACTAGCCTAAGCAGAACCAGCTCCCAGGCACCAAACCACTTTGCCGAGGTCACTCCGGACAGTCTCTCCCTGTCCCTTGCCTCTTCTGCACACAGAAATACAAACACGCTGTCCAGGGACACTGGGAATCCCATTACCAGCAACAGCGCCGAGGCACAGCTGCTGGCAGTGCTCTCTGTGTGCTAACACACAGCACATCCACCGCCTTCTGCAGAGCCATCACCACCGTGTAGACTCTCATGAGGTACCATCAGATATACATCACGCTTCTACATACAACCCTGAGCACGGACGCACAAAGAAAACAAATTTTTTCTAGCAGGTGCTGCTATGAAAAAGATCAGAGGCTGAAGGAAGGACAGGGAAAGCCCAAGGGAATCTTTAACTGGCAAATACAATGAATTGTATCTACAATCAGACGGACCCGATTTCATAGAATCATCGAATAGTTTGGGTGGGAAGGGGCCTTTAAAGGCCTTCTAGTCCAACCCACCTGCAATCGGCA
Organism: Dromas ardeola; assembly: GCA_013398915.1. Classification (NCBI taxonomy): domain Eukaryota; kingdom Metazoa; phylum Chordata; class Aves; order Charadriiformes; family Dromadidae; genus Dromas; species Dromas ardeola. The sequence goes on from VYZM01019465.1 coordinate 1,367,628, forward strand.
GGGACATCTTCAACTCATCAGGACAAAACACTCCTTATTAATCCCTGCCCCATCCTCCGCAACGTACCACAGGCAGCTTCCATTCAGGAGATGGTGTGACATTCAGCGAGCCTTGGGGCTTTGTCTACTCCAGCCTTCACCCCCAGCTGGACAGGAGACGGGGGACCAGAAAGCCCAACTTTACTTCTTGCCTTAGCGAGGCACAGCTTTAGGTAAGGCACTTCAAACACCTGCAATCAACTGAAGACTATAAAATGCTTTGATGTCCCTTGGTGAAACAATTTATCAACCAATGGAAGGGAATTTTGCTTTTTTGGGGGCAAGGAAGGCCTGCAAACTTCGTATGCTCTATTTTGTATTTCTATTATTGCTCCCTTTCTAAGCATACCCGTATGCCTGTACGTGTAGAGAAGGCAGGAGGAGATACAGATGGGAAATGAAGGACGACTTACGTACAGTTCTACTTTTCCCCTCAGACTGAAGCTGAGGGATGGCTCTGCCCTGAACCGGAGCCCCCGGTGGGGCAGCCAGCGCTCCCCAGCGCAACAGCTCTCAAATTCCTGAAAAGCAACAAGTTAAAAAAAAGGAAACCCTTTCAAATATTGAATATGATTACACCGTGGGAATCACTGCCACAAGATTCCATTCAGGATCAGAGCTCTCATCAATTAAAAAAAAAAAGTTTTTATGTTTATACAGTTTTGTCAGGTTTCGGGAAGTTCAGTATTTTATACACAAAATCCAACTGATGTTCCCCACAGCACAGAAAAAGGCATCGGGGGGTTCAGGACAGCAGATTCCCAACTTCCAGTCCTGCTGTGGGCCCAGGATGCTGTGCTGCCTCACAGAACAATCAGGTGGAATGTTACTTGAGCAGGAGAGATGAGCCCTGCAGACAACACAGACGCGAAGGGGTCCCTCTGCTGCCGCCACGACTCCCTCACCCTCCACCACCGGGCCTGATGGCCTGCGCCAGGCTTGCGCTCATCATCAAGGGAGAAAAAGGGACAAAAAAGAAAGGAAAAGGTGAGCACAACAGCGAGTCTAGCACTAGAGTAAGAAGACAAGTTAGGATTACGCGAGGCAATTACTTTCCAGCAGCCAGCCTGCCCTGGGTTTATTCCGCGCTTTGGGCAGGCCTGTGCCGACGGCAGAACGTGAAGCTGTGTTGGTGTCTGGCAGGGCCATTCCCGCCCGCGCCGGGGCACAGGCGTCCTCCGGGGCGGCAGCGCGGCTCTCCCATACCTGCAACCCTCCGGAAAAAGATAAACACTGCACTGTTTGTCAGGAGGTGCTTTAACTTCTCCTGAAGAAATGCAGGTGGAAGCGCTGCCTGCAGCAGGCCAGCCATGACAGAGGACACGGCCACACGCACCCAGGGATGGTCAGGACCCGCGGGCATCCAGACATGGCCTAAAAGCCCCACGGGGCTCCTGGAGACGTGTCTCAGCATCCTGAGACCTGCTGAAGGACACTGGAGAAGGACCACACCAAGCACAGCACCGAACTGCTGCCGAAACACGGATGCTAGGCGTGAGCTGCTCCTCTTCCTCGCCCACCAGCAGGAGGTGGGTGGCACTGCAGCCAGAGGAGACCTCTCTGGCCACCACACATCTCGTTATCAACCCCACGCAATTAAGATGTGTTCCAAAGCGGCAGTTAGGTGAGATGGGAAAGGAGCAGGACTATGCTTACTGTTCGGTCACCACCCTTGCTGGCAATGTTGAAAAAAATGAAAGGCCATAAACATAATCGAGCAGCGTCAAGCAATGCAGAGAGCATGAAGCTGAGCGGGTCATAGATTAATATCTATGGGAAAAACCCTAAGAAAACAAGTATTAGTTACTTGCAATTATAAATAAATTTGTTTTCTTAGATCATGAAACATTCTTGCATTAACCTACATTCAAAGAAATCAACCACCCTCTAATTCAAGTCCAATGTCTCTGGAGTTTACAAGTAACAGACAGAAAAAGGATCTCAGTTTGGGTTTGTGCTTGTGTACTCATATGCATTTACACGCATGTGAGCCGCTTGTTTACAGAAAAAAAAAAAAGGTTATCGGCAGCAATGTTATGAAGTATGAAAGTGCAGATGTGGATGAGACAAGAGCGCTTCAAAATCCTGACTCCCAAAACAACCAGAAACACTGAAGTGTGTGGCCAACATGGTGTTATGTCCAGGGTGTGTCTGTTATTGTCTGCATTCCCATGGTGTTAATACTATAATAAGAAATGCATAACATCAACTATCGTCCTCGCCTCCCCCTAATCTGTTGGTTTTTCCCCAAAAAATTAATGAGATCCAAATAACATTATTACTAGTATCATCATTTACATAACATTTGTCATCGTGCCGGAGAACGGGTCTGCTGAGCGTACAAACAGGAGTACGGATGACAAGCCAAAGCACTGTGGTTTCGTTTTCGTTACCTCTCTCTGCATATCTGCATAAACCCGTCACACGCGGTTGTAAGGAACCATTCCCGAGTCGTACAACCCAGCACAAAGCACCCAACAAACCCAAGCAGACGTGCAGGATCACACCGGGATGTGCAACGAGCACGTTAGGAAAAGAGCGTCCAAAAAATACTATTTTAAGTCAGTAAATAGCAGAAATATTCATGTTGTGGAAGTGTCATCAAGAGCGAGGATTCTATAGATGTAAAAACCATTAGATGTATCCAGATTAAACCATTAGATATATCTTTAATTAATAAGCACGCAATTCCCTCTAACTTAGCCTGTTACTTGCATTTCATTTGCTCCCAGTTTAATTGGGAGATGACAACCAACCACTTGGGCCGAGTCCTCCAAACTCCAGCAAGTGCTTTAGCAAAGTCCAAACTCTGCTTTCGTAACGTGCGGCACAAGTTGTGGACCCCCACAGCACTGGCGTTTCTTTCGCCCCCGAGGTCCCAGTGGCGTCTGTACCACGTCGCTCTACTCTGTCAAGCTGTCGCTCTTACGCGTACATCTCACCTGACGCATTTTGACTCAGCTTTTTTCAGCCATTTGAAATTATGTTCTCTGAAATATTAATCCATATAATATGTAATATTCCACAGGCTTTTGGGTAAACATCTTGTAAGCACAGTTTGAACCACATGGTAGGCAGTGCCCAGTTACCTGGGGACACAAGAGGCGACAGCGCCGTGCACAGGCTGGCAGCAGGGCAGGCTCCGCAGGAAAACCAGCGTCCCAACAACTCCCCGAAGCAATAAACAGCCCTCAGAGAGCTGCCAGCACACAACAAGACCGCTCTGGTTACAAATTAAGAAAAGCAAAGCCTACGTGGTCTGATTTTCTGCTGGTGGGAGAGGCTGGAAGAGCAGGAGAAGCACTGTGTGTCACCTGCCAGGAAACAGATCAGACCTGAGCAAAGGCACCGGTTACGGCCGGGGAAACGGGACGTTCTGGGGCAGTTGTGTCAGGTTTGAAAGCGCCTGGATGCCACGTGTGTACTGATGGAAACACGCAGCTCGACGACTGCAGCAGGACCTGAGGCCGAAGCCAAGCACTGCTTTATTTGCAGACCTGCGGGACGTGCTGCAGGAGGCAGCTCAGGGGTGCCCAGGACACCACCGCCCCGCTCCGCCACACACCTCTCCCCGTCCCTCGGGGGTCCCCAGGGTCACACATGGAACCACGTGCTACGCAGAAGGAGGGGGAAGATGTTGGGGCAGGGATTGATCTCGCAGCTCTGCAGACTCCACTCTGCTCCCTGAGGGACCTCATTTCGTTCCAGGTCAGCCCACAGAGCTCTCCCGCAGCCGCACACGCACTGTCCCCAGGGCTGGCGATCACTCACGCTGCACCCCAGTAGCTATCAACCACAAAAAGACGTATAAAGCGGTGACAAAAAATGCTGGCCTGACCTCCTGGTGAGTCCAAGGAAAAGGTGAAGATCCAACTGCTGCCTGCTTTCAGGGAATCCTTCCCTATCTCCTCTTTTCAGAAAGCTCTCCTTCCCGATCTTGAACGGCACACCGAGGGTGTCCTCCACCACCTCTCTCCCGCTGGGCAGCAGCCACGGGGCTCTCCAGGCCGGCAGGACGAGCGGCAATGCCTCACGCACGGCGTTGTCACGTGCACGTGCATGTACGGCAGCGCTCCAGGGCGCCGGGAATCCCCATGAAGGGGACCAGCCGTACCTTAACCCTCTTCCCTCCCAAAGCCATCCTGCCATCTTTCTCCTAAAGCTTCCTGGTTTGTCCTTCTGTTTTCTTCCTCATAAAAAGCAACAGCCTGAGTATTTGTGGTATTTCTCCACCTGGCTGGCAGGAGGGCCTGGCCACCAGCTGGGCAGAGCCACAGGGAGCGGCCACAGACCACGCTCAGGGCCGCCTCAGCAGGGACTCTGGGGCAGGGTCCCGTCCTGCTCTCCCGCCCCAGGCCACACTCTGCAGCGCCTCCCTCTGCTCTGGACCCAGCAGCCTTTCATCAGTTTTGTTTTACATGTTTAATGCTGTTCCTGACTTGGATTGATTTCAAGGCCAGACTGGACCCCCCAAGTTACGTGGTGTAACGGTGGGTGTAATGCAGACCCTAAAGCTTCTCTGAACACTCGTCTGAAGGGGCAGGGGAAGAATAAGGCAGCGAGGGAAGGAAGCCAATCTAAAACGTTCTATTGTTGCCCAGACTGTCTTTCACAGCCATTTCTCTGCCCATGCTCTCCCCTGACACCTTCCTGTTACCCAAAGTTCAAGCGACGGGCTCCTCCCTCTCACGCCACACATCTTCCTGGTGCTCACGCCTTCCCGAAGTGGCCACGCTTGCACCCACGCCGCTGCTCCGCCACCGGTTCAGCCCTGCCACGTCTGTTGCAGCAGGAGCTGTAACGGTGGGTCTCACGCAGGACACACAGTCTCCGTGCACTGCCGGGCCCGCGCTGGGCCCCGCACAGCTCACCCAGGCCAGAGCCCCCGAGCGGGCTCTGGTACGGGACAGCATCCCGTACTGCTCTGTGTACCTGCACAGCCCGCCCGATTTCTTTTTTTTGGTGCACTGCCTTGTCCGCACCCCACTTAGAAACGATTCCAGCCTTCAGAGGTCACCCAGCGCGACGCAGCCGGGTCACTCCGGCCCCTCCTGCCCCGCAGTCGGCACATCTTCCTACACATCCCAGATCCTCACTTGTTGCATCCGTTTGCAAAACGGCCTCATAACATGGGGCAGCCAGATAATAATTAAAATCTTTTCCAGCAGCAGCAGATGTAGTAAATGATTACACCAGTTCTCCGGCGTTTAACCGCTGCTATGGCCAGAGCACACGCAGCGTGTGAGCCACGGGCTCCGGGTATCGACAGCCACGGAGCCCGTCTGGCTGGAAAGGCGAGGGAATTGTCACCGCCTTAAAACGGGGGGGACACAGAGCTCTGTCACCCGCCCTGCTGGGGCTGCGGGGCCGGCTCCCGCCCCGGCCGAGGGAGAGTGAGCACCGCAGTCCCTCAATTCCCGGTTCTGCTCCCCATCCGGGCAGCTCTCGCCCCTGCACGTCCCCGGGCCCTCTTGCCTCATCGCATCTCCTGTCTCGGCCATGACTCATCACCCAGACAATGGGGCCGCCGCGGCGGCACACAAAGAGCCGCCCCCCCCCGCTCCTGCCG
>VYZM01019465.1:1381710-1423938 GCA_013398915.1 Dromas ardeola
CCGCGCTCCCCCCGCACCGCGCTCCCCCCGCACCGTGCTCCGCCAGCGCCGCGCTTCCCCCCGCACCGCGCTCCCCCCGCACCGCGCTCCCCCGCACCCGCCGGGTCCCCCCGGGCGGCGGGGGCGATAACGGCCCGGTCACACCCAGCAGCAGCAGCACAGCCCCCTGCGCTCAAAGCCCTGGGCTTGTGTGCCCAGAGTTTTCTAGAAACACGCAATATTAAGCTTGTAGCATTGCTGGGAGGCAATTATTATCTCCAAAATCTAACCATAGAGAGAAATGAGCATAATACAATAAAGGTTTTCTCTTATTTTCTATTTCAAAGCCATCATAATGTCAGCACCGTTGTGTGCTAATACTTCAATTCTGCAAACATTTCCAGACTGATCGGCCAAATCAGGTCATCATTTATGATGCTGCACTTACCTTTCTGCAGTAGTATAGGGAGAGTAGTTTCTCTCTGAGAGTGCTAAATTCATATATAGCATTTGAGAGATCAGTATACATCACATTGGTCCTTGTTTTTAATGCAAACCCACTAAAAGCTGTATCAGCCTACAACTAAAATAAAACCAAACCGACCAAAAGAGTATGCTGGTGAAACAGACAAGTAATGAGGATGCGAGAGTTTGGGAGAGTTAACCTTATCTGCTGGGGTGATGGAGAGGGATGTGTAGTGTAAACCAGGTTTGGATACCTCCTTAAAGCGAGGTATCGGCACGCAAAGCCAGTGCCACCGTTGGGGAGGATGCCCTGGGTTTCCCTACACGCCGAGGATGCTGCCCCTGCTTAGGTCCTTCCCTACAGAGCCCCGGCCATGCCTGGGAGTGATCTCCGTCTCCGTGTTTACAAAGCCACGGGTAAGCAGGCAGGATCAGGGCAGGATGCAAAGCACCATAAGCAGCCACCTACGTCCAGCACCAAACAATCACTGTCAATAACCCCACTATAAATGTCACCTCAGACACGGTGTCAATAGCTTATTGTGTAAGGACAATGCACCGTCTTGGTGGAGGCCAGCGTAAAGACCAGTTTGCAAGCTGGCATTGTGTGATTACAATTACTGAGGGCTTTTCATATATAGGGTCAATCATTTGATGGATGGAAGCTGGTGTATTTAGGTGAGATTATTACAGTGTTGCTGAATAGCGGCGTTGGGACTTGTTCAGAGCAGTGTTTCTCAGACATCAGACTCCTCTCTGGGGAGGCTGTGACCTCTGAGGGATGCAGAAACTGGTCTAGAGAAAACGGGAGGAAAAATATTTGCTGCTCCCTGCAAGTTCATTTAAATTGAGGACTCAGCAAAAGAACACTTAATAGATGTTTCTTGCTTTTGATGATTTAACCAAAGCTGACCCAGCGCAAGACCCAGCTGACCCAGGATAATCAACACATTCTGCCCTGTTTGCTACAGTCAGTAAAGATGCAGAATACTAAAAAGAAAATGAAGTTGTTAGAGAAATTACATACCTATCACGCATGTGCTTTAAACTAGGCTTGAAGGGGGAGAGGGACAATATCAGGCTTGCCCGTGAAAGCTGTGGAGCGACACGCCAAGGTTAGAGGGATGGGGTGCTAGCGAGGGCCCGCAGCCTCTTGCTGTGAGACGTGCTGGGTAGGCTGCAGCACACCTGGAGTCTTACGGAGATGAGCCAGGGGCTCCTGAGGTAATGGGAGCCAAGAGGGAAACACCAGTGAAATGCTCCAAAGGAATCACGGGGTGTTCCTCTAAGAAGGACCTGTTGGAGCGGGGCCAGAGGAGGCCCCGGAGATGCTGGGAGGGCTGGAGCCCCTCTGCTGTGAGGACAGGCTGAGGGAGCTGGGGGGGTTCAGCCTGGAGGAGAGAAGGCTCCGGGGAGACCCTATTGTGGCCTTTCTGTACTTAAAGACGGCTTACAAGAAAGATGGGGATAAAATTTTTAGTAGGGCCTGTTGCAATAGGACAAGGGGTAATGGCTTTAAACTAAAAGAGGGGAGATTAAGACTAGATACAAGGAAGAAATTTTTCACTCTGAGGGCGGTGAGCCCCTGGCCCCGGTTGCCCAGAGAAGCTGTGGCTGCCCCATCCCTGGAGGGGTTCAAGGCCAGGTTGGACGGGGCTTGGAGCAACCTGGGCTGGTGGGAGGTGTCCCTGCCCAGGGCAGGGGGTGGCGCTGGGTGGGCTTTGAGGTCCCTTCAACCCAAACCGTTCTGTGATTCTATGATTCTATCCTCAATCTCTGTACATGACTGAAACCCATACAGGAGTGTATTAAGCTCTTCAGAGACAAAGTTTCTGCCCAATGGCAGTGCAAACACCCAGTTAAATAACCTATGTATCAATATGCTATTTTATTTTTAAATGTATTCTACAATGTACACGTGTGAAAATAGAGGGTTTTGAATGGCACAAGCCAATCCAATTTGACAAAAGTTCAGAAAAAGGATTTTATTTAAATTTATGATCAACATCTGCATAGTTCATAAAAATAAAATTTTCCCTTTCTATCTGTATGTACTCATGCTTGTATTGAAGATTTCTATATTGTAATATATGGCCATATTAAAATGGAATCATAACAAAAGCAGGTTTTAAGGACAAGCAGCTCTTAAAATCATGCTTTGTGCTTGCAGTAGGGTGGCACTATTGGACACTGGAAAATAAAACCTCAATAACATAACATAATGTTAGAAAAGACCCCCCCCATTTCTTAGAGCAGACGCTAAGCAGTAAGACAGTTCAAAGTTTGCCTGTATCTTAAAACAGTCGTTGTCTGGATCTGTTCTGAGAAGGGCCAGAGAGATCAAACTGCCACAATCAAGTTTAGGAGGCAATGTGCACATAAATTATTCAGCACTCTAAAATCTAAAAATCAATGCTTTACACTGCGTAATCCAGCTTAATGTAACAACCAGAAAACCAATTTATGAGCAATTTTAGATTCGTTTTTCCCACAAAACCTCGAGAAGTGCAATTGCAGCACGGAACAAGAGGAAGGAGCCTTTGCCTCCCCTGTTACGCACATATACCATTTTGTGGGACACATGCTGGGTTGACAGCACGCAGTGACTCTCAGTGCTGGCTACATCCTAACCCTCCTCCCCCTCGCAGATAATTAATGAGGAGCTCTACGTAAAATGCTGACATAAGTCCTTTGAAGCGTTCTTACTCCCTGAAGCAGTAGTACTGTTGCTGCTTGAGCCCTCACATACCCCACTCTCATTTCTAAACCGTAGTGGGATGAATCTCAAAGAGGGAGAAGCACCGTGGCTGCAAACTCCAACCTGGGCGGTTTGCTGGCAGCTGCATCGCGGCAATCAATGTAAATAGCTACACGTAAACAAACAGACAATAACAGTAAATTCATCTGTATTCCCTCCAGTACCAAGCATACTATCAGGGCTTAAATAATTAATACTCTGGCTTATGATGTACCTTTCACCCCGGGATCTCAAAGCACTTTGCAGTGTGTGGGGATGGATTTTTATTTTGCTGGAATAAATAGGGAAGAGAAAGATTAACTGATTGACCAAGGTCATGCTGCGTTAACATTTTATTCCTGCTCTACCATTTAACCGGATAACTGCTGTGACCTTGTAAAGCTAGAAGTCGGCTGCATTTTAAAGCTAACAATGTAAAGATAATCTCCCCTAAAGTGTGCCATATGTTTGTGATTAGGCAAAAGAAAAAGCTTCAGAAGAATTGCTCATCATGCGAGTGTTCACAGTGTTCTCCGGGGTATTATAGCTGGAATTTTCAGCGGAGCCTGAGAGCAGTAGATGCAAAGCTCCCCCTCCGTTTCAAGGAAAAATGGTTTCTCAGCATCCCTGGGCACTGCTGAAAAATGAAGCTTGTATACCTTGGAAGTTTTCCAATTAGAAAAACTGGGGTGATCAGGTGAGACCACGGAAGGCATGCCGGTCCGTTCCCGCAGAAGTTTGATCCAGGAAGCTCAAGATGCCACCACAAAGCCATAAATCAAATCTTTTAGCAATGGACACTGGTCTGCGTGAGGGAAGCCATTTGGGATATAGCTGTTAGAGGCAGGCCGACGGTCCAATATGTCAGTAAAAGACAAAATGGACTAGTAGATTTAAAAAAAAAAAAAAAAAGGCTTATCACCACAAAGGTACTCAGGAACAAATGTGCTCTGCACTGCCTGGCTCTGGGTTCCGAACACGTGTCCGCCCCTTCTGCTGAGCCATGCCCTGGCCAGCCCTCACTCCCCTTCCAGCCACCACGAGGACAGACGACCACTCTTGGCATCAGCTCCTTCAGGCCTCTCTGCTCATGTTGTCCCATCGGCGCTCACAAGCGCAGCCGGGTGCGTGTTCTGGTCCACCCCACGGCACGGGCCAATTGCAGCCGGGGGTGCAGCCAGGAGCCACCGCCCTCCCCTCCTGCACAGCCCAGCGCTGTCGCCCCAGCCAGCCCAACGCATCCCAGTGAGTCAGCTAGGCTGGCATCCTCTTGTAAAGCAGATAAACTCAACATATTTCCAATGATTTTTCAAGGACATGAGGATGTTGTAACGTTTGACTGTTTTCTTGTGACCCTAAGCTGATTCTGCAAAGCTATGCCAGCCTCAAATACCGACCAGATGAACTCAGAGGAGAGCAATGGGCTGCAGAAAAGGAGGCACTTGACTTGGCAGGGAAAGAAAACAATCTTTTTTCTCTGCGCAGCTCCCCCAGAAGTGAGTCAGTAGGCCTGACGAACAGAAAACACAAGTTGCCATAGAAACACGCATGCCTTCCACCAGGAGGAGAAAAAAATGTAGGCCAATATTTCTGCTTAGCTGGCTCTGGTTCTTGCTGTGCTCCTCAGCCTGCCTGCATCCCAGGGCTGTATTAGCAACTTGCATTTATTTTGCCCCCAGCTGAGAAAAGCCCTTGCCCCCACCGCCTGGGGAAGCTGCAGCTTCGTGCGCGCACACGCGCGTGCGCAGTGCCTGGGACAGGGACATGCATGTCCCCGTGCCAGCGCCAGGGCTGCTGCTGGGTGACTGGGAATGAGGAGCCCCCTGCGATGGGGAGGGCAGCGGGCAGGGGCTGGGCAGTGCCCCCGCACCGGCAGCGCCCACCCCCCAAAGAGCATCCTTTTGTGGCCTTCCCTGGCCAGCGAGGCAGGAAGGGCTGAAAGAAGGGTGAGAGTAATGGGTTTGAAATGAAATGTTCCTGCTGGATTATTCCAGCCACCTTTGCTTTAAATAAACCCCTTTCCTCCATACTGTAGGTTTCTCATCTGTAAAACAAGGGTGAGCCCTCAGCGGGGTGGAAACACGTACAGGTCATTAATGTATGTAAAGCCCTCTGCGATGCTCCGAGGGAAGGGGTGCCATGATGTGGGCGAACACAGATGTACGCCTCAGCGGCTGCTCCTTGCTCTCCCTCAGGTGGTCTCCATCGAGGCAACCCCAGTAGGTAACATGGGAATGAATAATTACAAACCCGACGGATCGAGCCAGTACTCCGAAAGCTGAGGAGTCAGGAGCTGGCTGAACGAGAAGACGTGCTCTCCTCGCACGGGCCGTCGCCTAGAAAAAACACAAGTGTCTTTGCGAATGGTTCTTACAGTTGAATAGAAATGATCACTCCTGGACCATCCTTTGATTTATTTTGTTCCCTGAGTGCATGTTGCTGTTGGTTTTCACTTTTAAATGTACACACAGGGAAGTTTGGTTTATTTCTTTTCATGCCCCTGTTCTTGCAGATTGCATAAAGGACAAATGGCCTGCTCTGTATTCAGTGGGCTGTTGTGCTGTAACGGGACTATAAATAAAAACAATCTATCAAAGGGAAGAAAATCCACTTCCCCCCTATTATTACCTGTAATCTTTTGTGACTCACTTCTATGGAAGAAAATACCAAACAGAAAAGACATTTGAAATTTGGCATTCGGGCGCAGAGCGGTGTGAAGCCCAGCGCACAGCTCTTGCTCACTGGATAAGATCACCCGCCGGGCTCTCGGAGCCCGTCGTAGCAGCTCTGAGACAACAGGCAGCTGCCCCATGCCAGTCCTGTGCCCGCGAGCGCTGGCTCCATCAGGGAGCTGATGGAAAATGCTGAAGGAAATGATGGAGAGAGCATGTTCCTCCGGAGCAGGGCAGATCACCCAGCCACCAAGAGCACAGAGAGGATATTTTTCAGTTCAGCTCAATAGTCTCCAGAAAACATACGATCAGGTGCATAATGCAAAAAGCTGCACATTTTTAATGAACTGACTCAGGATCTCGACAGCTGGAGAGGCAGGTGGCGGGTGGTAACACCTCTCCTTCTAAAAGGTCTTTCTGGTTTTGGGGGGAGGAGGAGAGCATCTTAATCCATAAGCGATCTATGTCATTTGAGTGGTGATATGACTCTTGGGTTTAATATGATTTTCAAATCCCTCCAGGTGAAGACAGCTTAATGCAATTATCTACTGATTGTGAATGAAGACATATCCATAAAAACCAAATTCCTACAACACATTTACTTCAAGACATTCTAGTTGGAAAAGTTTTCTTTTTGCTGTAAAATAATGAGTGAAAGAAGAATAAAGAACTAATGGATCTGGTTTAGCCTTTAAAAAACCGCAGTTTGCAATGGCACAAAGCCCTCCTACTGCAATAAGAGCTATGTAAAGTGGTGGTTGCATGGATTTGATTCTTCATAAGGTGTAAACCAAAGGAACGTTCTTATGGCGATGCTGGTGTTACTACCTTGGAAAGAACCCACTGGTCCCCACTTCCAAATGTGCTTTGCTCATCCCCTGTAACTGCTCCAATTTCAGGACTCACCACACTATAAAAATGGTAAAATGCATTTTTAAATGTGAAGATGCAAGTAAAGTGCAAACATTAGCACCGGCACGGCAATTGGTGACTTTGGATCACCCCAGCAAAACGATTGCCATGGCTTGACAGTACAGGCACAGGCGTAAGCTGCGTTTGCCCAGGAGATTTTGTCAGTGTGACTTTTAGTGTAGATTTCACATCAAGTACAGCATCAAAGGGCACTTTGTTGGAGCGTAACTGCTTAAAAATCGCCGGCTTAAAAATCTGAGCAGTACATCCCATCATACTTGACATTGCTCTGCTGGCAAAAGCGGGCAGTTCAGCCAGGCTTCTCGCCGGCTTCAGCAGCCCCACGGCCCCTCGGAGCCGGGCAGCCCTCCGAGAGCCTGCAGGGTGTCTGCAGAGCTCCGCGGGGTTCATTCCTGCTCTGCTGTGGCCTGGGGAAAGGCGCTTCTCACCCTTCTCTGTTTACCTGCCACCCTTTGTTTGGGTGCTGTTTGGTTTTTCCTGTCCCGAATGCTTGTTTTCTATGACAAGATCTGCCTGTTTCAGTGGTACCCACACTAATGCTCCCCCGTCTTTTTAATAGTTACTGTAATATAGATAGATAATAATCACTGGGGTTTTTTTTAGATATGTGCTTTGGGAGTGCAAGAGTCAGTAAAACTTATTTTATAGATAAAAATCACTGGATAGGTTTAACAAAAGTAGAACAAAATTCAAGAGAAACTTAGCAATGTTTTCACAGGGGAAGAGAGAGTCTAATTCTGTGGCTGCCACTCTGCTGGATTCAGTATGTGGGACACTTCCCTCTGGGAAGGAATAAGTAAGATAACGTTGAGTTAAAAAAAAAAAGTCCTAAGCTTACTACAAGATGAGAACTTAAGAATATGTTAAATTCAACAATAGTTTGTACAGGAAAGTTGTTTAAAAGTGTAAAATGTCAATATTGAAAAAAAAATTTCTTCCAGTCCATACTGTCCTGTTAAATAATTTTCAAGTGACGGGAAGTTTGATAGAGTAAGTGTAAATGCAGTATGAACTAACGCATGATGTAACATCGGCTCCAGCACTGCTTTTTTCCCAGGTTGGACATCTGCTGGTTCCCGTTCCTTCTTTGTGCGCTGCAGCACCTATTTGAGTGCCCAAGCTCTGTGCGCTGAGTACTAAGTCCTGTGTGCTGAAGTGATGCCACCACGTCGAGTTTTCCCAGCGGCGACGCTGGCTTCCGCTCCCTGGCAGAGGGAAGCAGCTCACGGTCCTTCTCTGGCTGCTCCTCACTCTGCTCGAGACGTTGGTTCAACCACAGCTGCCCTCCTGCCCGGCAGCTACCGCTGATGAGGTAGCGTGAATCAGCAGAATTCTTTTGACCTAAAAAGGTCAAAATTTTGCAAATGTAAAAGCTAATCCTGTAAACAGCCATGTGTTGCGATTTGCTGCCCCAGTTCATTTCCAAGGGCAACTCGCATGTGACTTCAGTCCCTTACATGCAACTTTGCTGAAATCATACTGACATCTCAACCTTAAAAATGGAGTTTGCCATTTGGGAAGTATCATTAAATCTTTAAAAATATAAAACCAGCACAGAATTACAACTGAAAATTCATTCAAAAAGAAAGCAAATATTTCTCTTCACAGTTCTAAGAAATGAAGGAGGAATATGATGCCTTCGATAACGTAGGCTCCAGCCCAGCAAGCTGCCTTCGTTTTAAGCACAGGACTACGGTCTTGAGGCCATGGCAGCGCTAAAGCCGAGTCTGTGCTTACTGGCTAAGCTGAAGCAGATCTTGATTATTTTGTTGCTTCCCACCACCTTCCAAGAAAAAAAAGAAAATTTTAAGGTAAGAAGTGAGAGTCCTCTCTCCATCTCAAGCTCGCTACTTACATCAAGGTATTACTGCTCACCAAAATAACCTATAAAGTCCAAGGATTTAGGTTTGGCTAGAATATTTAAGTCTCTGTAACAGGTGTATAAAGTAAACGCTATTCAAGCATACACACTAGGCCTGTGTTTACATTGAAAGGAATAGTGTAAAAGAAGAACCACAGAGGAAATTTTCTGTTCAAGAATGAGTAAGAGGTAACCAGCTTCCCAATATGCTGATTTTAAATGTTACTCTCACTACTGAAGTTACTGGAGTTACCTCATACAGAGAGCTTTACATGTTGAAAGGAAGAGAGATAATTGGTGAGTGATCAAAGAATTCTGCCTGGTAATTTACAATCATTTTGGGGCAGGATTCCTGTGGAGTGGAAAACCAGACATCAGTAGGATGCTAAATGATAAAAAGCTCCTATGGAGGCAGTTATACATTCACCCAAATCTTCCGTAAAAATGCAGCAATCTCCTAAAATTTTTAATCCTGCTTTTCTGTAGAGGAGCCCTGGGGTCAGAAACGTGCATCCTTTGTGTATGGCAGAAAGAGAGAGTAACAAAGATTTTCTTCTCCTTTCCACACTTTTACTGCCAGGCAGCCATTGTGTCTCTCCTACATGCCTGTGTTTTAAAGCCTCTACATCTACCAGCAGAAGGTGATTGATTTTAATAGTATGAGTCGCATGAGTAAAACTACCCGCATACAGAACCCCGTACAGAGTCATGAGACCATCATCACCACGAAGAGCCCCCTGTCCCCAGGCAGACCCTGGCATGGTCCCCAGCCTCCACAGGAGCAATGCAGGCATTATGGAAATATGGATTTGATGGATTCCAAGGAAATACTCACCACTGAGACAAGATTATTTTAGACACATATTTTAACTTACAGTTTCTGTCAGCAGAATTTTGATTTGCACAGAAGCATTATTCCATAGTTATGTATCTTTCTAGATGGCTTCATGCCCAACACCCCCACACACCCTCAGAAAATCAGATCTGGGAAAGATCATGTTTCTTCCACGCACGACTGCGGGAAGCACCGCTCACTGGAAAGTACCCAGAAAAGGCGACTTTAATCCAGCAGATACTGATTTCTCACAATGGCTATTTTGACAACACCAATAAGATTAATGAAGATTGGTGATTAAACTAAATTGTTCTCAGTGGAAGGATCAAATAAGCACTGCAAATATAAGTGTCCCTGGTTGGAAGGGGATTCCCCGCCGCCACATTGGCTGACGCTCCTCCTGCATGGCGTGGAGGGAGAGGAGGCTGCCGTGTGCTGCGAGTGGGAGGGGGCTCTCTGGGCTCTTCTGCAGGTCTGGCCCCACAGGTTAGCTTTTAAATCACATCTCGCTTGGGACAGAAAGCAATAGACGGCATCTTCAAAGCTTTAACTGTGACTTTACATTTACATCCTTAGGTCAGGGAAAGGAGCAACTCCTGCCTTCATTGAGCAAAACGTCCCCGGTCATCAAAGCACTGCCACAGCTGAAATATAATTACTAACAAAGCTCACACTTCGTTCAGACTGATGTTAACAAAGGCATTATACATGTAACTGATCTCTGCTCACTGGCATGGTGTCACAGCACCGGGCCAGGAAGCCTTCAGTTGAATGAAGGCCCGGTTATGCTGAGCACTACCCAAATGCTGTGGCAGCTTTTGCCAGATCGGAGCTCAGCAGGCGGACAAGGAAGTGTCACCCTTCCAGATTCACACGACGTGACCTGCCGTTGGTCACAGATCTGAGCAGACCCCGAAACCCGGGTTTTCCTGCCTTGCCCATCGCCTTCCCTGCGAGGCCGTGCTCTTCTCTATGCTGCCACTCCGTGCTGAAAGCAGACGTCTCTGTGTCGTTGGATTTAACTATCAGCCTTCTGGGTAACAAAATGTCTTTTTGTCTTACTAAGAATTAAGAGGAAATGTTTCATAATAAAGTAAGGCATGCTGTGCTAGTGATTTCAACTGTTTTTAATAACCTAGATCAATTTTTTTCTCCCACTTTCTCCAGATTTGAAAGCTCAATTAATTTTGAGCTACAACGCTGTCTATCATTTCAACCACATGTGGCAGAGCGAGAATTCATGCGAGAAAATGGTTAATTTTTGGTATCTTCTGCTGCCTAATGACAGGTGTGCTGTCCTAAATAATTAGCTTTCAAAAAGGGATCCCCTTAACCCTTCTCTAAAACTGGTTAGTGATCTCGGTTTTACTTCATTAAGCTCTTGACAGCTCAATGTACTCACATCTGTTACTATTTGGTAGTTTGATTCCAAGAACACAAATCGCTTCAAGAACTGGCAACAAATTCATTCAGGCTCGGGATGCAGATCAAAATCCATCTGTTTACTAATCAAAAGCCATATTTTAATCACAGTACAACAATGGTGTCAGCAATATCGTAACTTAGGCTTTCTCTCTGCCCTAAACATGATAGGTAGTACTCTTCATTTAAGGTGCATTTATTTGAATTGGATATTTAAAATGCAAGCAGCCTGATATTCAAGGAGTTAATCAATCTGCTTGCACTGGACTAGGTCATCAAGCATTTTTTACCTACAGGCTTAACCTGGAAGTTTGTTATGATTTTTTTTTCTTAATTCCAGGTAAAACCTTGGCCTGATTCATCCCACCTGATTCATCACTTAACTATGGCAATGAACTCAACTCTGCACAAGATCCAGTCTGAGGGAAATGAAAGAGAATCTCAGATTCCAAAATGTTTGGCTTAGCCTAGGAGGGCTGAGGAGAGACGATGTGGATTATGATGGGGAGGATTCGAAACAGGGAGGATGTTTTTGCTGTACAGGCATCACAGCGTCATATCTCAGGGGCACCACAGACAGTTCGATAGGTTCACAGTAACTCCAGAAGACCGCCAAAATGAGAAATAGCAGTTTGCACCGCGAGAGTACCCACTGCTGCAGGCAGTCGGGTGAGTAAAGCTCTAACCTTACCTCCTGTGACACGGGCTGTGAAACGGGCTGTGGCTGCATCTCGGCAAAGGAGCAGCTGCCCTGGATCCACCTCAGACTCGGAGCGCGTGAGCAAAGGTGCTGCTGAGCTGGACAACTGCGTGCAAGTGGGCAAGACGGATGACAGCTTGTGTGAGAAACACAGGCCCACAGAGCACCCTTGGGGAAGGCTGAGGACGGTGAGGGCTGTTGGCTCTGCCCTCTGTTCAACTCGGATGGGGAAGAGAATGCAGGTGAACCCCTGAATATTTCAGTTTCTTTGGGATGAGAGACAGATGCGAGTACAAGGCAAGACAGTGACTTTTTAGTTCTTCATCTTCTCAGAAAAAATAAAAGAGCAGAGCACCTAAATTGACATGGCACATTGGCAGACAGACAGAAGAACAAACGGAAAAATAGTGAGACTGTAAGGAAATTACTGCCTTGTTGCAGCTGCTCTGCGGAGGGTCAACTCAGATGAGGAGATCTGTAGATTTATTTTCCAAAATCACAGAGAAGGACTTAGATTGCACTATGTGACAAATCAGCATATGGCTGAATGTGTTAGCTTCTAATTGCAAGGGGCATTTTGATTTTAAAAGAGCCGGTGAGATGATTGTAAAATTGTGCCATATCATTTAACTGTGATTCCTATAGCACTGTCAATGGATGGCAAATGTAGAGTGGTCAGGGGCTATTACAGGATAATCGCCTCTTCAAATGAGAAAATCTGCAGACATTAGGCAGCATAATTCCCCACGGAATTCATTCTTCTAGGTGGGCTGCTGGCCTTGCAGAAGCTTTGCTAATAAGGGATTAAAAGTTACCCCAGTGGTCCTCTAGAAAGACTTGGAGAAAGGCAAAGGGGAAGGAATAGTTCTAGACTAGAAGAAAACTAAGTAGAAGGTCAGAAGACACTGACAAAATCTTTGTTGATTTTTTGGACACATAAGAAAAATTAAATAAGGGTCTGCATTAAGTTTCTCCAGGTTTTCATATGTTTGTTTATCACGTCTGCTATTTGGGCTGTTAGCACGTAAGTGTGCTGTTCTTCTCCATTGTTAGTGTTTCAAAGGCAACAGTGAAGTAGGGGGTGTGCAGTTGTGAAATAATATGAGCGTATTCAATAGCTATTACGAAAGATTCAGAAAGCAAGGACTAACGATAGCGCCTGAGCAACCAGACTGTGTAGCTCCCACTGCCAAAAGTGGTACCAGACACTTGGTTTGCATCTGGAGTGCAGGAGGAGAGGCCCCGGGCCAGACAGACAGTGTTTCTGTGCAGACTCAGCAAGCCAAGAACATGTGGGACACGAGGTCTAGACTGGATACAGCAGTTTAGTGAGCATCTGCTGGGAGGGAAGCTAATCCAGGATTATAACGTGCTGTTCAAATTGCATATGCTTTGAGAGCAACAGAACACACTTGTAGCAGGTGTTTTCATGATGAAATTTTCTTTATGCACATACTAGCTGAAAATGTCAAATAGAAACAAGTGTGTGTGTGATGGATGATGAAAAAGAGCATTTGAAGTTCAGAAAGAAAGTACAACGGCATTTCGATTCATCTGAAAATACTTGCATTTTTCAAATGGTAAATTTGCATTTCTATGCAGAACAAATACATATGGAACTGCCAAGCGGGCTTAACTGAAGATTTAATTGATTCAAAATCAAATTTGCCAATTTCTTGCACCTGTATTCTAGTTGTGGAGTTGCAGTTTCTCATTGACCTCGTATACAAACAGCTCCTCTGCTTCAACTAAGAACTACTGCTCTGGAATAGCTGTTCCTGAAGAAATTCATCCTTACACCCACCAAAAGCATGAGCTCTTACGATGTCAGTGAGGTGACCAGAAGCAAATTGCGGTGCTGGATAGAGTTCTAAAGGCAGTGTAGAGCTCTGTCAGTGCAATGAATTGTAGCACTGAAGCCATCAGTAAATTCTTGACCCTATGAAAATCCACAAACTTTTGACACTAATTGCAGTTTTCACCCATTATTTTCTTTGATATATGGTAAGTCAGTAAGATCCTAGTTTATTCATACCTGAAAAGAAAAGCCTAAGGGATTTTACAAGATGGTTAACCTATGACCACTACATTAAGGCTTCAAAACAAATGTGACTCATTTGCTCAGGGATGACAGATTAATAAATTGTTACACCTCATTATCCCCTTAATACCTGATGGCATAGCTTAGAGGAAGTCTGGCAAATGACGTAGGCCAAAGGTCAGTGCTCCTTTTTCAAAAAAAAGATTACAAACCTTAATACAAATATAAATGATTCAGTGGATTTATAAAGAGGCAGCAGAAATCTTAGTTTGGGTTCAAACAATACTTATTGATGTAGAAATTGCACATCAAGCTCTAGAGCATGGTGCGAGGCACAGGATGTGGAAATGGCAATGGATGCAGCTGTGTTTCTGAGTCCTGCCTCAGGGACTGCCACCCTCAGCAATGCTGGTGCCACCAGACGTCCCTGCACCACAAGGCAGGTCCCTGAGCTGCGCCACCGAAGCAGACTGTGAACTGCTGGCAGTGAAGGCACCACAGCTGGGCTACTCCAGGGCTACCAATAACCACAACAGGGTGTCTCCGAATTCCTTTCTCTGGGTTGGAACATCAATATAAAATAATAAAGAGAGTAAGCAGTAGATTAGATACAGTCCTGCAATTCCAAAACCGTGACTCAGGATGAGGACTCTCTCGAGTTAAGCTTTAAAATAGTACCTCATTTTAAATGGTTAAGCTTTTGCGCTTTGTAATGTCCCTAGAAATCGTCAAGCCTGTAGGGTCATATTTGCAAGCTTTTATCAACAACTGGGAAAATGAAAGGAATATTTAAAATAACAAAACACTTGCCTGCAGGAGTTAAGGAAAAGGTGACTATCGTGAAAGCTGTGATGCAATTACAAGACCTGGAAGCTATGAAATACAACTTTTATTATAAAAAGATGAAACTAGCTACAAACACGCTGAGGTTTACACATTGATTAGTCTTGGCAGAGAAGGTCATAAAAACAGAAGGTAATAGGAAGAAAGGTTGTGGCTCAAAATAATTACTCTTTATGGTAACACTCATGCATTTTCTGTGCAGGCATGTGTAAACTTTAACGGATAATGTGTAGAACAGAGCAGGGCAGAGAAAACTACATAACTAAGCAAAAATACTGTATTTTTGGAATTGCCTCTACATCTGTGGAAATAGGTGAAGATTTGCTAAGCCGTGGAGTGGACAATTTTAAAACGATTGTGAAGGCAGCTGAGTACAATTTGAAAGTGTCACCGCAGCCAGAGCACAAGCAGAACACAGACTTTCATGCCAGTATTATGCATGGAACTGCAAAGGCTTTTTGTTTCCAGAGTCACAAATAAAAATAACCTAAACTATCAGGTCAAGAATGTCTGGTGTGCCAGGCCTGGCAAGTGGCACGAAATAACCTTAAACCAGCCAGAGACGGTGAGTGAGGAATTCCCCTTGTGAAGGGAAACACTATCCATGCAGTAGGGTAGAGGTCTGAGATGCTCAGGTGAGTATAAAAAAAAGGGGGAAGCATGAAAGAGGAGAGTTTATTTACATCAAAAATCACTGAAAAGTCACTGTCGGGATATAAATCAATGCTGTTCCTTTTCAGCTTTAACATATACAGAGATCCGTAAACTCGGGGCCAAGCAGCTGAGAGAGAAGCCTTGCTCTCCTGCAAAGTCAAATCGAGTTCAGACGCAGAGAAACTGGTCCTTACTTTTTAGGCCTCTTTTCTTGTCGATTAACATTGCTGGTGTGACTGCAACCACCCATTACCAAGTTATAGTCTGTTTTGCTACTACAAAAGATACAAAGTAGATAAAACATAAAGTTTCTGTAAATAAAGATGTCATGTACAAACAAACATGTATTCTGTTTGGCAGCAAATACCTCTGTTACCAAAGCACCTGGCATTTTAAAATGTTGATATTTGTATCTTTCTCTGCTGAATATTTTAAGCATGAAGAAATGTTCCGGAGAAAGAATTACAGTAGGAAAGGAACACTATAACCATTAAACTCCGCCATGTTAGAGATTAATTCATAATGTCACTTGCACTAAAAAATTACTTGTATTTCACCTCTCTTTTTCCAAAGGTCTTTAATTCTTCCTCTGAAAAGGAATGTTATTTTTGCTGTTCAATTACATCTTAACCATTCAATCAGATCGAGCTATATATAAACGTATGGACCCTTGTTTCAGATTCCCTTACTCAGCTTTTACTTCATGAAGAGAAGAGCTGCGTTCCAAGGTCACAACTGATTAATCTTGACCTGTGAACCTTGAAAGTGTAAAGTCTTAATATAAATGTATTACTCTACATAGTAAAGTGAAATGTACTCTGTATCCATGACAAATAATGAACTGAATTTTTCTGACTTTACTCTTTAGTTGCTAATTAAGCACTTAACTACAAGATCTGTTAACTCTTCAGTGCTCTCTGGATAAATGATGTGCCTATAAAAAGAGTGAAATCATTTGGCCCTTTGAGCAGGTGTGATGGAGGGATCTTCTCCTCAGGTATTTTGCAAAAGATGGTTTTTTTTGCCACAGGCATGCTTCAGCCTTATAAAGAATGTATCATTAACAAGCATTAAGGCCTGTGTTTAACAAGTGTTTAAGGTTTCCAATAGAATTGTGGCAATATTTTTATATTACTGATACTATTATATATTTCTGGTAATATTTGTTAGAAATTAAGCCACAAGACTGAGGCAAGTGAGTTATTTTAGAAGAAAAAAAAAAGGATACTGTCATCCCAAATTCAGTTTTAGAGTAAATAAACTAAACAAACTGAACTAAACAAAGGTTTAAGGAGAAAAAGCCCATTTTCTTTTAGTGGCATCACGTGAAGTTAAGCTTTTGAAAAGAAAACACCTTTTCTTTTACTTTCATTAATATGTGCCTCTGGAGGGTGTATCTCATGCACCTTTCTATAGCAAGCCTAATCTAAGCAGAGGAGCAGAAGCCTGGGCTCTTGAGATGCTCTTGATGAGCAAACCCAAGTTGTGTTTCGATGCCCATCGCAGGTGAGATGATCAAACACCAGTGTACACTTCAGGTCCCTTGGTGCAGCCCCACTTACACGTGTTTCCACCACGCGACACCAGTGATGCCGGTGGAATTCCTGCAGCGAGGGAACTCCTACCAGTGAGGGGAGCTGGGCTTCCAGAGCCCGCGAGAGGCTGGGAAGGAGAGGAGCGGCAATGCTCTGCAGCTCTGCTGTGTACAGTGCAAACAAGAACAGATAACATCTGTGTGCAGGGCAGTCTTACAGAGCAGCTGTCATCATCTGTGCAGTTTAATGGCAGCCTCTGAGAAGAAAATGAGATATACCACCAAATGGGACTCACATCACCTAGCACTGTTAAGGTAACCAGAAGACAGTAAAGTCAAAACAAATTTACCAGGTGCTTCTTGTAATTGCAACCAGGACTGGAAACATTTACAATTGTGACAATGCAATTAGTTGTGCTCAACAGACACCGTGAAATCACTTTCAGAATACATTAGGACAGTCTTACACGGGTGTTTTCAGCAAGTAGATGCCATATTTCCTGCAGATCTGAGCCCGATGCAATTGAAAACATAATAAATCTATTTTTATCTTTAATCATTCATTTGAAGTACTGACAGGCACATTAGGCACTTCTGTCTAAAATTAGTTCTGTTCATGCTGGAAGCAACCATTTATTCTATCAAGCTATTTGTACGCTTAATATCAGAAGACTTCTTTTGGGAGATGTTACTGGCTTTGTGTGAGGTTTCTCTGAAATACCTTGTTTGGTTCCTAGAACACAGTGTTGCTGTCGTCATTAATGTCCTAAAGCTCTGTGAATGATATGTCACTAAATGTCACTAAAATCTCCTTTAAAATGCAGATTGCTCTGGGAAACAATATACCAATGTGCTTTCTAGAAATTAAGCAGTAAAATAAAAGAATAGTTGGTTTAGGAAATGCCAGAGTTTGACCGCACCATTGCATTTTACCATACTGAAGGGTGCTGTGGCCATCACAAACCAGCAATGGATTCTTCCCCTGTGGCGCACCCAGGGCTGCAGTGGTCAGTCTTTGCAGTGGTAGCTCCAGCTGCTGTCTTTGGGCCCAAGGCCAATAATAACAAACATCTCGGTAATAAATGAAACCTTCCACTATGCACAGAGCCTGATCAGATGCTCTGGGGGCACAGAGAAACCCTAACCCTGTTTATGACACTGCACTACCAGTTCTATTAGTCACATTTTCTTAATGTGGTTTCCTGTTAAAGGCTTTGGAGGACTCAGGAGCACATGAAACAATCTTCCACGCCTTAAGCCAGCGCTGCTGTTGCAGCCCTGCGCATTCGGCAGGGCCTAGGCAGCTCTCAGAATAGGTGACAGCTGTGCTTATGTCCAAAGTGCTTATGTACTTAGTAGGACTCATTTAGAAAGACAAAATGAGATTTTAAACTAGGTGTCAATTTGTGTCCGAAGCTGCCCACCACCACAGGAGAACACACAGCAATTCCTTCTCTAGACACTGTGCCATTTCACTGCCATCCTCCCAGAAGAGCAAGTGTGAAGGCGGCAAGGGTTTGGCCGTCACAAAAGTCTTCAAGGTGGCATAATCCATGTATTTACTATAACTCCATCTGATCTAAATCAACATAAACTCATCGCTTCTGGACGCTCCATTTGAAATGATTGTTACTTTTCCTGTGGTTGGGCTGATCAGCCACTGGATGTCACTATTAGTCTGAATACATAAACCCAAACGGCATTTGTTTGGCATTAGAAAATTTTTAAAGACAGGATGAATCTGAGCATACTGCATAGCGATAATATTTTCAGACGCTGAAAGCATTTGTTCAAGTCTCACATTTCCATCAAGTATATGGTATAAGAAGTGCCTGATTTAAGACACTTTTTTTCTCTTTTGGGGATTCATTTATGAATCTGACAGCAATTTGTTTGTTCTCAATTTCACTGCTTTCCTGACACCAAATTCATGTCCTGTGCCACGTGCTAATTCCTACGCAGAACCGGCATCCTGCAAGGTGTTCCTGAGTTGGCCCCAGCTACATGGCGATTTTTCCCAGGGATGGAAAGAAGCTTTTCCACACCCCTGGCATAGCTCACTGTCTCCCTCCCATGGACAGCCCCCACAAAGGCGTTTCAGAGCTGGCCGGCTTTCAGTGCAGACAACAAATGCCTTGAGATCTTCAATTCCAAATTTGATTCTCTCTGATCAAAATGAGTCCAGAGTCACAGCTACAGAAAACGTCCCACATCAGGAGCTTTCAAGATACACTGCTGAATTAGGAGAAGAGAAAAGGAAACTTTTATTCTTTATCTCCTAAAATCTTCAGGTATCAAGTATCAAAGTACAGAAAACTAAGATAAACTAAACTAATGTTCTTCTTTGTAGGGTTAAAGGCCAGAAGATCTGTTTCTCCAAAGGATGAGAAAAGTTGCACTGGCAAAGTGGTTGTAGGGTGTTTGCACAACCAGCCTGAATAAGCATAAAATCATTGAACACGGTGCAAGGTAATGGAGAATTTGAGCCAAGGAGCATCAAATGAAAATGGAAAATCCAGAAAATACTACTACTACTACTAATAATAATAATAAAAAAATCCAACTCTACAAGTTAGATGATGTGAATCTTACTTTCATAAAACTCCATTTTGGCAAGGTCACAACTATATTGCAAAGAGAGCCAGTCGCAGCCAGTATGAAACAAAAACCTGAAATGCCAACTCCTTCCCGTACAGGGACAGCGTACTTATCTTGGAGCAAAAGGTCATTTTGCCTAGGGTGGAAATCTGCTGTAAGGAAATACAGAAACACTCAATGCTAAGGACCAAAAAAACCTCTCTTGAACGTCCCACTGACGGCAACAAAACAGCTGGTGACAAAATCACATATAAAAACAATCTAGACAAAGTTTTGTTAACATATAAATTAGGGTTTGTTTTGAAAATTATGATAAACACTAGAGAACAACTTTGAAATTAAAAACACCAGAATTGATTCTCACCAGCCCTCATAACTAAAAAAAAATAAAAAAATTAAATTGGTAACTGCTTTTAAGTCTATGATACACAACTAGAATTAAGGAAATGAGGATCAGGTCCATTTTCCTGATGGTATGTACTTTTGTGCATTTATTTTCTACTATAAAATTAACAGCATGATTTTTCAACACTTCTTCAGCCTAAAATACAAAACAATTTAATTATCCAATTGACATTATATGAAACCACTTCATTAGAAGCTCTTTATCTCAAAGAACAACATCCTTTAAGAGCAGTACTCATGAAAGGGACTCCAAGCCAGGGCAGGAGACCTGCCACTGCAAGGTCACCTTTCAGCCTTCATTGGGGTGATCCCCGGGGTCCCTGCACGGCCCCAGTGCCGGCGGCTGGCTGGCCTTTGCTCCGCCAGGAATGGCCCTGACTGCCAAGCCATGGTCCTCATGCTCCAGGAAAGACGGAGCATCACACAGCTCTCTCGCAGCAGCTTGGAGCAGATCGATGACATCCCTGCTTAGCCAGATGCTCACAGTCCAGTCCAGACACCGAATGGGCTGAGTTTGGCTGCACTTGGCAGCCTTGAGGCAGAACAAGAGGAGGCCTCTTAATATCACTATATCAAAAAAGAGACAAATGTATTTGAAGAAGAAGACAATTGAAGCAATTTTATGAAAAAGGATGACCACTTTGTTTTACAATTATTTTGAAATAATTATTTAAAATAATTAGATTGCTCTGAACAAATACTGTATTTTGACACAGGTATAATCACTGTAAATGACATTAAGAGCTTGTCTACAGGCAAATGGCATTGCTCTGATTGTAATGGGATTGTTAAAGCTCAGCAAATCCCCAAGCCCAGATATAGTAGACAGAGCAGAAAAGGAAGGGAAGGAAGTTATACCAGAAAACCTAAAACATCTTGGGCTTACACTGACATAGGTATTTCAGCCAAAAGAACTCCTAGCTAACCAAAACAATTGGACCTGAGCAGAAGCAAGGCTGAAAGAGGAAACTGCAATGGAAGCCATGCTGAAAATTTGCCACATTTGAGCTTGAAAGAGAATCTGAGAGTGCGCCATTAAGGGTGTCTTTTAACAGTGTCCTCCTGCAGGCTGCACAGCAACTTGGGCAGAGGAGATGTGACCATATGGAAGTCCAAGGGGCAGCTTTTCAGCGTTGGGAGTACCGACCTCCTCCAGCCGGAGCTCTGGCAGGTGCCAGCGAGAGGCAAATGGCCTGCAGGGACCTGTGGCGGTGATTCTCCAGACATGCTGAAGACTTTTAAATAATAGCTTACAAAACCAATCGAGATATTTGCCGTGTCTTGAGAAGAAAAGTTACAACCGACAACAACCCAGGGAATACCAACCCAGTGTCGGTATTCCCTCCCCTCTAACTCCTAAAGAAAGTGGAAAATAAAAAGCCCACAGCAAAAGGTACACATGAACAGGTCAAGAAAAAAAGACATTACAGCGCACAGACAGTTCCTAGAACCAAAATCCCTTAGTCAGCCCCATTATGAATTTGAGCAAGCTCCTCTTAGTCTCCCCGCGCTGACCCTCCAGTCACACAGGGCAACCCTGGCCATGATGCAAGACGTGCAGGCTGAGCATCAGCGGGTGCATTAGAAGAGCAGCGGCGGGTTTGGGATCAGAACCCTGACACCAGGAAAAGCTCCACTCTGCCAACAGTTCCCCCAGATCGGAGGAAACAGATTTTAAAACCATTTAGAGAAAGCCTTTACAAAAAGTCCTGGGCACTGGAGTTAACAGCAAAATTCACACGAACTTTGATGGAAACAAAAGCGAGTTTAAATCAGTAACTACCTGCACCAGGTTCTGTCTCAAAAGCTGAAAACTAGAAATGAGAAGAACGACTGACCTAAATATTCAGAAATTACTTAGTGACTGTTAGTGAATCTATTTTTGAGCGGTTAACTACAGACTTCTCAAATAAACTTGATCACCAGAGATAAAACTTTAACAAGACAGCACCTTTTAATATATCTCAGTTTGAGGCATATAGAACTTCTAATCACTCCAGTGAAAAATTGGGTCAGAGTTATCCCCATCTTCCCCAAAGTGCTGTAAAACTAGATTTAAGTGTATATATATTTAAATTAATGTATAATTATATATTTATAATTTTGTATTTTACTTAGCGGAGATGGCAAAGTACAGTAAGAGCTGAAACCATTTTGGATGGTATTCACTAAAGGACAGCAGTAAAAACACCAACCACAGGGCATTTTTTGCTAAGTCCACTTTCAGCCCTTTCTCAATAGACAAAAAAATCTATATTAATTAGTGATTCAAAAAAACCCTCTACGGTTCCTAATGCACTAGGCGGAGACAGGGATATTTTATACCTGAATATTAACAGATATAAGATGCAATATGGCTGTAAAGAAACACATTTAGATGTTATTTATGGTTGCACAGATCTGTCAATAAGAAAATAGAGATAAGTAAAGGTGTATTATTTTCCACCAATATTTCCAAATGGCTTCATTGTATTTCTACCATATGTTCATATGTAAAGTCTTAAATTAAGAAAATTTAGGCACAACACACCTTTAGTGGGCTACATCCTCAGTAAGCTGAACTCGGCAGGTAGTAAATCACAGCTGTTTGTGCGGGTGGGCAATGTAGCCCTAGATTTGCTGTAAGCATTATCTGTGCTTTCATATTTCTTAAGCAGCAGCCTGTTAAGGTTCCATTTTCAAATGTTTTTCATCAATAATGCCTAAAGGTGGCATGCTCACTAAACAATCTTGCTAGAAACCATACAAGACAAGACATAAAAGACATATTAGATTACCCAGTCCATGCCTCCAAATGCAACAAAAATAAATGCAAAATGCTGTGGGGTTTGTCGCTTGCAGCATGCAACAGCTTTGCCATTAGGCTGTGCCTGATCCTTTGCCAGATTTCTTCAGAAAAAAAACGAGTGCTTGGGCGAATGGAAAGCGCTTGTCTGGAGGTCACACTGTGGGCGCTGGGAAGCAGCAGGCTGGTGTTCCACCCCTGACTTTCTCTAATATCTTACCAGGCCCTTCCTGCCTTCTTCCATCCAACTATTGGTACGGACATTTAAGCTTCCTTCCCATGTAAGTCTTACAGATAGTAAACAAAGATATCAGTGTTATTACATATAGTAACTAACGTTGATGCTGTAAGTAAATACAAGGCCCGCCAAATGAATTGGAACTTCTGCTGTCATGGGAGACAGCTGAAGAGTTTAAATTCCTAACTCATATAGTCATTCAAATACAAATTATAGGAACTGAAGTAACTTCATGCTACAGTTCCAATTTTACATGCTTCAATAGTGATTGCTGCTGCTTCCCCACTCCTCACCTGCAAGAGAGGGACTCCCTGGGTCTTACACCCTGCATTCCAACAGCCCTTCCAACGACAGGGTCCGTTACTACGGCCCACTCCAAATACCACATCTATAATAGGTTTTTCTCCACCCAAACTTGTTGTATTTTTTCCAAAGTTGATCTCCTCCTCCTCCTAACTCAGAATCACCTGGGGGGAATTTCCTCCTGTCCTGCCTTGCTCCATAGAAGTTTCGTTCTTACCCCTCCGAGCCGCTCTCCTTTCCCTGTCTGCCTCCCCCGCTCCCCGCTCAGCCGCCGGCAGCTGTACCCCGCACACCCTCCGCTCCTCCTCCCTCCTGTGCTCTCTGCCTGCTGGGGCACGGCTTCACCATTGACTCATCACGCAACTGAGCGCAGAACGGCGTGACGGCAAGGGAATCCTGGAGGACACGGGGGTGCTGACGAGGAACTGTCACAAGATGAGGGCTTTGGACCGCAAGGTCCCCACCACCAGACAGCACCTGTGCACCTCTAGATGAAGTGCTGTGTGCCTCCATGTGTCACACTGTACGGGTAGGGCTCATTCCCAGGTGTGCTCTATTACAATTACGAGGATCACTGCCATTTCAGGAGCGCTGCAGAAATCATTTGATTCTAAGAAAGTATTCTGAAGAGAAGAGCTAGGCAGGCACTACTATTATAAATAATAGTTTCCTAATTCCTAGTTTGAATATGATAGTAATAGCTACAAACAGCTAGGCTAGAAGAACATTGTGAAGCAAAACCAACTAGATCAATTTTTCTTTTGGTGAGGAATTACTATTTACAGTTCTACTACACGAGTCCACAGTGTTGGCTTTGAGCTGCCAGCTCCTCAGGGCAAGGTTTAAATTAAGTTCTCTTCTGCTTTTTCTTCTTTTTTTTTTTTTTTTAATCAGGAAACTATTTATATTCATTTCAGGCTTTGTAATCTTCTCCAACCCACTGTTAAAAAATAACAAACAAACAAAAGAATACCCAAAGCTAAATGTTGACTCTAAACCCCCTTTTCCAGCCTCCTATTTAATCAGCCTTGTGGCATATTGGAAAATAGATCATTTAGTTCCACTTCATTATTATGGGGGTAAAAAAAATCTTGCAGTCAGGCTTAAAGCACCTAAATACCTAAAGCCATATTCTAATCTGTAAAGCACACGGGTGTAAAACAGGCAGGCAATTTTTCATTTCCTTGGGGCACCATTGTTTATGGTGACTGGCAGGGGCTTTCTGTGTTCCATCAGGCCCTTCCCAAGCACGCTGCCAGGCACGTGCAGCCGCGCGCGCTGCAGCAGGAGCAGATGATGTGCAATGGGTCGTCTATCCCGGCAGATAACGGGTACGTGGCTGTCAAGAGGGGACACGCAGGGACTGGTGCCGGGAAATCCGAAATTGCTGGCTACACCCTTAGAAATATATAGGGCTTAACTTCTCAAATGTACACTGAAATTAGCACGAATTTAGTAGTGCTGCCAGTGAAAGCCACTCACAAACAAAGCAAATAATTTCACCCTTAAAACATCTTGCAAAATACTTCCTATTGCCTACCCAGGAGAGGGGCGCCTGCCCGCAGTATGGATTTCAAACCACAGGAGAAGAGAGGTTCAGGAGACGTTCTTCTAACCTGGAGAAGACTCTCATCCTCTTGTGGTGAAAAACAACACAAAATTCTATGGTGTCACAGACATTTAGGAAGAGGATTATATGATCCCCTGTGATGGCAGCTGACTAAACTCAATTGTATGTTCCTTCAGCAGATTTTCAACTGCCATCAGACAACGTGAGATCGTTGATAAACAAGCCCCAAATTACATTAATGACAAAGTGATAATAGCTTTGAACTCATTTTGGTTTGGTTCTTTCACATGTTGTTCATCAACATTCTAATATCAAAATAAACAAATGTAAATACTGCCTGATGATGCTGGTAAAAAACATTAATAGAGATTGAAGAATTAATTAAAATGGAAAAAAACTCTCTGGGGAAGGAAGTATCTGAAATATTTGTTCTGAAATATGTAAAGCTGACCATTCCTTTCTCTGTCTTTTCTTTTTTCTTGGACTAGGCACTGCCTTCATCCATGCATACTACTACATTAATTAACTGCCCTTAGGAAGCTGACACGAAAACACCATTCTTCTGGTCCAAAATGATGGAGGTATTCTAAAAGGAGTTATGTTAAAATATCAGAGAAAGGCACAAAGTCCTCCTTTCTTTACATTTCACAAAGATAGCAAAGCATTTCTGGACCTAGCCAGAAGCAAAAACTTGTTATTTTAAGTTGTTTTCAAAATAAATCCATTTCAGGGACTAAAATTGCTCTGCTTGTTCATTGTGTACTGGCCAAAGATTATGGATATCCTTAGGTTTGCTGGAGTAGCTCCGTGAACATGTACCAGCACAAGGCAGAGCTGATGCCTTCCTCGGGGCTCAGTGTATTTGGTGACGGAGATGAGTGTCAGTTCAGTAATTATCTGCCCTCCACTGGGAGTCTGTGTCCTGCCACTGATCATCAAAAACTTGACCTAACAAAGCCTTTTCTCTCTCCAAGCTCTCTTGCACTGAAAGAACCTCTCCCTCCTCCTTGCGTGTGTCCGAAGGGCCGGTCAGTCAGGGAGGGGGGGATGAATAGCGGGGTGCTCTGGAGGCAAGTGGGGTGTCTGGGGATTTGATCTTTGCAGGCGGCGGCTGTGAAAAGCTCCATGCAGTTTGCAAGCCACAAGTTGTTATCGCCTGCTGCAGACACTGTGCTGTACACGGCACAGCGCAGAGACCGTCTGGTGGCATGTTGACTGCAGAGTGGCAACACAAGGAGCGGCTTATTTAAAAATACAGACACGTAAGCAAGGCAGAAACCCCACCTCCATGTGATTGTCTGAGAGGGATCAAATGGGCAGAAATGCC
Source organism: Dromas ardeola (assembly GCA_013398915.1). Taxonomy (NCBI): domain Eukaryota; kingdom Metazoa; phylum Chordata; class Aves; order Charadriiformes; family Dromadidae; genus Dromas; species Dromas ardeola. Next base: position 1,407,613 of record VYZM01019465.1, read on the forward strand.
ACAGATAGACACACTCCTCCCAGCATAATTGTTACTATCACAGCTGTGGTGGAGAGAGGGGGAGGAGAGCGGATGATGCAAGGAGCTTGGCATGGTGCTCAGCGATCGCTAGACTGCACCCTTTCGTAAGAGGCGAGGAAGCGCTGGAATCCACCCAAGACAGCCCAGCTCCGCGCAGTCCCCGGGCGTGCGGAGCTGGGACTGCAGAGCCCGCAGCGACACGCTGCAGCCGCAGCGGCTGCGCAGCCCCTGGCCGCACGCAGGCTCCCACCCTCCCCGCACAAAGTTCACCCAGCAGCTATACCATTGACTCCAACAACACCGGCTCGTAGTCACTTATTTTCAGAGCTCATTACAAAGAGTAATTAAATGGTCATAACGTCCCTAGCCTTAACCCTATTTAGTAGATGTGGATAATTAAGCATTGTTAGCTCCATTTTGCATCTACGGAAACTGGTGAGAGCGGCTAACACAAGGTCACAGGGCTACACTGAGTCAACTCAGGATTATAATACATCAGTTACTAGCTCCTTCATCCAAAAATGCTAGGATACTTCATGGATTTTAAGGAGTTATGGATCAAAACTGCGATTCCTGCCTTATCACTGAGAAATCTAATACAGAGAAGTATTACACGATTTAATCGAATCAAGTATTTGAGAACTTGAAATGGGCACTGGTATTCTGTATTTCATCTGTCAGGTCAGATAACCACCATCTTTTTAAACAATCTCTGTTTGATGTAGCTAATTGCTCTTCTATGCATATCCTTGTACTAACATATAACGAAGCAGTCAGATGTGACAAGTCCGATACCTGGCCTGTGGAACTGAGTTTTAAATGTTACTATTTGTAGCTGCCTAGGTAGAACCACAAAACCCCGACACTTGTTCTCTGCCGGAGTCTTTCATTTGTGTTCACTGCAGCGAAGCTCTGAGCCATTGGACCAGCCTCTCCCCTGAGAGCGCCTTCCCCGAGCTGCCTGTGGGTCACTGGAGACTGTAGTTCAAACTGCTGTATCCTTCAGGCTATATATAGCTCGATTCCTATAAACTATTATCTCACTTTTGGCCAGTCGGCTTGCTTCATTCAAAAGTGTTTATCTTGCCCTAACGGCCAGCCTAAAGGTGGAATGCTATTTTCAGACTATGAGAGAGGCCTAAAGAAAGATGCGTTTTTAAATACTCCTCTTTCCCCGATTTTTTTAATACCTTCGTACTTATGCAAGATACTACAAATTGAAGACCTCTATTTATTCACAACACATGTATAAAACTGACAAATTTTCTCTACTTACAGGTCTAAACCAATTTCCAGGGAGTGGAAAAGACTTCAAACATTTTTAGGTTTTGGCTTTGCTCCTACAGCAGACCGGTAAGGCTAAAGAAATGGCCATGTGCACTTCATGTAGGGACCTCCAGACAGTCACCAATGCGGACAACAACTATCCCAGCAAACACAGGATCATTTGAACTATCAGCTTCACCAGGTAACCCTGTCTCCCAAATCCTGATTGTCTTCCAAAGCTTTCTTAGGAAATGCATGATTATACTCACATAATGACAACAAACATTGAATTTCATACTTCCATTTAAACCTATGGAAAATTTGTGACACATTTAAAGAGTGGGAAAAGTAGACCCCCCAAGTCATGTGTACGTAATAAAACATACCTTACAAAATCCACTGAAGTCAAAAAGCCTTTAAAGGACAATTGCCTTTATTACATGTTGAAACAGTATGAAAAACAGAGATTGAAAACTGCCCCTATATCTAAAATTCTTGATGAGGACTGAGCGGAGGACCATTTCTTGCCAAGTAATTCAGGTATAATCAGGTGAGATCCACCTGTGCCACAATATGCAGTACCAGACATGGGCTGACATTCCCTGTGTTGGGTTTATACTCAAACGCAGTTCAGAAGTTAAATGACTTGGGTAGTTTCTTTCTATCGTGGACAGACCCAGCACTTACAGCGTGGCAGAATTCTGCTCTTAGCCACTGAGGAAGTGCTGTAAAAGAATAATACTGGAGACATCCAAAAGATTTAGAAAATTTTATTGCTAAAAAAGAATCCACAAACCAAACCAAAACCAATCAACCAACTAAAACAACTCAAAGCAAAGACTCAAAAAAATCAAGCTTTCTAGAAGAATTAAAGGCAGCTGGACCTGACACAGGGACAGAACTGGTGGTACAGTGATGCTCCCTCTCCCTGTCTCAGAGCTGCCTTTCCACTTGGCTCCCAACCAGTGTCCGTGTTAATTGGATGCTGAGTGATGGATCTGGCCACCTGGCACTCTGTCTGGCTCCGAGCTGATGATCAACTCGCTTGGCAGTCTAAGTGGGGAACTGGCCACCTGGCTAATACGAGGGCTACAGAATCTCTGACAAGCGGATTGCCAACCTGCTAAGACATTTTTTTATTGTGGATACTGACAGTAACTACTCTCTTTTGCTCTATTCTTCTTTCTTACCACAACTTGTATGCTCACAAAGAAACTTCCAATTCATGACCCCCTCCTCTCTTTACTTTCCTCTGTCTGCTACAGCAGATAAAGACAGACTCCTGCCTTAATTGCTAAATGAGAATACAATGAGCTTCTCGCCTTCTCCTCCAATTTCTTTAAATTATTCCAAGTTCCCTACCCCCACTCCATCCTGTCTTGCTTCTCACCATCATTCTCAACACTCCAGATTAAAATTTGTATTAGCTGATGAGTTTCACAACAATTTTTGAATGCTGTAGTTTGTTGAGTATTTTTTAATTAGTAAAAATACTGATAAAAATTAAGAATAACATCAAAACAAAGAACTGGACAAGAATAATGTGAAATCTGATTCATGCCTGAAGGCTAGATTCTCCACTTGCCTTGCACCCTGTTTTATTATTAGCACTTGCAAAACCTTAGTGAGAAAGGCCACAATTTTGATTTGATTTTTTAACATTCATTTTGCATATATTTAAGTTACTCCACAAGGAGCAAGGCAATGGAAAATGAAGAATTAAGTGCACAAAAATACATCAGTAAAGCATTCTAGAGTACTGTCCGCGTCACACAGTGAAACATCCCAAGTTGTGCCACGAAAATTAATTTTATTACTTCAAGATCTTAAAGAAAAAAAGTATTACAAGTACTGAAATTTTCTACTCAATTTCAAATGTACTACAATGAGGTTTTGGAATGTTTTTAAGCTGGTCTTGGGATACAGTAAGTAGCTAATGTCAAGCTCTTACATCCATTAAGAATGATCTGAAAATAATGTACTTTGTTAATTGCAATCATTGTACAAAAATAAGATCACTGATTGGCATAGGGCTATATTCACTCCTGGTGCGACTGCGTTAATTTAAACCAAAGATTCATTTGCACCTTTAAAGGGCCTGCTCCCGCTGACTTTAATGGGGGACTTCCCATAAGCTTAAAGAACTGGACCAGGCTGAGAAGGGGTAAGGTGGCTCAAGGATGGGACTTCTGAATTCTTAAACAGCCACAGTTTAACTGAAGTTAACAGAAACAATTTGGTTTCTCCAAGTGGCAATTACAGACCTTGGTTTTCTCTTTTCATTGTACATGTGCTACAGATCCCAGAGGGCAGTATACTGTAGTTCTGGCCCCACAGTTTAGAGCAGTATAGCTTGGCGCTGGTGCTGAGAGAAGCAGCCGCGTGCTTTTCCACCCGCTCATTTCTATCCTGATACAACCCTTTTATTTGTCCCAGCCAAAGTTTTTTGTGTAGCCACATGATGAAACACATCATGAACCTGATCCAGGTAAAAACTAGGGTCATTTTTCACTCTTGGTTATGTTTCTCTTAGATTGTTCTCCCGCCCATTTATCACACAAAGGGAGGGAACAGCATGGGGACAGAAAGAGGAGGTTGGGAACTGCAGAAAGGGGGATCACGTCTTTTACCTGCAAGTGCTGTCTTAGAGCAGTTAACATTTACTGTGAAACCACAAGATAAATAGCCCACCTCTAATAACTGCAGCACCAAGGAAGTGTTAGCAGCAAAAAGTTGTTATGAGCTGAAAATATGCACCAAAAAATGTCAAAGTGATATTATATTGAAGTAGCAGATGGGGTTAATCCTGAACAAGTCTCTTTATGTGAAATAATTCTGTTCAATTTTCTGAAACTGCACGGTAAGTTCAGCTCAAGCTTTTAGCAATATTGTAAGCATGAAGGTACATATCTATACTGTATTATTTACACACACACACAATGTCTATGTCTAATAATATATTAATAGACACATTTATTTCCATTAATAAGTTATTAGAAGTTTACACTCTGTGGTCCAAGATCAAAATATTAAGAAGTAAGGTGGTCAGGCAAATTCTGTAGTGATCTGTCACTTTGTCTCCCTTTTATTCCCCTCCTACGTGTTGTTTCAGAGTGTTAGTGCCCTGAGCAACACAATAGCTGAGACAAAATGTTTGTGTTTTAATTCACTTCCAAAACTCAGTTCGGGGAAGCTGTCTGCCAGAAGCAGCCATTTAGACACAGTGCCGGTACCTTTTTAGAAGTACAACAGCTGTGTGCTTCCACGTCTCCAAAGTTTCCTGGAATGAACCTACTTATCTTTTGTAGCCTTTTTTTCTTTTCTTTCCTATTTTCATAATAGCCCTGTAATTATAGGAAGTGTATCTCTCTACTGTCTAAAGGTGGAAGAAAGTATTTTAGATATTCATTAAGACAGGAATGAATGTTAAACTAATCAAGTTGCTGTCTTCACATTATTTTTAAGCTTTTTTCAGCTGGACAACTGATTTTCCTCATCCATGCTGGAAAAGGTTTCAGGAAACTTTTACTGCTTTTTAGGTAGCCCTTATTGGCATGAGCACCATCTCTGACTACCTTTGAGCAGCGTTTATTCTTCTTTACCTGGTGAGCCTCTACCAATAAAATTACTGCCAGTCTTTGTAAGGATTTATAGGTGAGTCAGGAACCCACACACCAAACCACAAACATTACGAGCCACTGAAAGGATTTCCCTGTCCTTCAGAAGCCTCCTCCTGCAGACCAGCATCACTCCCCTTGGCAGTCACCACGCCAGTTGCCTCTCAGGTCATCCCAGTGCTCTCTTGGAAAGTGGGGACAGAAAGGCATTGTGGTGCATTTGGCGCTCAGTGTACCTGCTGACTTGTGTGCACTGCCGTCATCTTCCGTCTAGCGTTGGTATCTGCTCCTGGGAACACTGTCTCATCACTACTGGACTACGGAGCCCACGCTGCTCATAGTTTACGTCAGAGACGCTCCTGCTTCCTTATTTGACCCCACTTCTCCATTCTAGCTTTACAGCCATGTGTAACTTCCATTTGTTCCCTTTTATGTCTCACAGCTCACATAAATACTGGACTACTAATATTAAAAAACAAAAAAATCCAGTGATTTTAGCTGACTTGCAGTTTCAGGTGTCTAAACGTCAGGCTACAAGAGGCTCTCTTGTGCTCTCTGACTTTGTACCAGAGCTTGAACAACCAAGTTATTAGGTAACAGCTCATTGGCACTGAGCTCCTTCCGAGGCATTCCGCTGGCTCAGCTCTTTCTCTTCTGAGAGTGCTTTCCATTTTTCTGACTGGCAATGCATCCCATCACAAGGACCCATGTTAGTTTTTAATCTTCAGCTGGTGAAGGGCTGCTGAACAAGTACGATTGTCATTTCCAAGCGTGACATTTAGCACTGCCGGTGTTTTATTTTCCCCATCTTAGGTGTCAGTGAAATACTTGTTGCTGTTTGCTAACAGGCTTTGAAGACTTCCAGCCGTGGACATGGATGATGGAAATTGTGGGGCAAGGGATTTAGTACAAAACCTCAGCATTTGGCGTTATCTTAGTAAAGTATGTGGCCCTCTTTCTGTTACTTATCTGTTACTGCTAATATCCACCCAAATTGAAGCTGAGTGCTGCCGAGCCCCTGCAACTTGCAAAAGCCAGCGATCTGTTCCTTAATACCTTCCCAGTGTCCCCATTGCTCTGGTGCTCACGGCAAACCCAGCAGCCATGTCTTGGTTCTGATACCCACTGCAGCGACTGATCAGTAGCCTGTAAACAACTAAATTTGCATTCCCTGTAAAAGGTTGTTTTTCTTTAACTGGTCTGTCAGTCCAAGAATAGCTCTGTGCACTCTAATACATACAGTATTGTAAGTAGTGGCAGATAATGCTATCAAGGTCTTTCCCTAGAATATAGGGATTAACTCACCTCATTAAAATATACACATTCTACATAGCATAATGCAGTACTACTTCAGGACAATTATTTAAGCCAGCCGAAAGATACTATGTTCTGTGAGAACTAGGATGATCCCTACCTGTCCTCTTACTTCCCTGTATTGAGATTTTTATAATCTTTTTAGATTAGTGCATAGATACCATAGCACTGAGCACTTTTAAAACCTAAAATAGACTACATTAGCTTAAATTTCTAGGTAGTAAAGAAACTCGAGAGGAGAGAAACATAATTAACTTGGAGCATGGAAAGATTCCCTTGTGGGAAAAACACCCTGAACTAAAAGAGGTAGTTTGTACAAAGTACCTAACAGCCAACATACAGAATCTGGCAGGTTATACACTCTGAAGACTGATCTCTTAGGTTGAAGGTGGAAAGGTTTTTGTTTCATTTTCCCTTGAGCATTTGTTCTTTGACATTTAAAACATATCCAAATTTTTTAAAAATATATTAAAATGTAATCGTCGCAGTTTTCAGGGCTTGGTCGTCTTCTGTCCAGAAAATAAAAATAAATGCTGTGTTGTTGGAATTGCCTACAGGTATTTCTCTGCATTCAAAGAATGCTTCTGAAAGCTTTGCTAGCACATGCAGCCCAGTTCTGCTCACATTAACGTAAAAGGTGAAAGAACCCTGAGCACCAGTGGATGGAGAAGGCAGGAGATGGAGAAAGCAGAAGTCCGTACCAGAAAATGAAGCCCTCCAAAAACCAAACCACTTTTCCCAAATGATTCAGTATTTTCCCCTCATAACTTACTTTTTCTTTTCAACTTACTAAAGTAACTCTTAGCACTTTCTGGGCTGCTTAATTTCTTTTTGCTTCTGCAACAGCCTCTGTGACAAAAGGCAATTGCATATATATTTGCTTCAGAATCAAGCTTTTAGACTGGTATGTATCAGCTGTGGAAATGCCTGTTCCCACAGATGTGTAGGTGGCTACAGAAAGGTGAATTTTACAGAACTGACTGGTGATCTATTACAGCTGAAAATTTTAAAGTCCAGACTCCCATAGTAGTTATTATTGTCTTACCATAATTCAATTTCTTTTTAACATCCTTGCCTAACTTAATTATTGTGCCATAATAAGTCAATCAGTTGCCTCTCTCCCCAACACTGTTGTTTTTTTTTAAAAAAAATATGGTTACATTGACAACTTAAAACAAAACAAAAGATGTTTATTTCAGCTGTGTTATGTACCATCAGCCTGATGAATTCTAAGTCCTAGGAAATACTGCTATGGGAAGAAACAACTTTGCAAACCCAGACATATTTATGCAATTCTCAGTCTCTGCTGACTGGTCAGCATCTTTGGCTGGTTTACATCCTTCTGAACAAATTCTTAAAAGAGGCAAATTGTTTGGTTTTTTTTGAAAAATTCCACAGTAGCTCTGTAATACAACATTTCGGAAGACTACTACAGATTAGATGTGTTAGATATAGTTCATATCAATAAATCTCCTGCTTTATCAGTATGTCAGAAATCTTAGGAGATACTTTGTATTGTCCTGTGCCATAAGATGACAAAACTGTTCTAATCTAGTATATCCTTCACAGAGCCTGCTTAATAATGAAAAGGCTGCCATACAAGATAAAGAAGTGAATACAGATAACACAATGAAGCCTGAAAATGGTGACAGAGAAAACTCTCCAGGCCAAATGTAAACCTACTAGGATTCTGTAAATGAACCAAAGAGGAGTTTATTCCCATTTTTTTAAGAACTAGTAAATCAGTCTCAATTAGAAATTCTTCTAAATTCCAAATAAGAACTGCACAATTTCTAACCAAGGATGTCACTATGCATTAAAATGGTAACAAACTGAACCTCACAACTGTCATTTTTATCATTCCAGTCTCACATCTTGTTCCTAAAGTTGTATATCGTTACTGGATAAGCCAGGAGGAGCACTGATGTAAAATAAAGGGTAAACACTCTGAAAAACATGTCCTGTGATTTGCTGAGACCACTCTGTCCCATGTCTCTTTCAGTCATATAATAATGTATTGAATTATGAAACTATTCAATAAAACATTCTATTACCTAACTATAATCTTATTTTAGTGCAGCTCTAACTGAAAGCAATGGAAGTTTTGCCTGCAAAATGTTATGTCACAGTTGGATGATAATTTTTTACCTTCAGGTAAAGTTCTACTCTCTTTTTTCAGAGAGAGCTCTTAAAATCATAGAACTCAGTCTTTATCGATCTCTTAGGTAACATACATTAATTTAATGAAGTTTGCTTAGAGTTTCCTATTTGGAATGAATACAGAAAACACAGTAGAGAGTCAGGGATGATTCATCGTTTCCAAAGCATTTTTAAGTGCGCATTCTAACCTGGCCAAAAAATGTCACATCCTGAAATGTATCTTTTTCTAATTATACATATAAACATAATAGGGTCACTGAGATCACTAAACTAGGCATAGAACAAATAACAGAAGTATACCAAAGGTCTGAGAAAGCGCTTCAGCCAGTAGAGTGTGAAAGCACATTAACTTTCTGCTATAAACATTACAGACCAGTTAGATCATTAATTCTGTCACAGTCACCTAGAGCTTTACCACCAGTCTTGAAAGAGATTTTTCCCAATACTTGTTAATATTATTTTTGTGGTGACATTTATTGAAGCATAAATATAAACAAACTTCATAAACATGAATTAATAATGCCTGCATTTTAAATATTTTAAGAAGTATTCAAAAGATGTTAAACTATTGCCCAATAGAAGAGGAGTTATTGAGAGAACAAAGCACAGGACAACATCACAGTATATCAGTGTTAAGAATTTGTAACTTTTCAAAAAATGGACAGATGTTCCTTCTTCTACCATTTTCCTCACTATTCAGAATTATAGTTTCAGATAGAAGGGATTAACTAAAGAAATATATGTGTTCGTGTACTACAGAATGAATCATTTTACTGCCTCTGTCAGTGACAGTTTTCAATGATGAGCTTGCACATGGGCAGCAGTGGAGCATCCCAAGAGTAAGTGCAAGCACTCTGCCCCACTCTCTCCATTCTGTGTATTTGCTGTCTGAAAAAAGTTTTAAATCTCAGATTTTTCCTTCCATTTACAATTTTCAGTACATTTACTAGAAAATACCTACTGCGACAGTCGATGTCTCTAAGTGGTCCTTTTTCACAACCCATTTTAGATTACATAGTATTAATTATAGCTGTTCTCCAGAGGAAAACAGTGGTAAAAAGGCAAGCGAAGGTTACTGTTTCCTTATGAGATATGCTATGAAGAACAGTCACTAGTGTATTTCATTACCAGCTAGCATAATACTGAATCACAGCACAACTAACAAGTATAATTGCATTCAGAAAGTTTCATTTTAAGAATGTGTCAAACATATAATTTGATTAGGGCGTGTGAGTATCTGTGCATGGGGTGTTCATAGTACATTCTTATGGATGTGAATCATAAGGCATTATGAGCCACCTACCTCCTGGTAGTAAGGAAGCTGCAATATTCCTTCCTATTAGAAAGAAACCCGGACCATCTTTTTAAAAGTTGACAGCACTCTCAGCACACATCTATTTCAACTCCTAAGCTTTCTAGCTAGATCAATAACATTTGTGATGTTACTGAGAAACAATAGTTACGAATTTTCTAATCTAAAAGAGAATTTCAATTTTCTGGTGATAATAAATATTCTAAAATTAAAAAAATGAAGCATCCATATGGCATTTACAATTCTGAATAGCTCTACTTTTTGTAAAATGTTGCTGATTTTAATGGGGGAATAGATTGTCAGTTTATTAAAATTTTGGAGCAGGTTTGTTAGTTAAATAGATTGTCCCTTAGGAAAAGAGCATTAATTTTGCCTGTAAGAGGCAAGTATTTCTGCTCTGGATTATATTTTTTTTAGAAGACACGTAAGATTAAAAATCATCTTTCAAGTAGCTACTGACCAGGCTTCCCGAATATCTTAGCCTGTATGTTATAAACCTCCTCTGCTAGCTTGTTAATAACTTCAGCTGCAAAGTCCATCATCCTTCCGGAGAAGCAGCAACTCAGTCTTCGAGGCAGCTCAGCTCACGCTGCACCTGGCTGGAACAATGAGATGTTATGTCAACAGACATGCAGCCATTACAGTCAGTAACTGTTGATAAACTTCCTTTACAACAGACGCAAGTTACAGCTTCTATATAGCTTTTTCCATTTCACGCATCTAGAATGGAAATGACATTGTGAATTACATCTTTCTCTAATTTTCATGGAACAACTAAATAAAGATACTTGTTCTGTTACAGTTGTATTTAGAATGCTGCAGCATCTTGGGGCAGAGGCCGTATTCCCCTATTGTTTTACACTATTGTGAGCAACAGATTTCTGCTGTAAAAGCAGAACTTTAAAGACCTTCTGGTGATTCTGCAGTAACAAACTAACATGCATGGTTGGAAATGATTTAGAGGATTTGCTTCTTAGAATTAAATTCCCATTTTCTATGAGTTATATATAAGCAATAAAATTATAAAAGCATGAAAAATAACAAGAGGACACCTTCTAATATCAGGTTGAGTGCAATGAGACTACCCTTTGCTGTTGGATGCTTATATAAAATGCAAACAATGTTATTTAGCATTGCTGGCAGTGCTTTGTTATTTCAAGTGAAAAGGAATATAGTGAAAGGAATTTAGAAGGGAGGTGGATAGTGTCAGCGGTAACAACATCCATGATTACACATTACTATAATTAGCAATGGAATTTAAAGAATTAAAAAACCAACACATTTGCTTTGTTTCTAACTATGCTTTCGACTCAGCAGCAATTCCATTGATATACTTGGCAGAAAAGTTTATCTCAATCTTTTTTAAAATATAAACCCATTAGAAGGAGAAATGCTATGACCAAAGGTAAACATTTCAATATAAAAAGGGCCTTGAAAAATCCTCCAGAAGGCAGTTTAATCCAAATCTGGGATAACTATGGATTAAGAATACATTGATGTTAGTTTGGTCTCCCCTCCTTTAACACTACCTCATGCTAATATGCTTCGGACTATTTTCCCCAACCCTTACACTGACCAACTCTTATGTTATAGTCGTTTTTTTTACTTTGATACACTAATTTGTGAAGGTACTTCTAACAATCTGTATCCTTAATTTCTTTTCTTTCATTCTGCAGTGGGATTTCTAGAGGTTATAGGTGTGAATGAAAAAGTGATGCTGAGGTACAACAAAGGCTTGCACTTACAGAGTATGTCAAAATTTGCTTAATTGCAGTTGCAATATGCTTAGAAACATATCTGTAAGATTGATGAATGATTTATCTGATCTAAAATATCTGCATATGCATTTGCAGCACCTTTCTATGCAAATCAGGTACTTACGCACACAAATTATTTGAGTTAGCTACAGGAGTCTATGACAACCTAATCTGCATGTTCAGCTGTAGTACACCTCTAAATTAGCATGAAAACTGTGTGCATCTTTTGCATGCAAAAGTGCATGCCCAATTAGATTGAAAGGCAGATCTTTTATTATCCCTGCATTGCTTCACTATGCTTTTAATTGCAATGTACATGTTACTGGCATTCACTTTAACTCATAAGAACATTTTGAAGATATAAGGAATAATTTGCTGAAAATATTAAATAAAATTTTTTAAAATAAGTGTATTCATCCTTCTAAAAAGGTGTAATTCTCATATAAATTTCAAAAATTTGGGAACAGAAAACATCTTCTTGTATGGCAATAAATACCTGCAATTAATACTCTTACATTAAAAACTTTGTTAGGTTATTATATGCAATACTTGTTTTCACAGCATCACTAAAAAAGGATACTTTTAATATCTCACTGTATGGAGACAGAGGAGGTTGAATGTGAGGCACAGCAGCCACTGATTACACCCTCACTGAAATGCAAAATAGCCAGCAGATAAATTGTGACTTAACAAGTGAGCCGGGCTTACAGCTGTCAGATAAAGCTGTACTTCAAAGGTGAACAATAAAGTTTATAAAAGGTCCTCTGTCAGGGTACAGCCAGTAAAACCACAACTGATACACTGATGAAATGCTACTTGTACCTGGACTTTCATCCTTTGGCTCTAGGTAAAGCAGTTGCTGGACTAACATGAGTTTAAAGAACTTATGGGAAAATAATATCCACAGAAATCCAGACTATTGAATCAAGGTGTAGAAAGACATCATTGTCACTGTTAGCAGCATAAACCATTTATAACCTGTGCATGATGATCAGTTAAGTTGAGAAGCAAAATGGAATAAATATAGGCATGTGAACTTCTAGAAGTTAAAATGCAAGACCTGATGAAAATATCATCACTTTGCTTTCTTTATAATAAATTTGAAAAGGGGTTCACTTCGGTTAGAAATTCTACTGTGAACGGTGAAGACTTTGCACAAGGCCAAGGTTCTCAATACTGAAAGACATTAGAGACCGGCTTTGTTTATCTTCTCTTCTTTTTAATGCTATTAAGAAGGTCGAGTAGAGAGGGATACAGTTACAGAATGCCCTCTTCCTTATGTTGATAATATATAGGAAAGGCCACAGGAGTACTGGAAGCAGGATTTCTAAAATCCAAATAGACATTAAGAAGGAATCTGAATGCTTTTGCACTATGCTTTGTATTGGGAACACAACATTTTCCCACACATAGGTGTTTTCTCTCTGTTTTGGTTGAAAAAATAGTATTTTTTTCAATACCTTTAAGTTAAACACCAAGGGACGTTACAATTCAAAAATAGACAAAGGCAGAAACTTTTGCATGTACTTCCACCTATAAAACAATAAAGTGGACAATTCTCCAGTTTTAGAGGCAAGTCTTGCTTGAGCCACAGAGAAGCCACTCTTTACTAGTGAACAAAAAGATGAGAAAATTCTCACTTCCTGTGATTTATTCCAATGACAGGGTTAATGACACAGGTAGACATGCCCATTGACTCATTAAATTGAATGGCAAGACACAGTGAGAAGTTAATTTTCCTTTGGTATGTGCTTAGCACCTAGCTATGACAGTATTTGTGTCACCAGAATTTACTCCCGACCTAAAACTGAGACAATCTTTCAGTTGAAATCTGTGGAGGCATTTTCGTGCAACTTTTTATCTCCCAAAGCTCTGTAGTTGTAACAGCTTGTATCTTTTGTAGGTCAGGCACCGAGATGGTCTTGCAACATGTAAATTAGTTGATTACAGTGGTACGTTGCTAGGGATGTTCTGCTACACAAATATGTACACACATAGAATATTAATGACAGCCTTCATTCATAGGCAACATGTGAATGATCAATGAATGAGGTTTTCAGTGTTCAGCAGAAACTTTTAGCAAGGTTTGATGTAACATTTTGAAATACATAATCTCTGGCGTAGTAGATATAGCTCTGTGTGCCACCCCATATGGTAAAAAATACACTGAAGACGTATGGATGGGGGAAAAATGGCTGAATCATCGGGCTCAAAGGCTTGCGATCAGCAGTTCGAAGTCGACGGGACTTGACGATGTAAACTCCATGCACAACAATATAACTGAGCACATGTTTATAGGTAATTAACCTGAGTGTGAAAAGGGTCATATCCTTTACCTTCCGGTAGGAGCAGAAGGCTCTACGCTACTTCAGGGCCTGTCCATTTATAATCAGCACATTAAAAAACAAATGAGCCAATGACTGTATACCTCTTAAGAGATAAGAAAATTTACTTAGCACATTTGAAAATTAGAAGTATGTTAATTGCTAGAGAACTATTTAAGAGGCTAAAATTGACCAATGGCTAATACCCCCTAGGACTTAGAATGTAGGAATAAAAATCTTCAGTTGGACACATTATTTTTCTATATACCTGAGTGGCATGAAGGATCATGTAGATTTGCAGTTTTGATGCACTGTTTCTCATGTTGACGTGTCTATGAAATACCACCGACACGTGCCTTAAGTGGGAACCAGGAATGTTATCTCTGCCACGGAAGGAAAGTGCTAATGCCGTGGTGAGCACGGAAATTTAGAAATACTGAGTGGAAAAAAACCCAGTACGGTCAGATCCAATCCTCTTTTTTGGAAAGTATCTGAACGCTTCCTTGAAATGTTGGTATGGAACACTGACACACACTGCTCCGTTTTGATGGGTTTTCATTAACAAAAGGATCAGGTCCACACTGCATTGTCCCTTCACTGGAAATTTGGCCTACTGACTTATTCAACTGTTCATCTTATCATTAATTATATTAATCAGTATATTGAATCTGAATTACTCTATACTTTTAGTCCCTTTTGAATGTCACCAGTATATTTGGGAATGTCTGTAATATCATCATCTCCGTGTGTAAACTATAAGAAATTTTCAAAGCTTAAATGGATCTAAAACTTGTAATCTAGTCCATTAAAAAAGTAAGTTAAATGCAGGTTCATGTTTAAAATTTGTCCTGGATGCATTTGCAGCTTTGCATTGTGTATTGGGTTTAAATAGCCCTCCCTTGACTACTGCTATATAAAATAAGAACATAAAGAAAAGAGAAAGTGACTGACCACAAGCCACAGCACAACAGTGAAGCTGAGGGAAAGCAGTCAAGTGCCCTCAGTACATAAACAGAGAATAATTACATAAATTTTAGATGTTAGTAATCTCAGTTGCTACTTGCTATAGAAACAGATAAAACTATACAGCTTTTGATTATGAAACTTTCAGTATCCCTTGAAGTTTCTTCAAGTTTTTGCTACAGGGATAATGTCACATGTGGAATTACTTATTACCTCAAATCAGCATTTCAGAAAACTTTATGGCCCACGTTGAACGTTGTATTATGCTCTTACGCCTGCCAACATTAGAGGTGACTTTGGTCACCGGTCTTTGATAGTGACACATGTAACTGTTTCCTGTAACAGCAGGGCTCTCTCTGTTTCACATCTGGATTTACTGCGATTAAGCAGTTTCGCTGGTTGGGTCCACTGCCAGCTCATCTCCATCATTTACCAAATGGAGTATTCTGCAAAACACCTGGGTAAGGACTGCTGTCACTGATACTCAGACAAACCACTGAAGACCATAAGGATTGCAAAATCAAGAACTGCGGGGAGAATTTGGCTTCTGACGTACCCAGTTGCTTGCCTATGTTTGTTAAATGGCAATTGAGGGAGGTGGCAGCCCATTTCTCCAGGACTCTGTACGCTCCTCTGCCAGCCACTTCTTATGAGCACGTGAATTCAATTATCAGTGGTCTGTGCCTCAGTTTACCATTAGGAACACTGACATATTAAACCAATGCTATTTTGAGATTTAACCAAGCGGCGTTTGTAGAAGATTATGATAACATTCTATTCCAAGGGTAGAGCATGATTTTTTCGTACTGATACTGTGAACGTGCACTAGCAAGAAGCACGTGGACATGCCAAGTTCCTGGATCTCCAGTCACACAGAGGTAACGGTCACAAATGATATGCATGCTTCTTTCAAATCTGGTCACTCTGGGTCTGTGGGACAAGATTACTCACTAAAAATAGTGCTGTCTCAGGAGCAGATTCCACACAAGCCAGAACACGCCACAGCAGCGTACCTGCGTGGTGAGGCCGAATGCAACAGCTCACAGAAAGCACCAGTGTAACTCCGCTTTCAGGCTTTTCTTGGCCGTGGCAGCAGCTGGGTCAGGACAAGGCCAGCACCCGCTCCCTCATGGGCACCCAGTGCTGCCCCACGCTGCACGGCAGGGCCTCTCTCCATTGCTTTGCACAGGCATCGTGTGTCTCACGTCCTGTGGGCACTAGCGATGCGGGCAGTCCAACAACGATCCTCCAAGCTACACCATACAGATAAATCTATATATTCACTCTGCCTTTTCTTTCTTTTCCTAGCCCCTCCAGCACTATTAGTCTCTTCACTGACATCTGCAGCTTTTTTTGACATTCACAGACCTCACTAACGCAGCTTCACCACTAATTAAAACGCCGATAAAGGAAAGAAAGGCAGCGTGTGTGTGGGGAGTGTGTGTGACAAGGCAGCAGGTTGCCACAGCAGCCGCAGCGTGCGGAGCGCAGGGGTCTGGGAAGGGACGCTGACAGGACGCCGGCCTGGTGCCAGAAGAGGGCCAGGGAGGGCCGGAGGGAGCCGGTGCCGGTCGGTGCGGGCGGGTCGGGCC
>VYZM01019465.1:1424564-1503411 GCA_013398915.1 Dromas ardeola
CCAAGCCCCGGCGGGGTGGGGTGGGGGCCGCCGGGCGCGGTGCCTTCCCGTCCCCGCGGGCCCTTGCCGGGCTCCGGCGCCGTCCTCGCCGCCGGTGACTTAGCAGGAAAAGAGGGCGCGGGGGAGGAGTGGGCCAGACAAGGGAGCGGTGGGGTGGGGGAGAGGGCCCCGCCGTGGACTCCCGGCCTTCGTGCCCCCCCCCATCTTAGGCCGCCTCATTCCTTCTGGTGACTTAGCAAGATATGGGGGGGGGAGGCGGCGGGCCGGACGCAAATGATAATAAAAATATCGTGTGGGGCGAGGAGGGCGGTGTATGCCTGCCGGGGGAGGACACCGAGCATCCCTTCCCCGGGCTCCTGCTGGGGGGCAGCCCCTGCCCGCTCCCCGGGCTCTCCCGGGCAGGGCAGCCGTCCCTCCCGGCCCCCATCTTCCAGGCCGGCCGCAGCACAGACAACAAAACCAGAACTGATAATCGGGGGGAAAGGAGTAGGTGTTATTTTAAGAATGTGTTTCGCATCCAGCGTGTTTTCTTGCGGTGATCCAGCGGGGAAAGCATTGATAGGAGGTGGCTCAGACCTTCAGAACCAGCTGCAGTGAAAACGGGGGAGGGATGTCTAATCTCTCCTTCTTGGGGTCATATCGCTGCTTCCTTGTCTACAGTCACACAGACTTTTCTTGGAAACCTTTTAATGGCAGTCGAGTTTGCTAAAATCCTCTGTTTATTGCTGCTCTCGAGTTTTTGTTTCGGCAGGGGGTTATACGCAGGCGAGGCTTTTGATGGAAGTTGGGGGGTGGGAGTGGTGCCTCCCTTGAAAACTTTAGGGTTTACGCAGTTCTGTGGGTGTGAGATTATTTTTTTGTTGTTGTTTAAGGTGGATGCAATTTAAATTGACCTTTAATACCAATAATAATGTGACACCTTCCCTTTCTTTGCCATAGTATCATCGGTAAAATTTCCTTGCTGATAGTGCTGCAGCAGAGGGCTTGGTTGTTGCGGGTCAAGTCAATTCATAATGAATTACCTAACCAGGGGATAGTGGAAGGTTAATCTAAGCTATATTAAAAATCTTTATTAAACACTATTTTACTGTAAATAAATATTTGGGTGTATTGACCTGGATGAATTATGTATTTATGTGGAGATTCTTTTAAGTGTATATTCCTATGACAGTATTGTTTATAGTATTAGGAGATGGGGGTTAAAGAATCTAGATTCAGCAATGATCATTTCGTAAATGATTGTGCAGCATTTGGCTGGTTTTTGGAAGAGGGAGGGTCTGCTATCAAAATGTTATTTGCCCTTAGAGTCATTTTGTTAAATAGGAAAATTATGTTAGGGAACTAAACAAAGAAAATATTTTTAAACAGAAGGATTTATTGCAAATTTCTAGCTTGTTCTCAGGGATCTCATTTTTGTGTGTTTCTTTTGATATTACCATGTTTATGGATGCTGTGTGCAGCCATTGAGCAGAGAAGAGACTGGGTGGAGTAAGGAGGCAAAGCTGCGAAATGGCTAGATTACCCTTTCATAGCTTTTTTTTTTTTTTCTTTGCTTGCGTTTTGCTGGGGTGGAGGAATACTAATTGCCGTAACAATGAAGTCTCTTCTTTAGGGAAGAATCTAATGGTGCAGGAACCTTCCGAAATGAAACAAATCTCACATTCTGTTTTGAGGCTTATTTTTCTGCAGGGTGGATCTTGATTTGTCTGACAGTGAGAAGTGACCAGTAACCGTTGCAAAGCCAGCATTTTTTTGTCTGATAACCATTTCAATTTATCGACTTAAGATATTCACTTGTTGAATTTATTTTATTTACGCTGTAGATAAGAACTATAATTTTTGTAGGGGTATTTTACACACAAGATTCACAGAAATATAGAGAACCCCCTGTATTGTTGCTTAGTGCTATTATTTGTTCATACAACTTCTTGGTTAGACTGCCATATGGGTGGACACACCAGAGAAGACAATCCCTGCTTTCTGTGGTGCCCACAGTAGAGTAACTCTTATTAGTACACAGACTTTATTGCATTACCTTTCTTCACATGCTGAGTTCATATAAATTAACATCTCAAGATTTTGGAAGCCCTTGTGAACAATATGGCTCTGTACGAGCATTACTGTACCGCTCGGGTACTGCTGCATCATGGGGGTAGCACTGATGTTAGACTTAAAGTTGTATAGGAAAGGTGTTAGAACAAAGGATTTGGGGAATACAATAGGGATCAGATGAAGCACCTAGGAGGGGCTGCTTACAGAAGTGCTCTCCTGTTCCAGATGTGGCTCATGGCATTCCCTCCTGAATTCGGTGTTGATCAGAGCAAGTCCAATGCTGAACATGAAGGATTCTGAAGCAGGCTAAGGTTTTGCTTTTTCTTGGGTCTGTCTCATTTCTGAAATCCAGTTTTTCATGATAGATGGCCACAGATGAGACTGTGTTTGGTTTTAATTTGCCCGAAATGAAATTAAATGGTAGTGGCTTTTTTATAAGATGTAGTTCATTGATGAACAGTTTGAGTACATGTTACAGGATTCAGTGGATGTGTTCACTAAATGCCTGTGTCTAAAAATGAATCCAGGCTAGGAGTGATGAAGAATCCAGTAAAACACTTGCCTCCTCATAACTTTGGTTGATTTTTGTCCTTCCAATGATGGCAGTTACTTTCTGTACAGGAGTAATTTGTTAAATTCTGTTCTACAAAAGCAAAAGGCATTAATGCTTACCTTTATGACTGTATGCAAGGTCTGTCTCGTGTGTATGCTGACTCTTCTGCCTATACTGTTTCCTATGCTCCACCCAGCCTCTAGTGCTCAGTTTGTATTCTTTGTCTGCTCTCAACTTTTTTGTCTATCCGACTTGCTATCGATGGGACAGCTATTGAATTAACATCTGTTTGCTGTCTTGCCCAACACTCCAACCTTGTCTGTCTTTAAGAACTCTATAACCGACTCCCATCAGTGCTAATTATAATGTGTTTGTACCCTCTTGTAAAGTATTCTGGGCAAACAATAGCTGGAAAACCCCTGCCTCTCTATAGCTCAGAAATATACTGTGTATGTTTGTGACAAAGTTTATTTACAACCCTCTGTAGCTGCTTCTGGCATTCATGAACTAGAGTGGTTGGAATTACTGTAGTACGAAGGGGAGCAGCTTTTGAGCAGTTTTGTTATGGTCAGCTTTCCCCTACTTTTGTGAACTTCAGGTCCATTTTCAAAGCTGAAGAAAAAGACTGTGGGAGGGCTGCTGAAATATCCATGAAGTGAACACTGAAATGCTTGTCAGCCTGAAAGTAAGAACTGCTTAGGCCTAAATTCAGGAAATCAAGAAGACAGTAAAAATCAGTAATTAGTATGAATAAATAATAATTTCAGATTTTGTATAGGGTGTGGGGGAGTTTCCAGCCTATAACATGTAATTTGTGATGGCAGTTAAAGATATTTCCCAAGTATCAGAGCCATGGGTGTTAATCAGAATGGATCTGAGTTTCTTCTGTGAGGTTTAGCATAGCGAAGTAGTAAGTTACGTACTGTCTATATGTGCAGATCTGTTAATGAAGTTACAACTGGTCTCCTCTTTCTCCTTCTTATAAGAGCTTAAATATTATTGGCAGAACAGCCTGTCTACTAAAACATGTATTCAGTTGATTAAGCCATGCCTGGGTTGAATGGCTTTCTCGGCAGCTACTTTATTACCTGACACAAGGGGAATGGGGCTCCTAATGTGGCTTTTGGGTGTTGTGAGCACAGGTGTTCATTAATGGGTGATGTTGCTTTTGCTTTTGATCTGCCTGACAGAGTAGGTTACACCTCAACTTAAGTTTTTAAAAATAGGCATTTACACTAAGACATAATCCTGACCTGTTTAAAACTAGTTTTCTTCAGAATTTTTACTATAAATGCTGTCCAAGTTAGCAGGAGTGCACACATGGTCATCTGCATGGAAGGCTTGTGCCATTACTGGAAATGCAGTGCTGTGATTTGAGCTGTGGCTGTATTATGTCAGGTTCATTGTGGTGCTCTTAGCTTAGGTTGAGTTAAATGTCTGTTTTTCTTCTATTACAGTTATTTTCGAACAATGGTTTTCCTCATTCCTACCATGTCTTGAGATCTACTGATGAGTGTTATGTGTTAGAAACATTTGAAAGAACCGTGACTTTTATCTGATGAATAATTTGGTTCTAGTTTTAACCTGGTGAACTTGCTAGGAACTGCAGGTTAGCCCCGACAAATGTGTATATGTAACTTACATCTTATCGTAGTTTAGTTTAGAGAAGGGCCTTTTCTTCTTAATACTCATTGAGGCACGACTTGAATGAGGCAATGCTTGTCTCATTCAGCTTGTTTAAAAGCTCACTCTTATCTTTTTTTTTTAGGCTCATGCTCTCTCTTGAGGGCATTAGATCGGTGTGACTTAGGCTATCTTGCTTTTAGTTCACCGTCGTGGAAGCCGCGTATCGTACCACTTCATGCTGACACGTACTGTTAAGTAAATTTCAAAGAAAAATGTTACTTAGAAAATAAGTGTATGCTGTGATCCATTTCATCAGTACATACAATCCTCTTCAAAGCAAATCATGTGTGCACAGCATTGTCATACTAAGCAGTATGTAGTGCACTGATGCATGCATAACTATATTAAAAAAATCAACATTATGAATTCAAAGTACTTGTTAATACATTTAGAAGTACTTAGCCATTTCCTCCCTATTGGTACTGCTTCTGAGAGAGCCCAGCAGTTTGACTTGGCTGCTTATGGACTTCTGGATAAGGATTGTGATTAAATAAATGTAATAAATATATCTTTGTGGTTGTGATTCCGTTGATTCTGGAAGACTTACCTGATATTTTTAACCAGTAACTATTTGCCGTAGTCTTCAAAAGGTATTTCCAGTTATGGGACAATCCATTGTGGTTGAGGTTTATAGGTGGTGCTGCAGCAAATGTCTGTCCTGTAATTTTCTCAGTTCTGTTGTTAAATAGGTCCCTGTTGAGTGAGTTCGTAGATATGCTTTTCTGAAGCACCTCTTGTCCTCCAGCGCGTGTTGGTGAGTCAGCTGCATTCCGCCTTTGAGGTAGGGCTAAAGGTAAAATGTTTTATGGCATGATGCCGTACTAGTTTACATCTGAGATAGCACAGTGGCCTTCGTGATTGAGATTTATACCTTCCCTCTTATATCAATGGCAATTGTTCCTATTGTGCTCCACAGGTCTTGAGTTGTTCTGGTTTAATTAAACAAGTCTTTTGCCCCCCTGCCCCTGCAGATTGCCTCTGCTTTGTTTTTCTGCATGGAGGTAGCTTAATGCTAAAGCAAAGGTGTTACGTTCATCCTTCTTTAAGACTAGAGGAAAATCAGTTAGAAACATCTAGCCTGTTTATCTGTAGATAAATGACTGTTTCTTCCGTAAGGAAATAATGTTGGCAGTTTGTCTTGCGCTTGATTCACCTTTTTTTGGGGTGAAGAAAAAAGTCGGGTAAACAATTTGGTTTATTTAAATGCTAGTGTCTTTACAATCTATTAAGAGGATGATGTCATTAATGTGAGTGTGTATATGTATTTTGAAACAGATGGTGTCTATTAAATCAGTAATGGTAGAAGTTTTTGGTTCTCACTCAGCTGGATTTGTAGGCAGCAAGCACCAACTAGACTGGGGGAAGCTTAACAGAGGAGCTCCGACTCTAGTATTCGTCAGCAGCAAAAGTGAGGATGGGGTTAAAGTTCTAACATCATGCATGCCATTTTTGTAATAAAATCTTGTGAAGAGCTAACACTACTGCAAAAACCTTGAAATTTATCTTTTTCATGGTTTTGTTGCGCTAATAAGACTGTGATGAGTACTAATGATAGATAATGTCCAGTACCACAGCGTATCACAACCACAAATTTATACATCAACCAAATGAGAACCTAGATGGTTGTGGATATCATGGTGTGCTGCCTAGTGTCTGGTCTTTCTTGGCCCTGTTTTGTGCTATCTGGCTTTGCGTCCGCATGGGAAGGTGTTTCCATTTCAGCACTAAAAGCAGTAATTCTGTATTTGTCTTCTGCTCTCTCGGCTTCGATGAGGGACCATCCCCAGGGAGAGCAGTTACTCTCTGCAGCAGGAGTTCCTGCGTGCGTGAGTGGATGGGAGCTGTAGGGATTCTGAGAGGGGATGCTGGGAAAGTTGAGAAGAGGAAGGCAGGTATTTCGCAGGGACTGGTTCCCACAACCTCAGATCTGCTTTAGAGGCAGTAGTGTAGTAGGTGAAGATGGGCCATAAGAAAGATGAGACACCTTCTACAAGAACACTGATTTAATTACTTTTGGTACCAGTGTCAAGAAAGATTAAACTCTGTTCCCTGTAATAGGATAAGATGTATGCATGACAATTGCAATGTTCAGGGTTTTTTGTTGTTGGGTTGGTTTTTTTTTTCCCCTCTTTACTTGTCAAGTGAAGCAATTTTTGGTCAACAAGCTTTGAAAATAGCTAAAGGACTAACAGTATTCTCATGATTTGAAGAGTGGAAGTTTTGGCTGAATTTTTCTTTGGATTTCTTTGTGGTTTCAGCCTTCTGTTTTTAAAGCTTTAACATACACATTCCTTCAAGTTTCCTTCCAAATGTTGTTCATCTATAAATTTAATCAATTCGCCATCATTTTTGTTAACATCACATTTCCAATATAACAGGCAGTTAGTTTAATAATTGAAATATTTAAATTTGGGTATACTCCTGTGACCTGCTTGACAGTTGCAAATCTACAAAGTTCTTCAAGGCAGAAAAGGTTGGGTGGAAGAACTGAAAAGAACAAAGTTCAAATCCAGTGCATAACTGATGACCAACCATAAGAAACTATTCTGCGTACGTGCCCTCTTCTCTCAGAGACTCAGAGAAAGTAGCTTAAAATACAGTGTTCTAGAATTGCTGTCACAAATTGTGTATGTATTGTTTGACCTAGCAAAAATGATTTTGAAAAATATCTTTTGCTGAAGTCATCCAGATAAACCATGATGTGCATTGCGCATTTCTCTGAACAAGTTTAGCGTAGCAGCTTGTAATACTTTAGCCCACTGTAACACTAACCCCCCTCCTCCCTTCTCTTTTGGTCTGTTCTGCACCTTGCCCCCCAGTTTCACTAGCCCGTATCTGACCCGAAGGTCATTCAGGTTTCCAGTGAAGTGCAGTGAAAACCTAGTGGGGGTTGATACAAATTTAAAACTAATTTTGTGAAATAATTCCTTGCTATTGTTTAGTACGTTGTGATAGCGATATGATAGCATAAAGAGTTCTACGTACAAAACTTTTTCACACATTTTAAAGGTTTCTTTTCTACTGCTGTTGTTCATTTGTTGGTAGTTAAATTTACCTGTGTTTTCACACAGAACCGAACAGGCAGGCTAGATAGAAGTAGAATGTTTTCACTTGTTTTCTACCAAAGACTACCTGTGTATTACAGACTGGAGCTTTGACCGGGAAGAAGCTTAAAGGCACTAAAATGGTATGTAGTGACCATGTGCTTGAGATATTCTCCTGAGAGTTAGCTGTATCATGCTTCTACCAGAATTGCAAAACTGAAGTGATAGAGGGCAGATAAATGTCAAGATTGAATTAATTTAAAGACTTATTTTCCCCAAAAAATATTTCCCTAGCAAATTTGGTCCAAAAGTACCAAAAAGTCACATAGTGTTGGTGTGTGGGAAGGTGATGAGACCAAGAATGTCTTTTGTTGTTTTACAGTCCTAAAGGTAGGTAGCGACTGCCAGTGATCTGTTAAGTAGTGGTTATAACTTGAAATAATGCAGAAAAGTACATGGACATATAAGTTTATTTTAAAATACAAATCTCTAATTAGGCTAGAAATGCATTTATTTAGGGAACACGTGGTGTAGAGTAGTTAACTTGCTCCTGTTTTATAGCATCTTGATGACATCTCTTAACTTTGGTTTTTAGATGTAATGGCAACCTGCATTCCAAGTCTTCGGAACATAGGCAGTATATCTGATCTGCTATAGATTACTTTCCAGTTCCCTGTGGATTTATTGTTGAATTATTTTCAGAAGTAAACTATAGTGTCAGGTTTTTAGCAAAGGCAATTCAGTCAACCGGTAAAAGTAGGTGAAATGAATAAGAAAACAGGCACAGGATTTTTCAGTTTTTTGTGTTAAAGGTTTATGAAAGCAAGTATTTTTTTAACTGAAATGGAAAATATTTTTGGTAACATATTGCAAAATGTGAACAAACACTGCACAAAACGCTATATTACGTGTAATACGATATTGATATACTTGGCAAAGCACTTGTGTTTAAGACCTACGGGCATTTTAAGACCACTTAATTGCAGAATAACAGGCTTACTAAACATATGAATTAAAAAATAAGGCTCAGATTTGTAATTCAGATCAGATTTGCTTTTTGTTTTGTTTTTCCAAAATAAGATAGTTGTTGGAGCTCACTTTTTCATAATCCTTCAGCTAGCTGTACTGCTGAAGGCTGAAAAGTGGAAAAAAGATAAGCCCAGCTCATAAATGAGTAGCTTTCTTGTATTCTTCGACTCATCCCTGCCGGCTTAGCAGGTGATGAATTCTAACATTTTTCTAGGATAGGATGTGTTTGGCACACTGTAAGAAGAACAGCGTGGCTGTTCTCTAGTGATTATACTGTATATGTGCTTTTCTGCTGTAACTGGGGGTGAGATGAAGGGCAAAAAAGGAACTGGATGTTTTATTTTACTTGTTACCATTTTTCTTTCCTATCAACAGATGGAGACAGATTTCTAAGAAACCTTTTCAGGTCATAGTAGTTATGCCCAAGAAATACGGATATTACTGCACTTTTAATTAGATTTGTATTTAAATGGCAGCTTCTATGGAAACTGTATAGTATATTTGTGGCAAGAGTTGTCCTGTTCTGTGGCTTGAGTTTGATAAAGCAGCTTTTTGCGTACTGGGTTTAAAACAAAATCAGACCATTAAAATTAGTCTAGATTAAAAGGAAGTGTGCTTATGTAGTTACTAGAATTCAGCACTATAATGTAGAGGTATAAGAGAACAATTCATTTAATCTAGTTCTGCCATAAAGGATTGTAGCTCTAATTGCCTGCAAATACTCCCAAATAATCACTTTAAGTCCTCTTGTTAATATGTTATGAAACAAAATACACTGTTGAAAAACTTTGTGAGGCTAATGTGCCAGCCATGTAGCAAGTGACAATGCAGCAAGTATTTCTACTTCATTAATACGTAAATGATTGTCTCAAATTTAAAGAATTGTGGGATTTAATTCTGATTATATCAATTCAATTAGTCTTTTGGTGGCTCTGGTCTCTGCTACCACTTCATAAGTGACTTTCCTTTCACTGGGGTTGAAATATTACCTGAAGAGAGGAAGCTAACTGAACTAGGATTTCAGATACGTTAACAAACTTGGAAGAAAACATGAGTTTTCTTCCAGGTAAAAAATCTTTTAAGAACAGTAGAATGTGTTAGAGAAACGGCTTGAAAGTTGGTAACATGTAGCTGGACACCCAAGACTATGTTGAGTTTTACACAGGTTGTTGGAACTTTAAATGATTGCAAATTAAGATTTAAATTTGAAGCTTAATGTGAGCAAGCTACAACCTTGCAATTGATTTCATCATGTGACCCCAATTGTCTGTTCCTTGTGTTCTTAATGGCTTATATGCCTTTTTAACACCCAGGTACTTAGTATTAGGTGTGCCTAACCTGACACTCTGAGAACATGGTCTCAGATTTGGTCTCCTTCAAAGAAACATTCTTGTAGAATATTATTAAATGCATGATTTTGTTATAATAATACTTAGAAAACAAATGGTCTTGTAGTTGAGTTTATTAGGGCATTAGGATTCTGCAAAAAAACCCCCAAGATTTACTGTTCTTAAAGCACAGCAGTGCACAACTCTGATAAGCTTTCAGAGTTGAAAGGTGTCGGTCTGTTCTGTATCTGCTAATGCATTTGCTCTGTAATTTATGCCATCCATCTCTTCTAATTTTGGATATAATGAGCAACAGTTACGTGTTTAGTGTACGTAGCTTGTGTTTTTGTGGGGAAGACTGTTTATGGAGCCTAAGCAACGGTCGTTAAAACTGCAGAAATTTAATCAATTTATTTTTAAGTTCCTGGAGGAGCTATGAACATGTATTGCAAGATCTGCCGTAACAGACTGGCCAGCAGTGGTGGGTAGGTAGCCAGACAGCTGGGTGAACTTGGGGTGGTGCTGATCTGTTTGTTTGCTGCTGCCGCTGATGTTATGAACAAAGGGATGATGTTGAAACTGATTTTCTTGGTTAAACTCATAAAAATTAAAAAGTTAAGAGAGAAAACATAAAATACAGGAAGGACAAATGTGCCTGTGGGAATTACGGGAGACAGAAAAAGTGCTTAAGAACATATTAAGCTGATTGACTGTTTTTGTAGTAGCCAGGAAGCAAATGTTTCTGTAGGCTTGAGGACTTAAATTGCCAGAGTGAGAAAGATTTTTTTTGAGCCTGGAGTTCCAGTGGATGAGACTGGCTTTCATCGTGGGGCTTCTGGGGATTTTCTTGGTAAGGGGAGCCCTGGCTTAAGTAATCAGAGTAACTTAGGCTGTGAAAAAAAGCCCGTAAAATTGAACTTGTGAAACTTGTAAAGGCTGACATTATAATCTAATACATCTTTGTCTACGTTACTCTTTGCAGCTTTATTGAGGTGACTTGAAAAATCTGGTTAGAACCTACAGCTGTTTGCAACAAATACTGGCTCATGATGAGCTTGGAATAACTTTCTGCGCTTTGTCTGTATGTCAGTGCTTGGTGTTAGTGTAGATGTTCTTAAACCTTGCCATGGTAGCAGGGCGCTGCCGGTCCGCAAGGCAGAGATCCAGAGGGCTTTGCAGTGTAGCGTGGTCACTCCTGGTGGAAGGAGAGATCCTGACAACTGCCTGTGAGATTGGGTCTTGGTCATGCTACAGAGCCAAGCTCAGCTGAGTCCAGCAAAGCAAGCGTACGCCCAAAATGAAAGATGAGTTTGACAAACATTATTTCCCATTTATGTATTTTACATTTACTGATGTATATGTTGTTTCTAATAAAATATGTAATTGTTTAACTTGCTAAACTGAAATTTAGATTGATCATATCTCAATTGGGAGTGATTTTTACTGTAACTTATTCTGAAGAGCAGAAATGGGTGGTGTTAGTCAGTTGAGCCTTTTCAGTGATTTGTTTATGGTGTTGATCCCTAAGCAGTATTTTTGACACACTTGATGGGAGCAAAGGACATACAGTGGAGAACCTTGAACTGGTCTTGCTGATAAAATACTGAGGAAGATAAGGTTGGTTGCAATGGCAGAATTTGGTATCTCGGGATACATTTATGAAAATGCTTGGATTTGGAAGGACTTCGTAAGAACTTAGTATGAAACACCCTGTTGATGGTAACATTAGTGGAGAAGTTAATAAACTTGGTTGTTGCATGCTGGCAGGTGGTAGGCACCCAGTGCAGTTCCTTCCCATGATTCCTGTAAGGCAGTTTAATGGGCAAAAGCCCTCATTCTTTCTGGGATGCTAAATCCCTGACTGAACTAATACCTTGCAGGGTCCAATGTAGCATCTTACTGAAGGTATAATTTATATCATGAGTTAATAACTAGTAGCTAATGTTTTCTTTGACCTCCATATTTATGGCTTCAATTTTGTCGAAGTACAATATATGTGTTACTTTGGAAGAGTTGAATGGTAGCCTGCCATGTACAGATAAAACCTTCTGATTAAAGCTGTAGCAGTGAGTTATTAAAATTGCTAAACAGTCATAACAATAGTAAAACAAAGAGCTTAGGTGAAACAGGAAAAATAACAAAACTTTCATCCTGCTCTAAAATATTTGGATGAGCTGGGTATCTATGTGGTAATTAACCGCAGTAGTCAGTAAGTCAAGGATTAAGTCCAGAAACACTGTTTTAGTAGTTAAAAATACGAAAGCAGGCTGGATTTGATTTTAAAAACTTCTGTCTTCAAGTGTGTTTGAAAACTTATGTTTAGTCTTGGTGTAGGTTTGTGAAGTAGATGATCAGCTTGAAATAGATAAAAGCTTAAGGTCAAATTCTGGGCACAGTGTCTTTACCAGACATGTATTCAAACCAAATTTTAGTGCTATTTAGCATCCAGTGTACTTGAAGCAAAAACATACTGAACTCTGAAGTAATTTACAGACTAAATTGACATATATATTTTTAAAATTTTTACAGAATGGGCAGTTTTATGAATTTTAATTCCAGTAACTTTGCTCTGGCTTGATGCTAGTTCGGGTAAATGAACAGGTATTTTTAGTAGGTTGAGTCTAAAATGCTGCAGGGTTAATTTGATTCCATAATCTGTTTCTCAATTAT
Source organism: Dromas ardeola (assembly GCA_013398915.1). NCBI lineage: Eukaryota > Metazoa > Chordata > Aves > Charadriiformes > Dromadidae > Dromas > Dromas ardeola. The sequence goes on from VYZM01019465.1 coordinate 1,436,927, forward strand.
ATTTGGAGAATACTTATGGAAAATAGTATTTAAATGTCTCCTGAAGCAAGTACGAACACCATCATAGAAATATGTACAAGCCAAGGCTTATTGCTTAGTGGCATGACGGGCATTCTGTGGCTGTCTCTTGCCTGAAAGTGATTTTCTTTTTTTTCTCCTATCTCATAGCTTTGACTGTATCTGTTTAGCTGTTGTGCTTTGAATACCCACTGCATAGCTGTCTCAAAGAGCTAACAAATATAGTTGAACCTGTTTCATTTTGCTATTTGTGCATCTTATGAATGGTTAGCAGGTCTCTCAAGTTATTGTGAAGTTTTCCAGTAATCTAGGAAACACTTGAACCACGCTGATAGAGATCGGTGTAAGGACTTACTGTTTAATGTCAGGAAGAAGCAACTGTCTTTTAAATTGCTTGGGTGTCTTAGTCACACTCAGGAAGAGGGTGGTACCTATGCAGTATCAGATCTGTGCTGCCCACTTCAAGTGTGAAGTTACTCAGCTGGGTGCCTTGACACTAACCAGTTGGAAAAGGTATGTGTTTAGTCACTGTCAGGGTGGGACCATTTTTAAATGCATGTCGGGCAGAATCTCTGAGCCTCAGCGCAATTTCAGTGGGAGTAAACGTGTCCTCACGCAGTGTGGGTGAGTGCTGTGGTGAGCGCAGCTGTCCCAGTTAAAGGCCGTAAGTGGTGAAGCTGAGGGGTCTCTGAATCCCAGTTTGGGAAGATGGGGGGTGATTCTTAGACATGAAGAGAGCGAGGGTCTTCCACTTCCCCCTTTTTTTTTTTAATGAGAAAGTTGGAAGAACCTATTCTGTGCTGTTTCCACCTTTGCTTACAAAGAACGATTCTTCTGCTTTTCAGGTCTTTCTGCCCAATTCGTTGCTCTTTATAAATAATTCTGTATGTTCTAGAAGCTTTTTTAGGGAAAAAAATCATCTGTCCTGTGATGATTCTTGGCTAATTATTTATTTTAAAAAGAATTATGCTTTAGTATGCTATTCCAGTCCTACAGCACTTAGGGGTTGAATTAGATCTTTTATCCTTATTGCTCAGCCATTCTACCAGTCCCAAGTATAAAAGCTGATCTTTTCGTTTAGCTAAAAGGTAGCAGTTGGGATGAGATGGAGTTGTCTGTTGAGGATATGCTACTGTTAATGAGGCTAGGAGGATGTCACAGACAGGTTTCAAATGGTTTGTGTTGTTTCACAAAGAAGTAGCCTACCTGCACCACGGTGGGGGAGCATCTCTTCTCCCAGCGGGTACCTCCACGTTCTAGAAAACGGAGCAGATACCGCTCTGCCAGGAGGCGGAAAAGGCAAACATTTGATGTGTCCAACCTGTTGGTGTTACATGGTCAGCCAGTCTGGCTCCCAAGTTTAAAGTGCTTACGAAGACAACCGATCTTGCTGAAAACACTTGTAGCCCACTTTTGTTGCAAATTTGTACATATGCAGAGGTTTGCCACCCCATCACCCATCACTCTGTGCTTCTATATATGCAGACTATTGATATTGAATCAAATAGGTCTTTAGTTAGAAACTACAACTTTTTGTGGTCTAAGTGGGGCTATTAATAAAAGGCACATCCTGTTTTATATTTAATTAGTAGCTGTTACTCCATGGATGGCTCTGTTTAGGTTCAGCCTTTTTTTTTCCCATACTTAATACAGAACAAAATAAAATTTTCATAAAGACATTTTTTCTTTCAAAAAGATCTAGCTCTGTCTTGACACCACCTTAGTCGCAGTAAGCTGCTGATACTAAAAATGACCAATTTCAGGCAAGGTGTAATGAACAGGCGGTGGTTTTTTGTGATTTTTTTTTTTTTTTTTCAGGGGGTCTTTTTTAACACTGACTTCCTCCCCTGAGGGAGGTGGTTTGCGGGTGTGTGTAAGCAGTGGTGACTCCAGACCCTGATAGGTGATGGGGAAGGACTGGTTGGTCTTGCTCCACCGAGTGCTGGATGTCACAAAGCCTCTCTGGCTAAAGAAAAGGAGTGCGCGTGGACAATAGTCATCCATTCGCTGCTCTTTCTAAAACTGGCACTGGTAGATAATGCAGGTTGGGTCCTTTTGGGCTTTTTGGTTTCGCTTGTGTGGTATTTTTTTTCGTTTGTGGATTTTTGTTGGTTTTTTTTTCTGTTTGTTTATTTTCATTCCTTTTGTTTTGTCTTTTGTTAAAGGGTGTATATGAAGGAAGCAGCCCTGAAAATGCTTTGCATTATATTATATTCAGGTGCCTTTGTAGTTAAAAAGTCAGGAATACTGAGAAGGGTGCTTGGAACAAACACTTTTCAATGAAGCAAGATACTGTAGATTAGTTGATTGGTAACTTATTGTGGATCAGCTGTAATTTGCTCATAGCAGAAATAGCTGCTTTGCCCTGTAGCTGTTGAAATGTATCTAGTACTAAGATCTGGTTCTGAATAACAGTGCAGAGTTAGAGCGATGGAGCAGGCCAGGTCTTGCTAAGTGTTGGGGATACAGGAGAAGTTTGGGGTTACTTTACATTTGACGGGGGGGGGGGAAATGCCTAAGTAGATGACATGTCAAGGATTGCCTTATAGTTACTGTTATTTTTAGCAAGTGCTATAGTTGCATCTCCTAGACGCAGTGACAAAATTGACAAAATATTGGAGTATGATTTTTACTGGAGTTATTGCAGCGATGCTGGATTTACAAGGCATTCACTGCTCAGTGGTAGTTCGTAATACAAATCCCACCTTCTGTTTTTAATACTGTGATTTTTACCATGGTAGTTGTGTAGGCAGATTTTGGAAGTCGGTGTCTTTGTGTTCGGCTGTTTAATGCTTCGAACAGTCCTTCTGTGTATAAAGAAGTGCCTTATTTTGTTCTTCTCCACAATGTTTATCACTACTGAACGCGTTGCTATGTTCATAATGAAGTGCAGAGATTCAGCCATTATAAGCCTCTGTTTTTCAGTACTTAAATTTATAGCAGCATTGCCCTCTAGAGGGCACTTCTTCTAATCTTTTCAATAGATTTATTTTTTTATATTAACTACACTTCCATTAATTTGTATGCAATACTCCTACTGTGAGTGAAGAAGATGCATCTATTGCAAACCAGTTGTGCCGCTACCTGTCAGGAAGTGAGGTGCGGGACAAGAATAAGTGAAGTGTTTGCTTCTGCTCTCTGAAAGGATGCAGCCTGAGCTATCAGTTTTCAACTGAATTGTTTCTGAAATAGCTATTAGGGAAGAGGTCAAACTAATTAAATAATGTCTTGCCTGCTTAGTGTGCTCCTGTCCTAAACAGCTTGCAGTGTGGTGTTAGGGTGTGGAGCATTTGATGTGGGAAATCCACCAGCAGAGTGAAATACAAGCAACTTGCTGCTTAAGCTTATTTTGAAGCAGACAGCAGAGCCTAGATAGGTTTAGAAACAAGCTCCTGATCCCCTGTGATGGATAAGTAGACAATGATACAAGCTGAGTATTTTCTTTAATTTTTTCATATAAGAAAGGCTTTTGTTTCAAAGAGGCTCCTGACCAACATGGTTATCCAACTTCTATAGTGAGCCTGGCGTAGCTGTATGTGTAGTGGAGAAGCAGTAGGGGAGAGGCAGCAGGAACATGTGCTTCCTGGAACAGCTGGTAAAAGTTTACAAACCCACGAGTGTCTCCTAAGTCTTCGTGTATTGTTGTGTTCAGTTTGTCTTGTTGCTAAAAGGTGGTTGGTCAAACTTGCTTAATGGCTTGAGTAAATTATGTGTTATATACAGACTCTCGTCAGGTATGCAAGATAATGCTAACCTCAGCATTTTTCATAATTGTATTGCTTACAAAAGAGTACCTGCAGTGCAGAAATCAAAAGGTAGTGCTGCTGAAATGGTTTTGGTGATGTCGCCTTGGCTAGGATTAAAACTGTCCAGTTGAAGTAGATGGTGCGCTAAGAATACTGAAGTTCATGTTACTGCATAAGATGATATTAAATAGTGTGTGTGGGGAAAAAAGTAATTTGTGAAAGGCGTAATTGTGACTGACTTGAACACTATCTTGAATAGGTCAAATTTCACCTATATTCTGAATTGGCTTGCGTTGTCAGATGTGTAGTGATCGAGTCACAGTCCGAACCCAGCTGAAGTAACGGGCTCGTGGCAACTCCGCACCGTGGTAATTGTGCTATTCTGATAAGATTGAAGATCTGTTTAAAAATTTGCTGTACCAAGTATGGGTGAGATGAAAAATTAACTGTACGTAAACCGAATTGAAACAATACTGAAAAGAAGGCAAATACTGTCTTTTAGAATGTGGTTCCTTGCAACTTCTTCAGATAGTATTACTAGAATAGAAAAAGTAATTTGTCTAATACAATTGGGTAATAATCTTCCTGTAAAGTTAACGTGCTGAATTATAGCCATAGCGTTTAAAGATGCTGTTCGGGTAAATCTTAGAGAACTGCCTGATACAATGCCTCGAATGAGCTATCATGACAGACTGAGTGTGCCTTGATGCCGTTGGTTATCGCCTGAAGTGTGCCCTAGCACCTTCCATAGTCCCTTTCTGGAATGTTCTCTTCTCTCCTTAATCTCTCCCCAAAGCTTGAAAGATAACAAGAGAGCGTTAGCTGATCTCTAGTGTGTGTTGAAAATTAACTGAATCAACTTTGCTGGGTTTAGTTTGATGAAGAGATAAATCTGCAGAAGATAAAAAATCTAGCCTAAGGATAGAGGATTTTGAGGGGTAGCTTTTTGGTAGTGGTGAGTGCAAACACTAGGCTGTTTATAGTAGGCCTAACTTCTTTTCATCGCAAGAAAATATGGTGGAGTTGCCTACAAACTAGAACTGAGCTGTGACTGAAGGTGGCTCCTTCAGCTCCCTTCTTGAAGGACTGATGGTGGGAAAACAGGGAATAAAGAAAGTGTACAAGTCTCTCCGGGCTGCTTAGTCCGGTTTGGAGATGTGCTATAAAGGCATAATCTTGACTAGCAAAATCAAATTGCATTTACAATTTTGTCAGCTTGTTCTGTCCAAAGTGGTGTTGCAGTCTGAGTGCAGAAATCTTCATGTCAGTCCAGAGTGACCAAATGCTTATTTAAAGGAAATTAATGGTGTCTCTTTCTCCACCTTCTAGATGGATTGAATCTTCTGTGTTGAATGCCTCCGTATTTCCTATTGGATTTCACGTCTGGAAAAAATATTTTTGATTTAAGCCACTTGGTGGCAGACTGAATTGTGGATCCAGGGCTCCTTAGACTTTCAATCTTGAGGAGGCAGCCGCTGCTGAATCACGTTAACCTGACATCGCAGCCACCATGGTGCTGTCACAAAGGCAACGAGATGAACTGTAAGGAATGGTTATTTTTAAGTTTGTGTTGCATTTTCATTAAACTTTAAATGTTAACTTTTGTTTCCAAATAGATTTTACAGAGTGGCTGTGCTCACATGCCGATCAAGTATCGTGTATTATGGTTTAGATCTCTCTACTCTTATTTTTGATATAACCACTGGTATCTGATAATAGAATTGTGAAATGGTGAAAATGTAGTTTCAAAGTTATGGCATAAAAATGGATTCTTAAATTTGCTATTATTTATTATCCTCTATTTTGTTTTGACTTCAGTCACAAAGTTATGAAAGGGTTCAAGTAAGCAACAAACACACTGCAATATATGCTCCAAACCGATTAGTGAATGCTACTTTTATCTTGAGTAAACTCTGACAATTTTTTGCTATTTTACTCCTGAATGTAGATGAGAATGTGCTGCATTGCGATTACAATATTTGCCTCCTTAAATTGTATTTAAAATGGAGGGTATATTTAAAGAAGAAAAAAGCAAAAAACAAACAATAAAAAAACCCACAGAAAAACACCAAAAACCCCCACCTTGATTAAATTTAAGATTTAATTTTCTCTTGAATACCTTGTGTAGATGACCTTCTCATTTTTGTGTTTTGAAAGTGTCTGTATATCATTTTACTTAAATACAGTAGTATGTGTATGTCTCCCCATATGTTTGTATATACATATGTATCCCTTCCCAGGAAAGTAAGTGATAATAAGAAAACAAAACTAGGCTTCCTGCTGGAGGCTAATAAAGTAACTGAAAATAATTTTACCTTTAAGTCTGTTTAGAACATCGGGCTTACTTGTCTTAAGCAAATTTTCTTTGTTGTGTAACTTGAAAATATTTACCCATTTGAAGTAAATTTTGAAAATGCAGCATTTCCTTAGTCTCGTTCTCTGAAACAAAACGTGCTGACTGCTTGTTGAAGTCTTAGAATAATATTGAAACTTTATGAGTAGGTCCATAACAAATGCATGCTGTCAAGACAGATTAATTTGGTAATTGGCTTATGTCAAAGTGTGGAATATTTTGAAGAATAATGTAAAATGTGAAGCACTGTACGTTTTGGTCAGAGGCAGTATGCCTTCCTGTAATCTAAGTAAAAGTTATAGTATCATTCTGAAAAACAAAGCTAAGACTTGTTCTCTTAAACCGAGCATTTTATTCAAATTCAACGGAAGTAAAATTTTGTACTCTAAACTATTCTACCCAAAATAGTTTCCTTCAAAGATAAAGCCACAACTTTAATACGTAGATACGGTCATGACTTTTGTATCTGCTATGGGTTTTGTATGCGATACAGATTGATAAGTATATTCATGTTACTCCAATGTTTGGTAACTTAAAATTTTAAAAAAACAAACCTCTTCACTTTTTATTGCAGGTTTGGTGTATCCTGCTGTTAATGTGTCAAAGCAAAATCTGTTTGCCAAATGTATTTGTAAAATTTGCCTGGGCTTTTAACAAATGTAATAATCCTAGGTGTTGTACTGCATTGAAGACTTAAGTGTTGATCATGCTTTTTTTTAAATGTACTTCTGCACCTGTTCTCTTCAGAATTGCGTCTGAAGATACTGTTCTTTGTTTTTTAGAAATCGAGCGATAGCAGATTACCTTCGTTCCAATGGCTATGAAGAGGCGTATTCGGTTTTTAAAAAGGAAGCTGAGTTAGATGTGGTGAGTTCAAGCAAGATTCTTCATCTATATTTTAAGTAAAGAGCTTATAATTTTACAGCATTTGCATCCATTCTGAACATACATATCTATTACCTACGTATCAGTGCATGCAGTTTCAGGACTGGAGGTGACAAACTCATGCAGCTTATTGCCTTGCCATAAAATTCAATAATCATTGGATAACTCAGCAGTTTCTGAGCAAAACCCTTACTTTATCTTCAACTAATGTCTTAGGCATATATTTAATCTTTTTTGTGTCTAGCCACCACTCATCTATACAATGCTGAGTTTTTCCTTTGATGGTCTTTTAAGGATACAAGTCCTGAGAAGGCCTATATACTTCAAGATGAAAGGTGCTAGAAAACAAAGCTGATAAAAGGCAATGTGAATGTATAAGAAAGGTGATAGAAGATGGTATTTAAAAAAGCAAACAAACAAAGAAACAAAACCAAACCAAAAACCACGGCCCTTCACTGGACTCGCTCCAGCAGCTCCACATGGGACTGGAGCATCTCTCGTCTAGGGAGAGGCTGAGAGCTGGCACTGTTTAGCTGGGGGAAGAGGAGACTTAGAGGCATCTTATCACTGTTTATAAAATACCTGATGGGAGGGTGTGAAGATGACAGAGCCAGACTCTTCTCAGTGCTGCTAGTGCCAGGACAAGAGCCAGCGGGCAGAAATTAAAACACAGGAAATTCCATCTGAACATAATGCAGAACTTTTCTTTTTTTACCGCGAGAGTGACTGAGCACTGCAATAGGTTGCCCAGAGGTTGGGGAGTCTCTGTCCCTAGAGATGCTCAAAACCTCACTGGACACAGTCCTGGGCAGTCTTGCTGACCTTGCTTTGAGCAGGGAATTTGGAATTCATGATCTCAAGAGGTCCTTTTTGACCTGAACTATTCTGGGCTTAATATTCAGAAGAATGTGTCTAATTTTAACATGTTTAATTTCTGTTTCCTGCTGTTGTGTCCATCCCCCCTCCCCTCCCTGTAGGTCATTTCCTTAACTGTGCTTATTCTTGTCACGGAATTATGCATAAAAGCATAAACTTTCTACAATACAAAATTAGAAAACTGAAGACTCTTCTATTGTAACCTGATTTGACATGGTGTAAAACTACGCAGCTTCGGAGGCTTTGGTGGCCTAAACAACAGTAATTTTTAAGAAACCAGACAAAACAGAACTGCTTTTGTCCTCTCCTTTATCATACAGAGCAAATGGTGGAAGTCTGTTTTGTGATTGGAATTGGGTCAGTAGTTAAATCATTGCCTGAAACCGCATACCAGTTGGTTAACTGTATGGTTGGAGGGCAAGCCCTAATGGTTAATAGATTAAAGTTGATCAGCTCTGGTAAACAACTCTATTTTGTTAGACTGTAAGGATGCTGTTGACTTAGACCTGTCATTTCTTGCAACCGAATTCTGTTGATTTGCCTTTGTAACAGATGATTCTTGGTATAATTTTTAAACTTTCCACTTCTTAGCATAGGAGGTATGGATTTCATTTGAGTTTAAGTTTCTCTGGAGACACCTGGGTTGAGTAGTAAACTTCTGTGTGTTGACTTTTGATAAATCCTTTCCTTTTCTCTATTGACAAACCCTGCATTGTTCTTTTTCCAAAATGCTTGGTTGAAATGTGACTTAATTTCTCCAATCTGCTTCCAGTTTCTAATAAATAAGTAGAAATGACAAATTGGAATAACATACTTATAATTGAAAATCCTAGTACCATTCCCTTATCTGCCTTATCTATCAATCTAATTAAGTCTTCTCTTCCCAAAGGTTAAAAAGGCGATCTAAATAGGCTGGGTGGTCCTGAGGGAAATAGAAAATGCAGTTGCTAAAAGTTCCATGTGACTTTCTTGCAAGAAAATCCAAATTGGTTGGGGCTATACTAAAATGACAAAATAAAAGGTTAAGACTGAAAGTATTTCGGTAAATTGGAAGGATTCAAGTGTAGTTTTACAAAGAGGGATTTCATTTTTTGTATTTATTATTCCTGCAGATAACTCCAGTTTTCACAAATGCCCCTGAAGTAGTAGTTTAATGTCTGGTCTCTGACTGAGGCAGCCAGTCCTCAGAGGTTTTATGGAGCACGCCATGCCATTGTTATTTTTCCCATGCCTTTGTTATTCTCCATCTAATGTAGAATTATTCCAGTATCAGATTGTCATTTTGTACATGGAAAGAAAGTGTGCAGCATTTAATTACTCTTCTGTGCTTCTGATGTTTATTTTTCTGTGTTGCTTGTCTTCCTCTTTCTTGTGTTAATAGGTGGGAGGAGGAAAAAAAGAGTACTACTATGTACTATGGCTTTTACAATAACATCAGCTGTTCGTTGTTGCTCCTCAGCTATTCCTTAGAGCCCAAAGGAGAAATATTGAGTGGAAGAAAATTATTCTTCATTAAAGTTTCATTAGAGGTGCAAAATTCGTGTTGATTTCTCCAGTAGCTGAGGTGGTGTTCAGTAGGGCAGGTGCATGGGCTCCTTTCTGCTTCAGTTACTGAAGTAAAGGTGCAGGGAGAGTGTACTGAAAGCTTGTCTTTGAGAAGGTAGCACAAAATAATGCAATATTATGATGGTAATTTGAGGTTAACTATAATCAAGTTGTTGTTTGGTTTTTTTTTTTAAATAAAATCAGAGTTAGTTTGGGCTACCTGGTTTTCAAGTGAGCTGCAGTATATGTAATCCCACCTTGAAACAGTGTGCTTTTCTGTGAGAGAGCACGTTGTGCTAACAAGTAATGGTGCTAGCACAGCCTTTGCTCTGAAGGTACGAGTTCGTTGGTTCCTAATGCTCTAGTTGGTGGCTATGAAAAAGGAGGCTATGTTTGAGAATATTTTCTTCTATGTATATTGTAGGGATGAAAATTTGAAGCGTGGTTGTTCTGTGTCACTAATAAAACTGATTATAATATTTTGCTTGAATTCTTCTTTCTGTGGTCAAGAGATCTTTATTAAAACGAGTTGTTTATGTTGTCTTTGAAGAAACACTTCTACAGGCTTTAAAACTAGAATTTATTAATTTATTTAAATGCTTCTCCTCCACAGAATGAAGAGTTAGATAAGAAGTATGCCGGACTTCTGGAAAAAAAATGGACATCGGTTATAAGATTACAAAAGAAGGTAAGTAGAGGTCTGATGGGTTTACTTGTAAAAAGTTATGACTGAAAGCGAACATTCATTGTTGAACAGAATGTTACGTATTTTCCTTGTAAGACAAATGCGGGGTTTAGAAAGTGATGCCTCAAAGATGCGTTTTAAGGACTTGAGTAGGGAAAATAGCGAAATCCGTGTTGTAGCAAATGTTTTGTCTGTCTCAGTGCTGGCAGAGGCATCCTCTCAGTTTCTTTATAAAAATTTCTTGACTTCAGTTTATGGATTGCATGTGCAGTTTCTGAAGCTGGAAAGGAAAGAGGTGCCTTAAGGCAGTTTGTGAGTGGAAAGATTGAATAGCTGTCTCCTGAAGGCTTGACTGGTTTAGAAAGAAGGTAAAAACCTGTGTGGCCGGTTGTCTTTAGCCATTACGTTAAAGGGAAGAAACCATTAACTCCAGTGCATTAGAGCAAGTGATTCTACTGCAAGTGGACGGTACAAAACTCTTTTTAATAATGCTTCAATGGATCTAGAATGTATTAAAAGCTTAAAAAAAATAATCTCAGTGTGCTAACAGCAGACCTATCTATTGTGAAGGTTAATGTATCTAGGGTTTTATTACACCTTGGGTGTCTCTGCTGTTGGTTAAGATGCGTGCCATCTCAGAGATACAGAAAATCATTGCAGTAGAAGCATTCCTTTTTGTTAACACAACCTCCTTCAATAGTTTGTCAAAATAGTATCTCAAACATATTTAATGATTGAATTATTAAAGAATAAATGATAAATTATTATTTTAAGTTTGATTTTTAGAAATACCAACACTCTTGAACGTTGGTAATCAGTTTGGATCCGTGCAATCTTTGCTTTACTGTGAGTCTGGGAGCAAGTTGGTATTTGTATTATTAATGAGTGAAGGTGAATTAGATCTTGGTATAAAATGAGAAATTAACAGTCTCTTTAAAATTCATAAACTTAGGTAATGGAATTAGAGTCGAAGCTGAATGAAGCTAAGGAAGAATTTACATCAGGTGGACCTCTTGGTCAGAAACGAGACCCTAAAGAGTGGATTCCTCGTCCTCCAGAGAAGTATGCGTTGAGTGGACATAGGAGTCCTGTCACTCGAGTGATTTTCCATCCAGTTTTCAGTGTTATGGTCTCTGCTTCAGAGGATGCCACAATAAAGGTATGTGTGTGCTACAGAAAATTAAACTAAGCAAGTCAGAGGATGTGTAATATGTAACACTAGCACTTCAAGCTGGATGTACGTTGTACTGATGGAAGATTGTTTCAGATTCTGCTTCGGCTTCAGTAGGGACAGTTCTTTTAAGTTTGGTGTCCTGTGTAATCTACAAATTTTAGTTTTATGCTGGTCCAATTAATACCTTCAAGAGTATTTTACTATCCTTTGACTTGAGGAAAAAATAATTAAGCTAATGTGGATTTAGAGACTGGAGAAATAGATAAAAGGATCTTTGGGGGAAGAATGCATTTTGGCTGCTCAGTAGAGGAGGAGTGGCATAGTGTACAGGGTAGTGCTGTGATGAGAGGCAGGAAGACAGTTGCCTCAAGTCATCAAAAGTGATTATTTTTAAAGCTGAGTTAAAGCGGTTATGCAGCTGTAATCTTAACTGAAAACTAGTTCTTCCCATGTACTCTAAATGGGATGTGCAAGTCTCATGAAGTCTCCCTGACTTTCAGTAAGTTTCATGGTCTTCATAGGCCTTTATTGCAGTGTACAGTGGCATGAAGAGATTTGTTGCAATAGGCAAGTAGTTTCTCATTTTAGCATCCAATAAAGACATTGTGCATTTTCTTGTTTGAATGTCACCATTTAAGGGAATTATCCCGATAAAAGATACTTCTCATAGTTTTCAAACCAGTGTAGAAGAGAACAATTTGGAAAAGTGCTGTTCTGAAAAACGTCGAGTAGCATATTAAATGGTGTGCTTAAAAATACAAGTTGACCTAATCGTGGCTACTTGTTGGAGAAGATTGAAATAAAAGATGTCAACCAGATCTAGTTCATGAAAAGCTTTAACCTGTTCCTGCAGCAGGCTTGACCATAGAGGCCTGGTGTTTTTTCTTTCGAGCAGCCAGGGCCAGCTGAAACAGTGACAGCTCTGTGTGTGTTAGATGTTACAGAGGAGACTAATTAGCTTTGGTTTTGCTCCCTCTTATGGACCACACTGGATGAATTTTCTTATTCTTTAAGTCAAGCTGTACAGCTTAATTTCTGACTGTGGTATTCCTGGTGATTGCAATCTGTTGGGATGGTGGATTCTCTTTGTTTGGTGTTTTTTGGAGTTTGTTTTGTTTAGGATATAATTTAAAATGAAGCGTCTAATTTTGTGCTTGAGAGAGACACAAAAAAAATCTGTAGGAGCTTGTTTTGTTTCAAAGGCTTTTGTTCGTGGTTAGATGATAGAAGACTGACTTAATTAGGAGGTGAGAATGGGGACTTCATGCTATCTTGCAGTTACTAACGGCAAATGTTTATTTTATCTCTGACAAATTCTGTAATCTACTAGTGTGTGCATATCAAACTCTTCAGAGTGGTTTGGATTATCGTCCCTAAACCAGTGCATTCGGAATATGGCTCTTCAGTATTCAGAATATTTGCTATTGGGTTCTGAAGCAGCAAGTAAATTCTGGAGTCACAGTAAAGCTTGGGAAAGGGCGAGGGGAGATTGCTAAAGATGATGTTTTCCCCACCAACTGAAAATGTATTGCCAGTTAGGAAACTAGCATAGAAAGGGATCAAGAAAAGCAATCTGTACAAAGTGGATTTGTTCTGCCCAGCGTCTTCTAAATCGATCTTCTTTGTTTTTAAGGGTATTGGGTGTTAAGACTTTTGGATACAATGGAACTTGTTTTCCTGCTGTGTTTATAATGCTTTAAGTTAGATGAAAAACAGTTTTCAAGAGGCATGAATTAATTTAGTTTATAAATTACAAAATCTTATAAAAAGAATGCCTATTTTTCTATGTTGTTAGGCTTTTTAGGGCTGTCTTTCTTTGTCTCTTGCTCAATTAATTATTGAATAAGGTGCCAGACGGGTCTGCAGAGTGCAAATGTAAGGCTGGAGAATACAAAGAGTAATAGGTTGCTGTTAACGGATTTTCTGTTCACTTGTCAGGTGTGGGATTATGAGACGGGAGACTTTGAACGAACCCTTAAGGGGCATACAGACTCTGTGCAAGATATTTCCTTTGACCACACTGGCAAACTATTGGCCTCCTGTTCTGCTGATATGACCATTAAGCTATGGGATTTCCAGGGCTTTGAGTGCATCAGAACTATGCATGGTAAGGTATAAAGGGAATTGATGTAGTCTGCAAAGTGAAGAGATTTTTTAATTTTTTTTTTTTCATTCAGGAAAACTGCTGATGTGAAAAGGGGTTATAAACCAAGAGTATTGCCCAAATGAAAGTGGTGGTGTGGGGGGGAAATGTTCTGATGTTTTGAGTGCTCTGTAAATAAATATATGTTTAGTGTCTATGGAATGCAACAGCCTCTCAAATCTGCTATGCTTGATGCTGTGGGAAGCATCCCATAATGTTATTGAAATGAAATGGCAGTTATAGGGGTTTAGTGCTAAAAATTAAATGGTTACTAGACAATAAAACTATGGCTTCAAATCAGTAAGAGATTGCTGCCTTCACCCCTCTGTTTCACTGACATACTGCTTCAGGAAGGAAGCAGTTAGTGCCAAAGGTGTTGTGTATGTACTGCACAGTCTGCTGCTTTTGGGTTTGCCTGATTCAATGAACATGCCCTTTGCATTAGGCTCAAAAACCATAGGAAAAATTGGGACAGTAAAACAACCACAGCTATAAGATTCTGTGTCAACAACAACTGTGTTTATTTTATAGTCTTGATGTAAAAGCATTTTTATACTGCTGCTTGTCTTGCTTTTAATATCTTCTTGTAGAAGTGGTGAGTAGGAATACAGAATGTTTGAGACTTACAAAAATAAACACACAAACGCACATATACCAAAGAAAACAGAAAGCTGTTGCCTTTTGTGCATACAGTTCTTTAGGCACAACAGAACACTATTGTAGAGAAAGAACAGACATTGCAGCTGGCTGATAGCAAGAAAATAAAGTAGTGCTACAGGGGGTGCTGGTCTTTGAAGATTTCTATATGAACACACATGCAGTTCCTGTATTTTTATGAACTGGATGTTGTAACATGAGTGTGGACTAGCTTCATGTGTGTTGCCATTACATCCTTTCAACTCAATTTCAAGTAAAAAGAAACAAATAATCTTTCCAGTGAGGAGTTTTAAAGTACCACTGAAACTTGTGTTCTCTGGCACTTCAGATACGTGATCACTGGTGCGATTGCTTTTTAGTAGTTCACCAGGACTCTGAGTTCTTAGTGGAGAAAATGGAAACGAAAATTGTAAAGCTGTACATTGTAGGTACATGGCTTGCAAGATGCAATGTAGCTGCCCACAAAAGAAAAAAAGCAACTTATTAGTGAATTTACTGACTCTAACTTTTTGGAAGGAAGAACATCAGATCTCCAGATTAAAAAAAGGAAGCTGTTTAATGCCTCTAAGTTGTTGAGAAATTATATATACTCTAAACTACTGATCTCTGAAGATTTATTTGTAGTCCCGACAATTTCAGAGCTTAAAATAAGACAAGTGCATGAATTATATACGAACTGTTATAGTCAGGCTTGTACACTGGACTTGTAAAAAAATCCCTACCCAACAGCTTGTTCTGGATAATACTAAAATTTCAAAACAGTTAATTCTAATGTTTGCCACTTTGGGAAGTTTAAGTTCTAATTTTTTGTGATACTGGAAATGTATAGTCTTTACAGAGTGTGTTATCTCCCTTTCATATGTTATGTCCCATTGCTTGTGGGATGAGTAGAGTCAAGAGCTGAAAAAACACACACGAGGTCATAAGGAGTTTGTGTTAAGGAAATGATCCAGATGCTTTTTCCTGACTCAGCATTGATCGTCTTCCTCTCAGCAGCAGTAGAAGTTGCTGTCATGTTATATACAGTTGGTTCTTATTTGTTTCTTGAATCAATGCAGTACAGTGTTTTATTAAAACCTAATATCAGATGTCTGAAGCATGAAGCTTCTGCAGTGAGGTTTGGCATGCCTCTCACCGGAGACCTGTTTCCCTTTTAAACATCTTCTGCATGGTGCATCAGCATACTGTAATCAGACCTGACTGATAATTTTGAGGACAGTCACTGTAGCAGCGCTCTCTTCTAAACTACCAGCTTTTGTAACTGTGTAGAAGTGTTGCTTTCAGTGGTGAGTGTCTGCTTTTAAAACATCTTAAAGAAATTTTTGAAACAGTTTTAAAGGATACTCAATGTCTGGACTGTGTGGTTTCTAAAAATATAAATGATTATTTCCTAAAACCTCAAGTTTACATGTAAAGCTTACTCCATAAAACATGCACTACTGCTGTAGCTACTTGTCTAAGATGAATGAATAACAAGTTTTGTGTGCTCTGTAAAAACTGTTACAGTACCACTTAATAAAGGTTTGATTTTGTTTGTAGGTCATGATCATAACGTTTCTTCAGTAGCCATCATGCCCAATGGAGATCATATAGTTTCTGCCTCAAGGGATAAAACTATCAAAATGTGGGAAGTCCAAACAGGGTAAGTGCACTTCTGGCTAAACATCCACACCTATACCAAACACGCACAAACTACAGGTTATAGGAAATGCGCCACATAAATCTTTAATACCAGCAAACATTAGTTGAATTGAGGTACGATATTGTACCCTCTAGAGTAATTCACTTAAGGATTCTGCCTTAAACCATTAAACACAGGGGTTTAGTACTGACTAATTAAAACTTACCTGGCTTTATCTTTCCGGGAGCTATGAGAGTAGAACATTATAACTCAGGATAAATTTGGTGGTTAACCACAAGTTTAAAGGGAGCTTGAGCAGAGGGAGGAGAAATATGTTACCTTTCTTGACATAGATCAAGGTGTCTCCAGATTAATTTTTTTTTCTCTTGTTTGTTTCATTCATCAGTTGTCTCTTCACTCCATCCGTTTGCTAGAAGTTGTAGATGAAGGCTATCTGAATGACCTGTGAATCTCGATTTGTTCTTAAAATACCCCTTTAATGCAAGCTATCCTGTCAACTTCACTTTTTCCCTAAGCTTTCTGCTTTAACAAGGATTTGCCAGTTCTTAGCTGTCACTTCTTTCTCGTGTCAGCTTCCTTTCCATGAACTTTTTTATGGCCTTGTACATCACCATGCAGGATGGACACATGCATGCTAAAATATTTTATCTTAAATTCTAAGAGCTGGTCAAGGGTCCTTAAATTTCAGAGGCATGTGTAATGGTTTTATTGCAATGTTAATTGACTCCTGCTGTATTTCTGTTTGGTTTTTTTTTTAATAGTTACTGTGTGAAGACTTTCACAGGTCACAGAGAATGGGTGCGCATGGTGCGACCTAACCAGGATGGCACCTTAATTGCCAGTTGTTCTAATGACCAGACAGTGCGTGTTTGGGTGGTAGCAACAAAGGAATGCAAAGCTGAGCTCCGAGAACATGAGCATGTGGTAGAATGCATTTCCTGGGCTCCTGAGAGCTCATACTCCACCATATCAGAAGCTACGGGATCAGAGGTAATGTTTCCAATGCTAATAAATAAGATTTTTGACTACGCTCTGCGTAGAACTTACTGGATAGTATTTAGAACAACTAAGCTTTGTTCTCACAGTGCTTGGCAGACACAGCAGGTGTATGAGTGTGTTTTGCCGAGTATACTTGGTGTACTGTTAATCCCCCATCTTGGCTTCATAGGATCCATGCTTTTGTGTGTTTTAACAGTAGGACCCTACCTTGCACTAACGAAAGTGAGCTTTGGAGAGACACTCTGTTCCTGAGGAGGTTGAGAGTGTGCCCATAGCTTATCTGGCATAAAGGGAAGATTATAAGGATGCTCAGCAATTGAAAGGTGTGGGGGAAATAGTGAGTCAAGAATGCAGAAATGAAGCTGCCTTGGGTGTATTGTGCTGGAGGAGCTTTGACTGCCATGTCCTAGTGTACAAAGCTAATGATAGGATCAAGCATTCTTTAACCAAAATAAAGCCCCATCTGTGTGATCACAGATACATCTTCTCTGGTTCAGTTACTAAATCTTCAAGAAAGGCTTACTAAAGTTCCACAAAAATTTCGTTTAAGGATGCCAAAGTGTAGAAGAAATTAACTAGAAATTAACTCCAGTTTCTGGTTAAAAACCCCCAAGCATTTTGGCCTTGCCTGCTTCCTCAAAAAGGACGCATACCCAAGGGGAAAAGTAGCTACACTGAAGACACAGGGACTTGTCTAGTGATGGATTTTAGAGATAATTCAGTCAAATTTTACTTGCATCCTTAAAAGATCCTTATAATCTTTTAATTAAAAATGATTAAAACTAAATTACAAATGTTCACTTGCTCTTGCAGTGGTAATTATCTAAAGTGGTGTTTCCCCTGCCCTCTGCTGGTCTGATCACCTTTGTACAACACATTACAGTCCGTAGCTTTGAACGAGCAGCAAGTTAATGTTAACTTCACAGTTGGAACATCTCAAGTTCTGAGAACTAAGTCTTTCTTTCATACTTTACATGAGTACAGATAGAAATAAGTTCAGAGTAGGAACTTCTCAAAAATTCTTAAACTTGCTTCATTACTTTTTATGGAGAATGAGAACATGAAGGTATGTCTGAACTTCATACTCTTTTGTCCCGACATGTCTGACTGCTTTTACTGTGTCTGCTATCAAAAGAGGATGTCTTGCAGTAGGCAAGTGTGGATTCAAAGTATTATTTGGCTTGGTGCATCAGCAGAACATACAATCATTTATTTTAACAGATTGTTTAATTCCTTTCATTTTTTGTTTATTTTTCCTAATATTATAACAAAATGCCTGTGACTCTCAGTTTTGGCACTGTGTGTTTATTAGCTGTAAGCTGTCATACGATCTAAGCTTGCTACTAAGAAATAGCATTTAGAAGGGATCCGCTTCCTCCCTCCTTTCCTGCCCTCCCTGCCCCATATATGCCGTAACTTAAAACATAATTTTCTGTAGACTAAGAAGAGTGGCAAGCCTGGGCCTTTTCTGCTGTCTGGATCCAGAGACAAGACCATTAAGATGTGGGACATTAGCACTGGCATGTGCCTTATGACACTTGTAAGTTCACTGATGTTTTTCTGGTGGTCATAGCTGTGTATGTCAAACCAGTTTTAACAGAATGAATTATCTTACGTATTTATATTTTCAAGAGAAGCCAGAGTTATTTAAATAAGACAAACACTGGAAATACGTTGTTTTAATGGCTTCTATATTTCAGGTCGTCTTGTAGCTAAGAAATACTAAGAGTCTCAAAATACACAGTATAAATGCAGGAGTACTGTGGTGTAGTTTTTGTGATGAGTAGCTTGGTCTGTCTACAGAAACGCTAATAATCATCTGAACTTTGTCTTCTGTAAAACGCCGTGTTCTTCCGACGTTTTGGTCTTCCTGCAAGCTGCGGGCTGCTGTTTCCAGCCTGTCTCCAGGCTGGACTGGATGTTGGTGCTGGGGGTGGGCAGCAGGATCAGTGCAGATCACATGAGGACTTCTGTTTGTTTGCCCCTTCAAGGACAGGAACTTACGTTGTTGGTAGTGCTGATAGAGATGTAATAATAGAAACTGAAGATAAACTTTTGAGTTCTAATAGGCTTTAGAAAGCTAAATGCTGTCCTTGCAGGAATAGGGCAAGGAGTCGCTCAGTTTGCTGTAGCATAAATTATAGAATGTTTAGCCTCAAAACATGCATCTGCTCACTGATTTCTCCTTATGCACAAGGTGGGCCATGATAACTGGGTACGTGGCGTTCTGTTCCATTCTGGGGGAAAATTTATTTTGAGCTGTGCTGATGACAAGACTCTACGTGTCTGGGACTTCAAGAACAAACGATGCATGAAAACCCTCAATGCGCACGAACACTTTGTTACCTCTTTGGGTATGTATTGTTCTACAGGGCCTCCTGCAAAGTACAGAGCCCCAGAGGCAGATTTTTTTTTTTTCTGCATCTTCTCCAGCTGCAGTTGAGCACCAAGCTGGGCATTCATGCTTTGCATTCCAGTGAAGTTTTGCGCTATGTGTATTTTAATCAAATAAGGACAGATACGAATTTTGAGTGTGCTAGATTTTTCCACTTCTGTTGCCAGTGTTGCACATTGGATAAAGACGTTAACTGCCAGGGTGTTCTGGAACCTTTCACCACTGAGCGTGTAGGCATTTGGGGAGTGCTGTATTGCAAATGCTTGCCCAGGGAAAAAAAAAAAAAGAGGAGGGGGTACAAAGCAAAACGGTCAGAAAAAAAAAAATACTTTGAATTCCTGGGCATTCCTGGTTGGTATTACCAGGTCTTGGTAGACCTTAGTTCCCCCCTGCCCTGGCAAAACCAAAACAAACAAACCCCTCCCTAGTCAACAAAGGTGCTTTACTCGGGCATTGTCCCTACTGCTTCTCTCTGTGTGCTGCTCTAGCAGTTCATAGAGCTGCGGTAGCCAAGATGTGTAAGTTAGGCTAAGCAGGGGACCAGGAATCAGCTACTAAGGTCTCCTAATCAGACTTGCAGGTTGTCATGGTTTGGGGCAGGGTTTCTGACTTCACTGACTTCAACTTAAATTGTTGGAGACAGCTGATCAGAAAGGGGCAAAGAAAAGTTGTGAGTTGAAGATCATTAAACCATTAGCATGGATTGGCTAACCTCAGAATTGGCTGCTTCAGTTTACAGATTGCCTTTTTTGATTCCTCTTGGTTAAACTTCCCGGTGTTGTCTGCTGATCCAGTCCGAAATTGATTTCTATATATGAAATATTTTGCGATCTCATGAGAAAACAGTACGCTTTACATTTTTTTACATAGTAGCTCACAGCCTGTATTGTCTACAGCAAAAAGTCAAGTTTCTTGACTTCTGATTCTTTGACTATCTCTTACGTAAATACATGAAATTCTGTCTTCTGGTAGCACTCGAGGGTTTGAGCAGTTTCAGATGTTTTGGACTCCTCTCTGTTATAACTTTATCTGGATTTCTTTTCCATGAAAGCTCCTTTATAATTGAACTGAAAGTAGATTTTCATACTTTTACGAGATTATAGCATGAGAGAATTTGCCTTCAGATTTGCAGACATGATGAGCTTTGAAATTTAGTCTCAGAGCTGGTATAATTATTTGAAAAGGTAGTGACATTCAGTGAGAGTGGAAAATACTCAAGTTTTGGATTCGTTCTTAACGTAAGCTTTTCTTTCCTCGCAGATTTCCACAAGACGGCACCGTATGTGGTTACTGGAAGTGTAGATCAAACAGTAAAAGTGTGGGAGTGCCGTTGATTGAATTCACATTTGACCCCTTTTTCCTCTGGATGCACTCAGATACCATGGTTACCCATTGAGCTCTGTTTAAATAAATATTGTCCTTTCATGTAAATTATTCTGGATGTAGATTGAGCTTATTAAATGTTACACACAAAGTATTCATGCATGGTGAATCCAAATTGTATACTGTAAATTTACATACGTTGTCTAGAAGTACCATAGGTTTAAGAACATGGGCTGGCATTGGTCACATCAGACCTAAGAAGGCAGAAGTTGGATAATTGAAATAGGGCACTTAACTGAATAGTTGACAGTGTCGTTCTATGTCGGATAATTATACCTGTTTTTCTTTCTGCTGTCTGTTGGTGCCTGAATTGGTGACCTCATTTGGGAAAAGTTTTGTAGGGCTCTTTCAGAAATGTGTATCTATGTAACATCACTTAAGTGTGCTTAATAAATCTTCTCTAAATACTAGATAATAAGGCTGCAATTCAGAATCTTCTGAACCTTATGTGTAATTAATGGAAATTAATTAAACTCTGGAATATTTGTCATGAAACATTTGCCAAATCAACAGAATACACTTGTTTTGGCCTCCTATCACGCAGGGGTTGGTATATTTATATAACTAACTGTAAACCTGAAGTAAGACAACGAATCTTAGTAGCAGCTGATGTGATAAATGTATTTATTTTTTATTTGGTCATTCAATGGTTAAGCTGTGCTGTTAAACTAAGTTTAAATGTTTTTTTTGTTTGGTTTTTTATTTTATGCTAGACGAACTTCCAGGAGGAGTTGTCCATCCCACTAGAACTTAGTGATCTAATTTCCACTAGAGCTTAATCTCCCAAATGACTGCCATGGTACAGCTTGCTGTTTGCTTTCGATGTTTGTTAGAGATGTGCAATTTCTATTACACAACAGTATCGAAGTCCACTTCCCTCGTACTCACTCGCAGGAGGCTGGGGTATACAAAGGTTTCTTGGTTTCTTTAGTGCCTCCTTGGAAACCCTTTGGAAAATGAGGTTATACTTACCTTGACGGGACAATGTGGCTTGAATAAAAACGTCCTGTGGTTTGCAGATTGAGAAATAGCTCGGGATACAGGATTTAAATGCTTTAAAGAAAGCACTAAATACCTTGAGAATCAGATTGTAATGGCAGATACAGATTGATACAGGCTTCTAAAAGAAGAACAAAACACCATCAACAAAACAAAGTCCATCTCTGGGAATGATGCTATTGAGTAAACATTTAAAACCAAGACCAAATCCTGTTGGCAAAGCTAGCCCAGCTTGGTTATTAGGATTTATGTTGTTTGGTGTATACAATTTTTAATTTGCATATCCCTAAAGTTACCTATTTTGATCCGAGGTGAATGAAAATATTATAAATTAATATTTTAATCAGCAATTTTGTGACAGATTCGATTGTAGATAACTGCGAATTACAATACTTATCAAACTAACCAGGTCTTTTTAAAAATTCACTTTAAAATTTACAGTATGATGAAGTACCAGTCTGGTGTTTTAACAGGTGAATTTGTGCTTTATTTTATTCATTTTGTTTAATACATGGCTTTTAAAACTGTCCCTTTAAAAAATACGAGTCCTTGACCCTGCGGGGTTGGCTGGCGGGTGCTGAACGGGGAGGGTGCGCGGTGGCTCCTGCGGCCCCGGGGAGGGTCCCTGCTGGACATGGGTGTCACGGTGGGTCCTGGCGCAGACGCGCCTCTGCGACGGGGTGGGGGAAGCGGAGCTCTGAGGTGGGGACTTCGGGGAGCCAGGTTCAGGCTAATCTCTTAAATCCAGTGGTTTATGTAATTTTCAGTGTGTGTTTCTGCAGTTAAGCATGCACAAATAAAGTATTTTTTTGTTTGTTAGCTGCTTGGACTGGAAAAATTTGCTGCTCTTTGTCCTATTCGAGAATTCCAGACACACAAGTAGTGCATCTTAAAATTCCTCAGTGCATCTGCAACTGTAAAGTAATACAGCTGTTTAATTCCTGGTAGGACCTATAAACTCTATTTAAGTATAAAGTAAGCCACACTCGTGTACATAATTCATAAACCTGAATGAGAAATTAAAGGTACCTATGAAGTGGAAGTTGTCTACTGCATTTTTTCCCACTACTGACCTGACTCAAGTGTGTAAGCAGCATTTAATGGCTTTGGCAAACACCCCGCTAAGTACTTCTGCAGCGCGATGTGCCACCCTCTCCTCTGGGGAGCAGTGAATAATCTCAGGGATGGTCCTGAAGGGATCAAAAGTGAAAGCCCTGTTTAGACAAAACCGCGAAAGCCGCAGCACAGGGGTGTGTGAGTGTTCCTGCAGCGTGGCTCTGTGGTGCCGCGCTGTGCGGAGCTGCTGCCGCTCGCTGTGATGTTTCTGTCACCTCATCCTGTGCCTTTCCTGTGACAAGAAGTACGATAGCGAGGTCACTGGTTTGGATTACAAAATACATTTATTAGAGGGTTTAAGAGGTTCACTGCTGCTTTGTCATTCTCCTTTCTAAAATTGGCATTGCTTAAAAAAGTAATATTTATATTTAGACCGTGTTACCAAATAGACAATACAGACTTTTTGGCTTAAAACCAGACAGACATTCCAGTGCCACACTAATGTCACGTGCCCAGGAAGTCTTAGATGCATTTGAAAAAGTGCAACATTTATTGTGGTTTAGACGTAATCTGGAAGTGGATGTTCTGTAGCATCTTGCACTTTAGAAGATTTAAAAAAACCGTCCTGCTTTTGTGTATGGTGTGACCAATGATGTGCCCGGGGCACTAATGAAAAAGAAAAAAGCCTCTAGTTGTTAGGGAGCTGGGGGGGCTGTGGGGCACGGCCGTGTCCCAGAGCTTGGGCTGTGGCTCCCCCAGCCCCGGCTGCTCCCCCTGCAGTACCTGCTTCTCCTCCGCCACCTCCTTCTGTGTGACCTGCCTGGTAATAGCACTCTTAAATAGCTTTTGACGCGCATGAAAGCTATTTAAAAGAAAAAAAGATTATACTTTTGTTTTTGTAGACAGTGGTGGCTTGATAATCCTTTTAATGATTTGAATATTAAAAAAAAAACCAACTGAGTTGAGTGAAGGAAGAGCGCACTTAGAATGAGTTATTTGCTGTCCAGTTGTACATAAAGTCCAGTGCATTTAAGAAGTCGATACCAAGAACCTTCTAGCGAGAGCATGTGCATAAAATGGTCGGGACGAGCGTTAGGAGCGGGGAAGGTGGAGTTGGATTTACAAGTCACAACTGGATTTAACTGGCCTTTTTATCTTTCCACTGTGTCATGTAAGTAGCTGCTTTCTTGTCCTCCCTGCCCCTCAGGCGTCCCCACCTTCCTTCTGAAGAGAAGTTAGCAAAGTTTTAGAAGTTGATCCTGACATTGACATGAAGGCAAACGTCGAATTTTTTCGTAAGAACGATGTTAAGAGGTTGCAATTGGAGAAAACAGTTCCCAGACTGTAGGAGTTAACTGAAGCTATTGACACAATTTAATTAAAAAAAAAAAAAAATCAGTAAAGGAATGTATATAATACTGCTCTGTGTTTTACAGTAAGGTTTGTTGCTCTCAGACTGTGTAAAACAAAATTTATTCATGTTTTCTGCATATTAAAAAAATCTTATTGTACCAATTGGTAAACTATTAAATGCATATAAAACTAGATGTGTTTTTGTTTCCTTGGATGCAAGAATTAAAACTATTTTGCAAAAAGCTATTGCTGTTTCACCCTTCAGATTTTGCTCCACACCTGCTTTTTATCTAATTTTAATTTAAATTGTGCTTGCTGGAGGAAATGGTTTTAAGGCAGTTGGTTACAGTTGGAATAGTCAAAGGTTTTCTTGGTTAATGCGGTGAAGTGAGGGGTTTTTATAAAGAGGTTTGAGTGTGTTTTTGAGGTTGGTGTCGGGTCTGGTGTGGAGGAGTGGTGTTCCTGGTGCGGGGCTGGAGCCGCTGGGGTGGGGGTGCTGCAGTGCTGGCCCCGCGGGCGCTGGGAGAGCCAACGCCTGTCAGTCGTGGTTGGAAGGGACCTTTCACATCACCAAGTTCAGCCATTATGTTTGTTGTTCAGGCTCCCTGCACCCATGAAGGATCCTGTACTCGTGTTTCTGTAGGGTGCTGGGTAGGGAGCCCGGGGGGGTGTGGGGGTGCCACAGGGAAAGATCCGCGCCCTGGGAGTGCAGGGCACTGGTGATGCTTGGAACGGGTGCAGGAGGGCAGCTCCTGCCCCAGCGCCGCCTTTGCCTGGGTTTTGCTTTGTTACGGTCTTTGGGGTGTTTTTTCCGTTACCTTGATCCTGGCTGCCCAGCAGAGCTAACAGGAGCCTTCTCTCCCTGTTTCCTCGCTCCGGGCGGTTGCGGTTGGAGGCTGCTCCCGGGGGTGAACCCTCAGCGTGGAGCAGCCGGGCTCTGCCTCCCGAGGCAAGCGGAGCCCGGGGCTGGGGCACTGAGTGGGTCCTGGAAGTCTTGTTTCCATAGTGGTGTTTCAGTTGGGGTGTGTGTGGTTTTTTTCCCTGTGGTCTGGCCTTAATTGCCTGGAGCGCTGCTTCTAACGGGTCAGTGAAGGGAAACGGGAATGTGCATCTCTGCAGTGATGGCGGAGCAAGGGCGCGACCGTGACCTTGATGTGTGGAGAGAATGAAAACAAAGCTCCCCCCAGCTATGTTCTGGGTAAGCGTCTTGCCTGGTGCTAGTAGTGGGAACAGCTCAGGGAGGGCTTTTTGGGGAGTCTGACTTTCGTTTGAAAAACCAACAGACCTTCAGGCAGTGCCAGAGGTAACACGCGTCAGACCCGGCCTGGCTGGGTGAGGGGGTGGCCCAAGTGCATGGCCCAGAGATGCTGTTAGGTGCGGGTTTGGGAGGAAAATCTCTTGTATGTTTGCAAACATAGCAAAAGGGAGTGATAAAGGGTGTCAGAATGTAAGTTGTGAAGAGCAGTCTGGGGTGTTGAAGAGTTCCATTTTCCCGTTTGACTTGGGGATTACGCAGCGCGTGCCTTATTGAAGGCAGCTTTATAAGCACATGAGACTGGTTTCCACCAGTTGTTTTCTTTTGATCTAGCACTGATGGTATCAAAACGTTTTTGAGCAGACAGGGTTGACTACGCGAAGAAGTTACAGGTAGAGGCCTTTGGGTCGCTGTTGGGCAGATGATGTGCTCAGTGGAGTGGGCTCTGCCCAGGCCGGGCCCCGCGCGCAGCGAGGGTGTCACTGCTGACCGGGAATCGAGGGGAAGTTGCAGCTTTTATGGTATTGGGTATGGCTGATGACATGAAGTGTTGGAAATCCCTCTGGAAAGAATGCAAGGCAGATAAAAATAGAGTATTTCTATGTGCCTCCTCCAGGATTGCTGACGGTTTTCATCTCTCTCCTGAAGTAATTTCCCTTTGCTGTGGTTACTTTTCTCTGGTGCTGACACACCGTCCCCTGCCAGCCACGGGGCCGGCTGAGCGTCGGGGCTTCTGCCTGACCCACACAGGCTGGTAAATCCCACCGGAGCCAGCCCGGATAGAGTCCAGCTGGTGAGAGGGTGGAGCTGGTGTAACTGAACTGGGACCAGAGCTGTCTCTAGGGTCTTCTAGGGTTTTGTGTAAGAACTTGGGCACCGAGTGCCTGAGAGTGCCCAGCCCCAAACAGGTAGAAAATTACAGGACTTAAGTTTTTAAAATACAGCTATTTAACAACTAATGATGGCATCCACCCTGCTTAGCTGAGTAGCCTTATTAGCCGGGATTTGTATCCTTCAGCTTCATTTTGTGTGTTTGTGACAATCCCCTGTGCCCCTGCTCCCCCCCGGGGCGCGATGGCGAGGCAGAAGTGATGCTGGAGCAGCCGTTGCCAGCTGAGGGGACGCTGCGCTTGTGAGTGGCACTAGTTTTATTACTGAGCTTTTGGAGTCGATTCCTTGTCCACAGGGGACTTTGTTAGAGGAAAAGGGTGCCCAGAGCAGAGGCAGTGTGACCCTGCCCAGGCTTCTGAACTGAAATGCTCCGGTGACCACAGCCCCTCCCAGA
Source organism: Dromas ardeola (assembly GCA_013398915.1). Classification (NCBI taxonomy): domain Eukaryota; kingdom Metazoa; phylum Chordata; class Aves; order Charadriiformes; family Dromadidae; genus Dromas; species Dromas ardeola. The sequence goes on from VYZM01019465.1 coordinate 1,463,376, forward strand.
ATGGGCCAAGAGTCCCCAGCGCTGCCCCCGCGCGGGGCAGTGAGACACCCCGGCTGCACCCACCAGCCCCGAGCCTCACGACGTGTGTGCTGGACGCAGGGAACAAGGAGTTGCAGGTAGAGAGGAGCTTAATGGGCCCTGATGCCTGTGGGCTGGGAAGCCTCTGGCTGAGCTGTACCTGGTCTCTCCTGCTCAGGGGAACAGAAGTGGCGGCTCCAGTGCTGGTGTTCAGATCAGCGGTATCTAGTGGTAGGGACACCAATAAATAAAGGTACCTAAAGTAGTTTAAACTTTTTTTTTAATGGACTGAAAGACACTAGTAAAAGAAAAATCTTGTAGGAAAGATGCACTGTAGTCATTTATTGATTGCTTTCCAGGAAATTCAGAATTTTTCTAATAGGAGCAAGGTCTTTTGCAGTAAAGACTCCTCCTGCTTTGTTGCCTCTCACAGCTGGGAGGCTGCCCCCCCCTTCCCTGATCCCCCACCAGGAGTTACAGACACCTGTAATGTGGTACAGGACCCCGAGGGTACAGAGCACAGTGACAGCACTTGTTCTCCAGCAGGTCAGTAAAGCAGCAACGCGAATTAGCACAGGTTCTATCCGGGCAGACGAGACGGGGGGATGGGACCCTGGTGACACAGGGCGGCTGTGGCCAGCGATGGGCCTTGTTCCACAGCCTGGGCTGTCGCAGACGGACATTCACTCTGTCGGCATAACCGTGGCCTGCGGTGGCCACGTCTTACCTGCTTTGGGGTCAGCGTGGCCAGGGGAGCACACGCTCCTCAGTGACAACCCCAGGACACGGGTGATGGGGAGGGGACATACAGGTTTGTTTAGGGGCATCGGCCATGTCTGTAACATCCATTGCCAGCAATGGACACTCCCCTGGCAACAATCTCAAAAACTGTGTGCAAAAAAATTAAGAAGATACCAGCCATAGGTTTCAGTGCTGTGGGAGTTCTTAATTTTTACTTAAACCCCCTCCCCAAAGCCCAGTAATTTCAGGTTGTGGGAAATGTCTGATGCCAGCCTGGTTGAACTTGCCCGGCAGGTGACAGTTCATCAGCTCCGTGTTACAAGCGAGACCGAGTCCCTTTTCCTGCCCTCTTCCCCCCCCCTTTTAATAGGGCCACGATTTCCTGCTAAATCACTTTAGTTCAGACCCCATTTGATGCCGTGATGAGTCTCTCCGAGGCACTGGGGTTTCCATTGCAATGGACATTTGTGCGCTTTTTAGACATCAAGCCCTCGCTCTTTGGATACAGTATCCTAAGTTACTCGGCTGCAAGCAGAGCAGAGGTGGAACTGTGAGTATCTATCTCTTTTTTTTATATATATATATATATATGTATGTATGTATATATCTCTCTCTCTCTAGCTATATCTTTACCTTGAAAATTAGAATGTGAATGTTACAAAACCCCACTGAATTGCCAAACTGCCAACCAAAAGTAGAAAAAATGGCAAAAGGAACCCAATGGCTATATCCTGATGTAGAAAATGCTGTACATCCCCCGCTTCCACACCCAGGTACAGGCTTCACTCAGCTGAGCAATACAAATATGGCTGCTTAGTTTGCCTCAGCACAAATTGGGATAGTGACTGGGGGAAAGGAATCTTTTGGCTTGGAATCCACATTTTACAAGAATGCCGAGCAGTGGATGGGGCTGGTTTTGTACTGGTTTAGCAAAGCAGTGTCCTTAGTCAACATAAAAATGACCTGAGAAATGTTACATACCTCAAGACAGTTCATTTGGAATTCGTATGTACAAAGTAGAAATAAGTGATGAGCTGCGCACACACACGACACGTACACACACGCAGGCGCGGCAGCCACGGGCTGCGCCGGCCTGGCGGGCGCTGCTGCACCCCGGCCCCTGCCCCTGCGCGGGGGGACACAAGCTCAGGCAGACAGAGTACATTTCTCAGATTAGGTCTTTGCATTGTGTATTAATTGTACCAGTGCAATAACATTGTCAAAAAAGGAGGAGCTGCTCCAGGGGAGTCCGAGACCCTGGGTCAGATTCAGAAAAGGGTGGTTTAAACTTTTTTTTTTTTTTTTAAAGCGAGGTACACATTAAGCAGAGCTCTGCGTTACGGGGCTCTCAGCAGAAGGCATGCTCGGCTCAGCCTCTTTCTCCTCCACAGCTTTGTCCTCTGGCTCCAGCTGTTCACCACTTTTTATGCTTTCTTGGAGCTGCTGGCGCCGCTGCACCTCTGCTTTAAGGTTCTCCAAGTCTTTTTGGCTGAAGGGGAAACCAGGAAGGGTAGCAAATGTTAGCCTGGCTTTAGGAACAGTGGGAAGCACAGGGACAAGGTAGTGTTCAGCAAACCAGGAACCGCTCCTAGCACTTGCCTCTCTCTGCCGGATCCCAGGGCCCAGCAGCAGCTGAGCGAGGCTGGGCCTTGGTCTGCCGGTTGGTTTTGAACCAATAGGCACCAGGATGTGACCCATCAGTGGCCACTTGGCCAAGGCAGTGAGGAATTTTTGCCATTGGTGATCATTGACAGCCTGAGGGTGAATACCGTCTCAGCTTAGCTCATCTTTTACCACTACGCCCCGATCAAGTTTTCAGCTAAAAGTCTAAGAGATGATTTATAATAAGTGAAAAAAATGGTATTTGAGTGTACTGCTGTTGATAGCAGTCTTAAAGATGATGATGATAATCAGGGCTAGCATTATGATCTCAGCTAGTGTACTTTGCAAACAAACCCTGTGGAGCCGGGGTGGAACCCCTCCGGCCACTGCCCCGCGAAGCGGCCGCGGCTGGGGATGAGCCAGCGCTGTTCTGCGCTACCCACAGGACCTGGAGCAAGCAGGGCTGGGCCCACACCACTGATGGTGCTTCAGCTGCCTCCTGCTCTGCAGGCACAGCCCAACGAAGGAACCCCTTTGCTGCTGGGGCAACGGGCTGAGAGCAGGTTCCTGGCCACTTGCCGAGTGACCCATGGGGCAAGCCACACAGCACTGGTCTTGGCCACTGACGCATTGGTTCTCCAGGATGCCTCCCTGACTTCCGTCGGCTTCCCAGAGCAGTTTAGGGTTTCTGAGCTCAGATTGCTGCTACAAGCTCGGGGTTACAGTTTTGGAAGAGACACCTGACACTTCATGCAATGTTCCTCCAACCAGGAGCTCTTTTAGTGCCACTAAGGATTGCCCAGAGATCCCGTAGAGCATCCCTCTGCAAGCGCTCAGGAGCGCCTGCAGGGGACCCAGCAGTTTTTATGCAGAAGTGACAATTTCTGCTGTTATTTGCCTCGTGCTGCCTGAAGAGAAGAGGTACCTACGCTCACTGGAAACTCCCCATTTTGGGTCAGTGACTCTTACCACAAAGGGAAACATTGGGTTTATGCTATCCCAGGAACAAAAATAATACAAAAAAAAAAAAAGACTACTTGATTTCTAAAGGTTCAACACACAGAGGTATCACTGTACCTTAGTGGAATGAAGAGAATTCCATTGATAATGTTGAGCTGCTCCAGGACACTGGCCATACTGGGAGCCGTGAACTGCAGTATAAGAAAAAAAAAAAAGAATTTTAAAAGTCAAAATCAAGTCTAAACACCATTTACCAACAGTTTAGAAAAACTTAGGTTTCATATGACACACTAATAGCTGTAAGGTAGCATAATTTATATTTTCTATCACTTTCTATCCAGAAGTTGAAAAGCAGCATCTAGAGGTCCCCAGGCAGTCACTGTGGGCCACCTCCCCTCTGGACTCGGCAGGACTCAGTTAAATGCAGTGTATATGTCCCTTCAAAATGTCTTGGGGTCTTTTCCCCCCTCCTTCAAGTGTTGTAACAAGGGTAAAAGCTGTATAACCATTTTTTGGTTTTGAGCCTCTGGACTTGACCATTTACTCGATTCAAGGTCCTTAAGCTCAAATTACTCTGCCATAAACTCCTCAGTTCTGTACCCAGTTCTTTGCAGCGAGCAGAAAACCCACCCACTGCCAGAGCGCGCTCTCCTGCTCGGCCCCTTCTGCGGCTGGCTGCCTTTCCCACCCCCCGGCAGCTGCTGGTGCCCAGCGCAGCCAGGGGAGCTCCCGTCGCACACCCGAGGACACGCTCCCTGAGATATGGCGCAGAGGGGCTGGTGAGAGCTGCCAGGTGCCCCGGCAGATAAGAGCAGCCCCAAGAGGGCCAACCCGCTCCTGCCCCTGCGCCGCTGCCCAGCTCCCCACACCACCAAATCCTTGGAAGGAAAACAAAGCACCTGGTGAAAGATGACAACATTTTTTAGGATGAGGAAACTGGAGTGCTTCTGGATTGAGCAACCTGCCTACAGCCAGTGAGTCAGCAGAGGGGCAGGTTCGTGCGTCGGTGTCCCCGGCTCCCACACTGCCAACGCGTCCCTGCCCAGTTCCCTGGGTGCCCTGCAATGCCGTCGGCTGCGCTCCTCTGCCCGAGCTCAGGAGAAGGCGCCAGAGCCCAGAACCGCTCTATTCGGAAGCGGAGGGGACAAATGCTCAGTCGGCGTTGGTTCCCCTATGCTGTGTCTGTCTGAGCCCCTGCCCTCGCAGGGAGCTCCTGTCTGTGAAGGGTCTGCAGCCGGCACAGCCGTTCCCACCTCCTGCCCGGGCACCGGCTGCACGCAGACACTCGGTATCCTTCGGGAGCAGCTACACACAAATCTCTGCCTTCATGGCAAGTACTCTCGACTGCTCTCCCTGCACAGGGTTACCTTAAGTGGCATGATGTTCGCATTGGAGCCATTCTTGTAAATCTCGTTCATTGTGCGTTGAAGAGCCACTGCTTGCTGAGTCAGGTATTTCAAGTACTCAGAGCTCTCTTTGGTCTTTTCATGGTGTTCTCCAAGCTAATCAGAAAAGGGATAAAAAAACCTCAACAAACAAGGTGCAACATTACAAATCAGAAGAGGACCCAAACCAGGGTGTGCTCCTAGTCTCTGCTAGCTCAACATCCTTACAGAAACTCATCAGAACTGGATTTCACCTGCCTTGGCATTCAAAAAACAAACAAAAAAATTCCTCTAGGAGCCTTATTATCAACATTGCGCATTTCCCTCAAGTAGGAGCATGTTCGCAGGGTGAGCGGCGTTCCCTCCACCAGGCTGTGCTTTCAGAGACTGCGCTGAATCACCCCGTACCACTGGGACGTGTTCAGACAGACCCCGGGCTGAGGCAGGAGTTTCACTGTGCATCAGCAAGGGCTGCGAGCAGGAGAAGGTATTGCCCACGAAACAGCTCAGCTACCAAACTAGTTTGGATCTGGGATTTAGGAGACAGGTGGTGCAAAAAGTGGAGAGAAGAGACCAGCTCTTTCAGTGCCCTGCCAGAACAGGGGGCTGTGCCACCAACAGAAGTGTCCGTCCAGTGACAGGGGCACAGCAAGACAAACTTGCAGGAAGGCTATTCAAAGACTTTTGGCATAAAATCTGGTAAATTATTGTACAGGGCAGCAATTCTGCCCCGTCCCTAGAAAGAAGATTCCCTGGCATCTGCTCAGAGCTGTTGGTAAGGAAGGCCTCCCCGCGTTCCGAGTCGCGGCACCGTTCTGCAGCGGCACCGCTCATCCCTGGCAGGAAAGTGACAGGACGCAGCAGCACGCACGCCCCTTACCTGGTTCTTGTAGATGGTGTAGCCTTCCTTCTCGTGCTGCAGAGCTGACCGGAATTCTGCTTTGCTCTCGTACACTCGGGCTACCAAGTGGTGGCTGAGGGAGGGAAAAGGGTTTAAAGGTACTTTAATGAAGAAGAAACATTCCTGCACTACAGCGAGCACGACTTTAACTTAACAACGTTTAGGCCAGAAGTCTGTCTTAGCACCGGTGTCAAAGGAGGCGGACGCTGGACTCTGAATCCAGCACCCTGGTAGTTACTTCTCCCCACTCCGTTTGGGGATTAATGTGCTACACTCATTTGGGCTGGATTTTTGTTGAGATGCTGAGAAGTGACCTGCAGAAGTAAAGACTGAACTGGGGAGTTTTTCCTCCCGCACCCGGGAAAGCTGAAGGCCGCAGTGGTGAACGGGATGGAGGCAGCACATCCACAGGAACACCTCAGGACTAGGTTTGTTAACTGGAGAAGGAAGCAGCCAGAAGCCCTAACCCTTCACAAAGGGTCTTTTTGTTTCTTAGAAAGCAAAGGTGGGAATTACTTGATTATTCACAGCCTAAAGTAAAAAATCTTCTGGCACAGAAACACACAGCAAAGCAGGGGCAGAGCTGGGACCCAGGTCACCTGGGCTCTCTCCAGTTGGGCCAGCTGACTTGGCTTGGACTTCGCTTTCTCAGTGTTTCTGGAACGAAAAAAGATTCCTGTTTTTGGCAGTATTGCTCTGTGGGAGGTGACGACTCCCATCAAGCATCCCAGTGCTACTAAGGGAAGACAAGATGCTTTCTGCAGAATGTATATCCATCAACTGCTGGAAAACAATCCAGACTCTTGTGGGTGCTTAATAAGATTTATTTTCACCCTGACGAAGAACAGATGGGTTGCAATGTGGTAGTAGTAATTAGGAGTGGGCCACTGCTTGGTTGATAGTGAGCCAGTTTTGCATTCAAGGACAATGCATGCAGCCCCGCAGAGCAGTGGGTATCCAGAACAGATCCTAAAGGTGCCGACCACTCATAGCTCCCTTGGAAACACACGGAAGCTGCTCAGTATTTTATTCAAATACAAGGCTTTATAGTAAAGGACAAAAGCAAATTATACGCTTCTCAAAGATAGCTCCCTGAGGGCTGAAACAATTAAACACAAGTGTTTACGTATCATCCCAGTCTCCCAGTATAATTACATTAGCCTTGCTCTCCAGCCTTCACTTGCCACATAGGTTTTGCTACTCAGAATCCACAAGGACCAGCTTTTTGGGGCAACCAGCATTACAGTAGATCCCACAATTAACTTTAAGAACAATGGGTGTCTTTCAAGATCAAACTTGGATGCTGCACCGTGACCTTGACTCGGGCAGCCCAGCACTCCCAAGGAGTCTGGCAGCTGGGATGAGACTGAGCCTCTGATTTCACAGGGTACAGCTGGACCCGGCCGGATCGGATCCCTCCCGTATGAGCGCACGGTGAATGTACTCCCTCTCTTTAGCAGCTGGGTGACCCAGCCCAGCACTCCACCCGGCCTCACCTTAGTGCAACTTTCAAAGACTTGGAGCCGTGATACTTGGAGCTGATGGCCAGCGCGTTCTCCAGGAATCGGAGGGATAGGTCGTACTCCATAACCCCATGGAGCACCAAGCCGATGTTGTTCTGCACAAAGAAGTCAAGCAGGCATTCAGAAAGGCAAATTCAAACTATGCATTTATTGCTTTGGAAATACCAAGACCACAGGGGTGTTTCACTGCTGAAAAGGCTGCAGCAGCCCCAAGTCCCCAGCGGATCTCTCAATAGCATGTAACACAGGAGACCGTTTTCCCCCGTGGGAGCTCGGTCCAAACAAGCCAGACGTAAGGGCAACAAGCACAGGCTAAATTAAGGGATTTGCCCAAGGATTAGAGGCTCTTGAACCCACGTCTCCAGCAGAGCTCCAGCCACAGAAGGTGGCCTTCCCAGCTAAAGAGTCAAACTCCTTTTTTCCCCTTCTTCTAAGACCACTAACCGGCAGTAACCCAGGGAGGACGAAGCAGTGCCTAAATGTTTTATTTTAAACAGTCAGCACTACGGGCATTTTAAGGGCCAAGAGTTTTCTTAAAGATTAGAAACTTGAAGACTCTGTAAGATTACTTACATCTAAGAGTGCCATTTCTGGGTGATCCTCCCCAAATACCAGGAGCATGAGGTAGCGTGCACGGTACAGTAAGTTCAATGCTGTAGAGAGTTGGCTGTTTGCAAAGCAGTACAAAGCAAGGTGCATCTGCAACAAAAGTAGTAATCCAGCATTAATGGTTTTTACTTACCACTCTGTAAAGCAAACTAATCTCTCCTTTTTACTCCTTTCCTCAGCTGCACACAAATAAAAGAACATCCTTTACGGTTAAAAAGGATTAACCACTCAGAAAAGTCCAAGCCCGCTGGTTGATTTGCAGCTCCACTGAGGTACCGCAGGAGACACAGTACTGAGGAAGTTGCTGAAGTCTTTCATTTCAGCTTCTCTTACACACCTCATGGAATATTTCAAGATTGACCTGTATGTATGAGATATTCTCATGCGCTCTTCTGAGGGGATTCTTACTCTTCTTTTTTGACATAAGACCAGGGCAAAAGCCAGCAGAATTAATGAATATAAAGAAACACTCAGCAGACAAAAACCCAAAATTCTAAACTAAGTAAGTAGGACAAACACTGACCATGCAGGATGTTTATAATGCAAACACTTGGGTATTTGGTTTACAAAATGGTAAAATACAAAACTTATGATGAAAGTGGAGGATTCTGGGAAGAACACTGCAGAGGGAACTGTTTTCTGGATGCAGACACAAATTTAGGTTCAGAGACTCCAGGTGGACACACGAGGTGCTGCTTCTCCCCCAGCACCCTGTACTTACATATTCTTGAATCGTGTTGGGATGTTCAATACCCAGGACCCTCTCGCTCATTAGCACCGCTTTCTGCTGATTACTTAAGGCCTAAACAGAACAGAAGGCCCATGAGCAAGTCACACAGTGCTGTGCACTGGAGCGAGCGAGCACGGGGAAGGAATGAGAGGACTAACCAGACCCTGCCCGAGCCCTTGTTTACCTCTGAATAATCTCCCATGATATAGTTGAGCCGAGCTAGCAGCCTCAGGCAGGCACAGATTTCGACATGCATAGCACCATACACATTGTTGAACAAGTTTAAGGCTTCATTGATGAGCTCACAGCCCTCCTTCAAGAAACCTGAAAAAAGTGATATTCATACATGTATGTATGTTAAATAACCCCGAACAGTACTGGAGAAGCGCGCTGCCCATGAAGCGAGAGCAGCAGTGGGATACGTAGCCACAGGCCACCACCTTGTGTAAGGACTAAAACCGAGGAGAAGGAACTTGCTGCCCTGGTTCCATCCTTGTTCACGGTTGGTAACTTTGCAGCAGGGTTGTGTTTCGGATGGTCTTGGAGACCACGATTCTTTACTGAAAGGAGGTGGGTGGGAGCGTGCTGGTGGAGGGCAGTGGGCCACGCCACACATACCCTGCGCTTCCTTTTATCAGCAGTCGCCCCAAGAGGCAGAGGCATGTGGGGTCTGTACCTTGCTGAACCTTTGCTTGCCCGCTCTGGAAGAAGTGGAAAGCGTCTGAGGCTTTGGGGTTTACGTGCTTCACTACAGGGAAGATGTTGAGAATATCCTCTTCCGTGAAGGTGGGCTTGTGCCTGTTGTCAAAGTTGTACTCTTTCAGCAGTATCTAGAGGAACGGAAAGACCAGAGGTCACGGTCACCACTTTCACAGGTACTTGGCAAAAAAAGAGGGGAAAGCAAGCCTTGAATTCCACATGTAGATTCACAAACACCCCCAGTACCACTGCCTTAGGACAGAGTTTTGAAAGAAGGTCCCGTGTAGGTGTGCCATGGCACGGTCATGCCAGTGCTGGAGCCCCTGACGGGGGAACCCCATCCAGCCAAACTCCCGCACCCCACAGAGGAGCAAGACAGCAGTGCTGGGGGGAAGGAAACCCCCGGGTTCTTCAAGCAAGGACAACCCTGAAGTCCCACTCCGCTCAGCCAAGAGCTGCTTCTCTCTGGATGGGGAGAATACGCGTGCATGAACTTAAGATGGGAGTTTGGTTTGTCAGACAGAGCGAGCTACAGGAGTTGTATTCAGGCTGGCTAATCTTCCAAGGGACATGCACAGCAAGTTTACCCTAAAAGGGAACTGGATTCGAAATCTCTTTCCCCAGGGCTGGAACCTCTATTCCAACATTAATTCCACAAAGACCTTCAGGGGCTCACACTGTCTGGCTGAAGGGTCATCCCCTGGAAAGCAGCCTGCACTAACTCTTCGTGTTTCTCAGTATAGAACATGATGGGAAAGAGAGGGAAGACTTGGATCTTACTTGGACTCCAGTTTTAAGGGAGATTTCACGAAGCAGGGTGATTTTCTGTAGATTATACACTTCGGCGGCTTGGTCAGCGTTCTCACTGCAAAAAGCAGACACAAGCTTCAGCCCTGGGGTGAGTGTCTGCCCGAGGACATCCCCCCGGCGCGGTGTATCTGGCGCACAGGTCCCTGTGCAGCTGGGCGCTAACGGAAACCAGTGACTGACATTACAGTGGTTGCTAACGGTCTATTAAAGCTTACAGAGATGCACAACAGGACTTTTTACTGAAATCCTATGTGTGTTCTCTTCAAAGCTCACTGCAGAGCTGAGGTGAGAGTCTGAACACCTTCACCTCGTGGGAAAGAGCGAACTGTCCCTGAGGTGAAGGGATGAGCTCCGATTTAGCCAGCTAGTCATGGTTTTCCTCTTGGGCCACTTTGCTTGTCCTTTTGGTTTAACACTCACTATCTGCACCTTCCAGCAGCCTCATTCACCATCTCTGTTTCAGTTACAGGAGCAGCTGTTCCTTTTCTGGAACAGAAGCTCCCTTTAGCCTAATCATTGCCTATATAGATGAATATCTTTTGACTACGCTCCTTCAGCTCCTTGTCTTCTGCTCCCCTCTGCGCCACCAAGGAGGGGTTTCCCTTCCCGCTCTGGCTTTCCTAGCCGCCTTTGCCTCACAGGTTTCTTCTCATTTCAGGTCTCAGTTACACTTCCCCTTGCTGCCCTTTGCCTGATTTCTTTCCATTATAAGCCTGTAAAACTCCCTCAAGAGTACAAACTTATATTCAAACAGAAAAGAAGGCAAAAAGGCAGGTCCTACTGAAGAACAATAAGAGCTACGGACATTTGGTGAGATCCAGGCACAAGCGAGGGTAACTTGCTCTGCTTACCATTCAAGACTAAAATCAAAGTAGCTCTTTGCTTCTGAACAAATATTCTTCCAAAGCTCCTGAGGGGTCATGCTGGCCCATGCAGTGTTATCAGCATTTCCAAGGTTCCTGTTTTTCCTTTTCTTATTCTTTTTCTTGGAGACCAGCTCATCAGCTGGAAGATGGGCAATGGGATTTGGGAAGGAGCTTAGAAAGCAATTGAGGAAGTGGCTGATGGCTGCTGATAAACCCGACAGCTCCACACCCTGCAGCGAGACACCAAAATCAGTTGTAGAAGACACCAGCCATCACACAGGCACTACTCCGACCCGAATCGCACACACATCCAGTCCTACCAGAAACAGGAAAGTCTTCCACGAGAGGAAGAGGAAGGCAGTATTTGCAAGTGGAGCTCGCACAGACAGAATTATGTACATATGAGATAAGTATATATCTACACACACACACACAAATATATAGTTCCATTTTGGGCTGCTACCCAGGACAGAGACACTAGAGCGTGTAAAGAAGATTTTGACGCTGGAACAAAGCCAGGCGTATTGCTGTGCTATGTATGGACAGGTATAAGGATGTTTGCACTGGTGTTTGTGCAATTAAAAACACTTCTTAGAAGGCAAAAGCAACACCGTTTCAGAGGAAAAGGTATTACAAGCTGTGATTTCACTTTTAAAAGCCTTCAACATAATGAGTGAGAATCTGGGGAAGAAAAGCATGAATGATTACTCTCTGGGAAAGTCATCTTCAAGTGGGAACTTGTTTTCCCTTACACACAGGCCTGTACCTATTTTAGCACTAATGAGATTGTACTTCCCGTTGCTAGGCAACCCCTATGAACTGCCTAATGAGAGAAGAGACTCAAACAGCTCTGTTTGTGGGGAAAAATGTCATTAGAGAGGACACAAAAGGCAAGAGGTTAGACTGCAGGTCATACCTGGAGGTACGTCTTGAAGATGTGTTTAGCCGATCGAGTGATCAATTCGCTGATTCCTATTTTCTACCCAAAGGAATAAAGAACAGAGGTTAAGAGTCAGTCGGCAATAGCAATGAAAAATACGCTTTGCTTTTGAAGTGGGCCTTTATCAAGATGTGCAGAAGGCGCTCCCAGTCCTTACCCTGCAGCTCAGAACTGCTTTGCATTTGACAGTACTCCTGGCACCGCAGAAGGGTCCCCTGCACCCCGCGCACGGTGACCACCCCACGTGGCACAGCTCGGCTCTAACAGTGCTAAAGATCCAAAGCCCTGATGGATCTTAGAAGCTTAAAAAAACCGCATGGCTTAAAATCCAACTGTTTGTTCCCTGCTACTGCGCTTGGGAATCCCTGAAACACAGCTCTGTCCCAAAGGCCACTCAAACCCTCTAGCATTATGAAAGCCATTAGAAATTTGGGAGCAAAACTCCCCATCCACCACTTACAGGTCCTTCTCCCTCCTTTGTTTTTGAAGCTGTTTATTTTTACACAGAGAAAACAATTGGCCAAGTTGGAGTCTCTACAGGGTAAATTATGCCAGGGGTGGTTTTAATTATCAGTCTGAAGTTAAGCTTGATGCTTACAAAGATGTGATCCAGCTGAGCACGGCCAGGGGTCTTGGTGATGAAGTTGATTACTTTGCCCAGATAACGCATGTTGATGCCCCTCTGGTGCATGGCCTCTGCTAAGGTGGCCCCATCCATTGGGAGCACCGTGTGATCCAGGCAGTCTTTGACCTGCAGGGTATGTGCAAACTTCAGTTACAGAGAGCAAATGTGAAGGAAAGAATTTAAATTAAAAAAAAAATAAATAAAAAAAGAAAAATCTGACTAAGGAGAGAAAATAGCATTGCCTGACAGAGAAGGCTGTTTCCAGGGATGACATTTAAGTCACAAGCACAGAGCACTGATCAGCCGGAGCCGGGGCTGCTGGGTGCTCCCTGCCTCGGGCCAGAGGCTCCACCACCAGCAAAGCCGATAAATTCAGCCCGGAGAGTCTCCTCAGGAGCTCTGGTTAGTGCTGCCTCCGCTCTGCCTCGGGGCTGGGACTGCTGCTCTGGGATCAGCACAAAGGAAACCCCGAGCGGCCGCAGCCTCGAGCCCCGCAGGGGGATGGAGAGCCATTTCTGCAGCACTAATGGAACAGCAACCACCCAGCGCTGCGGGGGCACGGGGCGCAGGACCGCTGTTCCCCCTCTGCTGGTCGCACACACCTCTGTTACCTGGGGTTCAGGGTCACCCCAAAGGCTGATGGTGACGCCAAGCAAGGCTCTTTCGGTGGGCAGAGTAATACCAGGGCTGTAATACCAGAGACCACCACGCTGCAGGGGCAAGGGGAACACTTGCAGCAGAGAGCTCAAAGCAGTTTGTGCAAGTTCCTCGCCGCTTGTACTGTTTCTGCTCTTATGTCTTGGTGGAGAATGAGCAGCACTACGCACTCCCAAGAAGCACTGGGCAGCTGAGGTGTGGAGACACTAAACCAGCTCAGGCTTCATCCAATTCCCTGTGCAGAACAAGCCGCGGCCCCGTGGAGCAGCACAGAGGATTGTAACCGAGTGCTGAGCGTGCAGCGTCTGGAGTGACCGAGGAGAGCAGTGGGGACAGCAAGAGCGCTCAGCACAGTTCAGCACGGACTTCCAGTGGTTTACCCGAGGCCAGAGGAACTCAGCAGCAGAGCAGGGACTCAGAAGACTCTGGCACCAGCAGTGAGAACCGCTTTCCTTTTGGCATGGTTTATTTAACTAATGCTTGTGAAACTAGCAGGCTAACCCTTCTTTAAGGGCCTCACAGTCACTAACTAAAAACATTTTCAATTAAAAGACTACATGGAGTTGTGTACACTTAGCTGATAAGGGGGGAACGGCACTTGCATTTAAGTTGTGTTGCAGTGCTGATAAAGAGCCAGTCAACCCACGTCATGGAGCGGCATCAGTTACTCTCCGATACGCGGAGAGCAGAGGACTGCCTGCTTACACACCCGACCTGTCACTTGCCCTCACGCACGCTTATGCAGCATGTTGGGTTTATATATTAGTGTATCAACTATCTTGCAAAACAACAGTCACCAAGCCCTTTTCTGATTCACTCCCCCTCCTTTTTTTATTTAAAGACTAAATAGCTGGTCTTAAAGGTTGACTTAAATGCTGACTACAAAACTAGTGGATTCATTGTTCAGAAGAAACTTTCCAGCACGGAAAATCCCCTCCTACATAAGACCAACAACTCCTGAACCTCTTGGAGTGGAGATCATCAATTCTACCCTGCCAGTTACACTGCCTGCTGTAACACAGGCATTAGCAGTCAATTTAGAGAGCATCTTGAGAAGGAAAAAAGCTGGTATTTCCTATCTAGCCAGGTGTGTGGGTAAGCATCCAAAATGCTTAAGACTTACAGAGGGAGTTTTTACAATAGATATTAGTAAGAACAATTTCCCAGTTCACTCCAAATTATTAATCACCAATCGAGTCACAGTCAGGGTCAGATAATACAATAAGTTGTGCAGGATGCCCAGGGCGAGGGAGGATTACTTATGTGGTCTTTATTGTCCCAAACTCTTAGCAATAGCTGTTAATTACTAGTGCCAAAAATTCACTGTTGGATTGAGGTGGCAAAATTGGGCCATGATGTAAGACAGGAAATGGAAACCCCCTTTTTTCGCTTGCACCAAAGATGATTGTACTGTTCACCGCGCTTCACCACGGGTGCCAGAACTCGGCTACCAGCAGGAGAACTCAGTGCTGAAGCTGGCGTGCCGCCCTGTCAGTGCTCGCTCCGAGTGGCCAAGCTTGAGGCAAGAGGGGACACTGCTGCTGGTCCTCAGTTCCTTACCAAACCTGGGATCTGGCACGACAGCAAAAAGGCAGCAGCATCCTTCAGCAGCTGCTTCTGATCTTGCACCTCCTCTTTGCTAGACTCGGGAAAACGAACACCTAGGAGAGTAAAAGAGAAAAAACATAAACCACACATAAACCAACTCAAAAGAAGAAACAGGTAATATACAGGAAGCATATAGTAAGAGCAGGTAAAAAGCTGAAGTGATCGTCTCCCTGGAATTAAAGATGCTTCTTCAAGAACTCATCTACTCTACAACATGTTTCATCGGAAAGGGCATTAGCTGCTCTGCTTGGTTAGTAGCTGTGCTGCCCTTGCCCACTCACATTCACTCTTAACGCAGCTTTTAAAAGCCCAGATTCTGCTCTTTATCTGGTCCATTCTCCCTATTGCAAAGTGCTGCGTACACTTCCAGTGCAGAAGAGTTCAACTGGCTAGACTGGAGTGGGAACATTTCAGCAGATGGACCAGCAAATGCTGCAAGTGCTAGAAACTCGGAGCCTTTTGCTTTTGCACACCAAAATTAAAATAAGGTTTTAAGTTCTAGCTACAAGGTTCATGCCAAAGCACTAATCCTTACCAGCCCTAGAAAATGCTTGGGCGTTTCAGAACACATGCTCCTTCTGACACATTTGTTCCAAGCTAAACTTAACTATATGGCCATTGCCCTGCAATTTGCATGCGTACAGCCTTGGCATTCACCCCCATAAACTCCCTGGCAGCTTCTTCTGTATTTACAAATAAAAAAAACACTGATTCCAGCCGTAGAAAACTACATACAATGCCCGCAACTGATGCATGCATTTGAAAGGGCACTGTGACCTGCTTACCATAATGTTACTAAAACAAACCCTGCCCTTCACTGAGGATGCAACATCAGTCGTTCACCTACAACTGCTGTTTTTTGTGTAAACTACTACATTAGGATCAAATTTAATTTTTTCCCTCCCTCTGCTTCTTTTCACGTGATCTGGCAGCTGGGATGCCGGAGAATCACAAGAAGATTCTTGGCAGCGATGTGCAGACCTCCCCCGAGCGCAGCGGTGGGAGACAGCTAACCGCCTGCATTTGGTAGCTTGAGCATGGCAATCAATTACACTTTTTCTGTTTTCTTTATCTTTGTGCTTCATGGAGAGGCCTGCGCCATGCCCAGCCAGCCAAAAGCCAGCAATACTCTTAGCTGCAGAAAATAATTTTTTGTCTGTGTCTGGCTGGACACAGCAATCCTCTGAAGGAGGACTAAAACCAGCTCTTTGTGCACATACCTGGTGAGAAAATATCTGGGTTAAACCGAATGTCAAATGACGTGTCACTAATGGAGCCTACAGCCTTGCAAGCATTTCGAATCACTTCTCTGCTTTTGGGATCCACTGGAGCAGGAAGAAAAATAGAATACAAATGAATGTGGATTTCAGAAAATGACAAGCCTAGCTACTAAATTAAGAGAAAAGTTTTGCTATTAAAAGCAGCAACGATGGCATATTCTGCAGAAATCCATTATAAAAGCAATCAATTTTAAGACATTTGGAAAGGAGGCTGGCTGCAAAATACAAAGTCTGAAGGAGAGCACATAAAATGACCCAGAAAACCCATCGACCGCCACCCCCCAAGCACAGATACTCAGAAATCTGATCCCAGGATTCCCAAAGGTACCTGTGCATTGTACGCTCCCAGCCCTGCCCCAGCCCCCTCTCCCTCCACCCCATTGCCCCCCAGGCCAGCCTGCTGGCCAGGCTCTCCCTCCTGCGGCAGAGCTGATGGGCTTGCTGCAGCCAGGGACACTTGCCCACCGACCCAACCGGCCCCCAGGGTGACTAATTCATTAGTGTGTGAGCAGCTCTGTGCAAAGAGCCAAGACAATATTGACAGAAGCAGCCAGTGCTCGTCCTGTTTAACAACAAATAATCACCCCGACCACCCCCAGGCTGGCACAGCTCCCACCAGTGACACGGCCCACCAGCTAGGGCAGGTGGCCTGCGCTGCTTCTGGTGCTGAGGATGAAATACCTGTTCCATCATCAGATGCGATGGTCTCAGCAAGCTCTTTCACCTGATCAAGTCCAGTCACGTTATCGTCTATTTTACCATCCTCTGACTCAGACTTCTCGCTGTCTGCAGTACCGTTCTCTGGAGAGGCGCCATTTTCCAGCGCACCTGAGCTCTCCTGCTTGTTGGCTTTCTGCTGCATCAGCTGCAGCGCAGCCAGCTTCATGAATAAGAGATACCTACAGTAAAGGAAAAGAGGAATTCAGGACAGCAGGAGAATCCAAGAGGATCACCGCTGCTCTGTGAGGAAAAACCTTGCAAAGTTATATTACAGGCCATACAGTTTCCCTGTGGAAAGGAAAGATGTACACCCTCTTCCCACGAGCTTTCCAAAAATCAAAGGAGTGCACATTAGTTTACTGGAAGAAGCCAAATAAAAAAAAAAAAAAANAAAAAAAAGAAAAGTGGGTTTTCATTACCCATCACAATGGGAAACTAATCTCCTTGCAGTGGTTACAAATTGCTTTCACACGCAGCATCAGCAGACGGCTTGGGAAGGCTCTCACTGGCAGATGCACAGGGCTCCTCAAACACAAACCTGCAGCAATTTCGCCAGGAGACCTCAGTGAGAGGCCCAGCCTGTGCTAGCCAAGGAGGAGCAGCAGCACCCTACGGCCACGGTCCTGCAGGCTGCTGGTCTGGAAGCTCTCCCAGGGAGCAGCAAAGCCTGCCTGCAGGCACGTGGCACAACTGGGACGGGCGCTGGCTGCAGAACTGGTTGCTCAGCAGGCAGGGCTCCTCCATCAGCAACTGGAGGGCTTGTCTTCCCAGCAAGTGAAGCACAGGCTCTGACCATCTGTGATAGCAGAGCACCTGCAGCCCTTCACATCAGAAGCAGGAGCTTTAGTATCACCAGCACCACGGGGCCGCACCACACGATTTCGACTTGTCCTGCTCCCAGAGCTCCCACTTCCTCACCTGCACTGGGTGAACCCAAACGCCAACTCATTCCACCACAAAAGTGCCTACAGCAGTTCCCATAGGTAACTTTTTTCCACCCTCTAGGAAAAAAAAGGTAGCATTCAAGACATCTGGAGCCTTAAAAAGAAGCATAAAGCCTTCCCATCCCCTATCCATCAAGCACACAGGGTATCTACAAGCAAAGAGGAACTTCTAGATGTTTGGACAGGAAGCAACAAAAGCAGATCTGGAGACTAAAACGCAAACTACTTCTTCCCCTGGCTCCCTGTAACCCTGTCGGAATCCCTACTGTTTTCACCTCTCATTAATTAGGTTTCTGTAATTGCACCTGCACAACCATGCAATGGGGAAGTTGGCTGCCCACTTCTGGGAGCTCTGTTGTGATGTCCCTGGGCCAATGCAGCGTGGTCCTAACTTGGGCCATTACCAGTTGCAGGTGGAGGAAGGAAGGAGCTCAGCTCACCTGTGTTCTACAAAGGCATCAACAAGCTCTTGCCGGAGACAGCAAAGCTTGTGTCTGTGCTGCTTGGGGAACCCCATTTTCTTACATTCCTCTGGCATCTCCTCCCCTTCAACAGGCAGGAAGTTTAGATCTGGAGGGAAAGTGCGGAGCAGGTCCAGGATGTAGTGACGCCCATCGTTGCCAATAATGCCTTTGCACTCCACCGAGGAGCACAGCTCCACCTCCTCATTCTTGTCATTGAGGACTTTGTGTTTCTGGATCTTAAGCGGCCTGCTGGTCTTCTCCAGCAGCTCCAGGTACTTGGGGTGCGAGACAACTGTCTTGCCAAAGTCTATTGACCCATAGATGACGCTCTGTTCCTGCTCCCGTTCCAAGATGCCAGGAATAATAGACTGAGCTGTCACCCTGTAACCTCTGTAATCCACCACTACAGTCCCCAGCGTGTACAGCCCTTCTACATCCACAGCATTATAGGTCCGCACACCATTGAGATCATTGGTAGGAGCTACGTAAGCAGCAACATCTCCGCCAAAGTCCTTGTAGTGGTCACGGACGTCAAAGCCCAGGCTGAAGAAAATGTTGTTCCAGATGAACATCTGCATCTTGGTCTCTTCGCTGGGGTTGATGGCCATGACATTGCCATCAATGACAGCCATAGCACCTCTTGTTGCTGCTGCAGTGAAGTCGCTGTGAAC
The DNA here is from genome assembly GCA_013398915.1 of Dromas ardeola. Classification (NCBI taxonomy): domain Eukaryota; kingdom Metazoa; phylum Chordata; class Aves; order Charadriiformes; family Dromadidae; genus Dromas; species Dromas ardeola. The sequence goes on from VYZM01019465.1 coordinate 1,482,129, forward strand.
CTGGAGGGAGATGGAGAGAAAGCTGGGTAAGGAAGGGCTCCCACCCTCCCAGCACCTTGCTCTCAAAGCTCCCTGCAAATTCCTCCTTCACTCCTCTGCTCCTGATAGCCTTCCAGCAGGCAGGTCAGCCGGCTTTTGCTGTTATGAGCCTGGCTAGTGGCTTAGCTACAAGCTCCAGGTGCCAGAACATTAGGGATCGGCGTGGCTCAGACTCATTAGCTCTCTGCAGAGGAGAGCTTAGGTGTAAGTGTGTCTCCCCTCCTCCTTATCCACCCACTCAAAGGATCCACTGGATCAGACAGAACAGCAGAGGACTAAGAAGTGGCTGCCTCAGGGTCAGCAAGGAGACACGGGGTCAAGGAGCACAATTCTTCCCCTTGGGGCTGGGAGCAGAAAGCACACATGCAAGAGAAAAGACGACCCCTTAGCTTACAAACAGGGATCTTCCTCTTGCAGTTTCTAAATGGCAGCGCAGGTAAAGTGACCAGATGCAATACAGGCAGCAGAGAAGGGGCTGCATGAGCAGTTGCCTGCACAGCCCCGAAGTTACCTTGAAAATGGCTCGTTCTCTCAGCAGCCTCTCGGGCAGGTTCTTGCGTGGCAGTTCTCGCGTGGTCTGCAGCTCCTCGTTCCAGTCTCTGGTCTGAAAGAGTCAAAGCCTTGTGGGAAGCAATACATTGTGTGGGAGGGGGCTGCCAAGTCAGCATTTCTGCTTTACGAGGCATTTTGTGAGAGTAGGAAGGGGAAGGGGCAAGAATTCAGGCTGCCATGGAGTTCAGACAAAATGAATTGGCAGCAGGAATGAACACTCCTTGTGAGTCGACTTTGTCCAACAGCACTTTGGGACAGACCTTACATTAGCCCAGCTTATGCAGTGCTGGAGGAGCACGGTGCAGGTTTCATTAGCCAGCACACTGCGAAGTGGTCACACGGCAGACAGACAGCCGCCCATGGGTAGCCCTGCACCGCTTGTGGCCTGCATGATTTTATGCTACGAAGCTGCAAGTGAAACATTTGGAATAGTTTGCTCAGAGACACAAGAGCTGTTTCAGGCCTGACTGGCATGGGAAAGTGCTCTGCCTTCTGTGCAGTGGCACTTGTCAGAACAGGAACATGGGATTTACAAACACCCGAGCAGAAGTTGCTCTTCGCAAAGCTTTACGTGCTCAGGGAGTTGCAGCCTGAGCAGCACAGCCCCTACTGTCAAGGGCACTGTCAAGAACAAGGACTCCCACAAGTTTTCCCTTGATGATCAAAACTCTTCCACAGATACCAGAGGTCTACTGGTTAAGAGTTAACTGGTTCCCAGTGCATCTAGCAGCAAAACCCTTGCAGTGTTTTCAGGCAAAGCAAGACCAATACCTGTCCAGGTATGTGCTCTTCATAGCCCAGTCTAGAAGTATAAGCGTCTTCTGCCCGGACACAGTCCATGGCGTGTTCTGCTTGCGGAGCCGTCCAGCTGTACACTTGGAAAGGAGTGGCTATCCTTTCAAAAGGGTGTCTCTGAACCCTGGTTTGGGAGTGAAAACAATTAGACATTCTCCAAAGGAAGATTTCTTTCTATTCTAAGAGAATTTTCACTCTCCTGCAACATCAGCTTCTGACACACAACAGAACAAGACCAGGCCTCACAAGCAGCACAGTGGACTTTCATTAACAAGTACTATATCCCATGATGGCTGACTGGCATGGGCAGCATCTCTCAACGGCAGCCTGCAGAATTACCTGGGCTCTCCCCATTCCCCTTTCCCCAGTGTTATCCTCGGTTATATCACCAGAGATCCCCACTACCCTCTGCATTCAGAGGATGCCCACTCTCAGCTAGCCACCTCTGGCTCTCAGCTTTCACACCAGTCCGTATGGGTTGCATTATAAAACCAGCCTACAGCACGCAGCCACTAATGCAGTGAAAAAGCAGGCTTCACCAAATGGCCTCTTGTGTAAACTGTCTGCGCTCAGCAGGTGCTGGAGTCGCATCTGTATTTATTTCTGGACCAAGAAGCAATACAGAATAATAATTTTTAAATGGCCAGATAGTCACAGTGGTGGCTGGAGGCCACTGCTAATTTCCAGCCCTTGTCTAGTGTCACTTTCATCTTCTTAATGAGAGCAGAAGCAGAGCTCCTGAAAGCCACACAATGTGCCTGTCAATTTGCACCCTGCTGAGCCGAGGCAGTTCATTAAGTGGACTCGAAAGAATGACAGGCTTTTGCACAGGACCCACTGTCCTGGAGCAGAATAAATGGTCCCTGCAGCAAGGACGGCAGAATAAAACAATACATTATTGTTTGGGGGTTTTTTTATTATTATTATAGGAGTTAGAGGAAATTAGAGAAACTGAACATGCATGGACATGTTTAAAATAATTATTCTCTCTCCACCATAAGCCTACACAAAGCTCTCATGTGTTACTTTCCCTGATATTTTATGGTTCAGTCTCTTTTTTGGATGCAGGGGAGAAGTCCCGACTGATCAGGTTACCAGCCCAGGGCTGCTGCAGCATGTGGCCATGCTTCACGTTAACTCTTTGCTGCCTGGCTAGCTAGGAAGTCTCCAAGTCTCCCAGGAGGCAGGTAGCCAATGTGCAGACTCAGCGAGGGGACCCACATCTCAGGAGCTTGTCAACACACCAGCAGTTTCCCTTCTGTAAACACTGCAGCCCATCTCTGGGCTTTCTTCCCCACTGCACAAATTGCCCCACGCGTTCAGTTTCTCAGCAGGGACAGAGGGCGCTGAATTCCAGGTAAGCCCCACAACCGATACTCCCATAGCAATGGAAAGCTGTCATCCCCCCAATCTTTGCTTTAGGCAGAGCCAAAATCTCTAAGTCTACATGCTGTAAGCAAGAGTCATTGGGAGCTACAGCCAAGAGATACCATCCCGTGGATAAGGGTCGGGACTCTGGGCTTCCACTGGCCTCTGGTACTGTTGTACGGAACAACAGCAGACAAGTCACACCAGCTTTAACAGCTCCGCGTTTCGAGCGAGGGAATGCCAGTTACATCAGGGTGCTGCCACGACATTTAGTCAGGTGTTCTGGCGTCCTCGCTGCACAGACCCGCATGTCCCAGCCACTCCACCACTACGGGAGCTCAGAGAAAGCAGGCATCCAGCTCCCACAGAACCAGCCACGCAGCTGGGCCTCACCAACCAACTTCACAACAGACTACTCAGGGCAACTACAGAGAAAATAGTGCTGCTACCGTTTCTTCTGGAGAGCAGAGAAGTTTTTTTTGAAGGTAGGGCTGATCTGGTTAAGTAGTTCCACCAAGGAATGACTGAGAAAACTGGGGTTTGCAGGTTTGGGATTGAAGTTGTATGCAGTAGACCTGCAAGAGAAAAAGGACATAAAGTCACAAGCTGTTGTCATACCTGAGACTTCCCATACCCTAGGAAAGCGGTACGTGAACAGTTGGTCTCCTGGGCCCTGCACTCAGATAACCTTAGACTCATTACTTTTAACGCTTATTTTTACAGATCTGGGGGAGAACAGTGGACTACAAATTATTTCTTCCATGAGCCAGTCTAACACAGAGCACTTCTACTTTGTAATGAGACAGAAAGTGGAAATGCACTTCAATTTTATCTTCTTTATTTTAAGATCTCCTTCTCTTCAGGCAGCTTCATTCTCCTTCTGTGAATTATAACTGTATTTCAAAGACGTAGTTATGGTTGCCCAGGCAATTATCTGCACTGCAGGATGAAGGCTACCCAGAGATGTTTCTGAGCCGATGGTTGCTCAGGTACAGCAGGGTTCATTGCTCTGAAGGTCTCTCCTGCCCACCCCCAACTCAACAGGTCTCTGTTACAGGCTGCTGGGCTGGATGGACCCTGCACCTCCCTCAAGAGCCACTCCGATGGGCACGGGCCAGGCAGGGTGCCCCCCAGTGCAGCCACTCGAACAGGCTCTCATAGGCACTACTGAAAAAAACAAAAAAACCTCTAGTCGAATCTGTGCCCAGCTCAGGAAGTTCTGACAGGCTGCGCTTTTGCTTTAGGGCAAATGAGATAGTTGCAATGGTCAGGAAGGAATTCCCTCCCAACTCAAAATGCCCTAATTAGCTGATGACATTATGGGATAGTTTAAACTTTCCCTAAAGCATCAGGCATTTATCCACTGTGAAGAAATGGTACCAGGCATAACTGAACAGCCCAATCCAGTATAGCAACTCCGACAAACCCATGTAAGCAGCGAATTAAAATAGGCTATTTTCCACAAAAAAAAAAAAAAGGCAGCAGTTGTTTGTTTGTGGGTTCTTTTCCAGTTGGCAATTGCAAGCTCCCTGCTGCAGGGCAGGACAGGAGGAATCTTAGTTACTCACTGATTCAAGTAAAATCCTCGAGTGGATGCAGTGATACTGACGTGTCGATCCTCCACCGTGATGACATACAAATACATGAGGTCCCCATGCATTTTCCGGTTACCGGGTGGAGGGTTCCAGCCACTCATCGTCAATACCTTTAGGCACTGCAAAGGCTACAGAAGAACACAACAGAAGCAAGTCCTGTCAGCAGGAATTAATCCCCTTGAGTTAGAGCGCCATTCGATGTACATGCCAGATTCCTTTTACCTGCTGCCCTCGCTTGCTTACAGAAACAGAGCTTACGAAAAAAAAAATGGTCTCAAGAGCATAACCTTCCTCGAGCCATTTGCAGTCCACTAATTTGTCTCAGTTTGCTGCCTTTTCACACCGTAAGACACAGGTAAAAACAGACACCCTGGGCCTTTGGGCTGCACAAGGCACGGATTTCTTGCTGTACTGGTTTTCAAATGGCAGCTTCTAAACCGGAATCCAAATGGGAGGGTATGGGAAAGCTAAGGGTAATTTGTAGTGATCTGCAGATCCTGTCTCCAGGACTTTGCAGAGAAGTGCTGCTCTCCCTTCCCAGCCACCCCTCCCAACAATACTGGCCATTTTACACTCTGCAGGTGTCCAGAAGGGGTGTCCAGGGTTTTGCACACAAGCTCTTGGACTTTATTCTTTTGGCTAAGCAGTGCTATTCCAGCACTCATTAAGCACCAAGCAGAGCAAATCCCAAAGTCCGCTTCAGTGCAGCTTTCAGTCCCTGAACACCAGTTTGCTGCAAGGAATGTGCCGATAGCTGTTTTAATGACACAGGAGAACTCTACCTTCCAGTCTCTGTTCTGGGGCTGAAGGGCACACAGGGGTCTCTCTTTGCTACCTGGCAGGATATGTTCAGGAGGGGTGCAGTCTATTTGTTCCATTTCGGTACCTTTCTTCTTCCGTTTGCCACTGTCTAGAACGGACAGAGACAGAATGTCAGTGCTGAAAAATGCAGCATTCCCTCCTCCAGTGATTACTCAAGGAGGAATGCAGAAGTGCCCCGAGTGTTTCTCTGCACTCCTGAATGACGTGGGACAGCTGATTGTTAATGATGTGTTTTAACAAAGCAAGGAGTCAGGGGAATGAAAACACTGACCACACCAGAGAAGACTTTTTGCCCCGTACCTCCCAGGTCTCCTTCAGTGAAGACACTCAGGAAGGACAACGAATTACAGTCCACACCATTGAATGCATCTGATGGGTCAAGACTCTTCAGAAGGTCCCGAATGTGACGCACGTGTATCCTGGCTTCTCGCACAGTGTATGGCTCTGATGAGCAAAAGGGGAGGAAAGAAACTGGAATTACACAGTTGCTTACTTCTTTGGCACACAGGCCTCAATAAGGAACCACAGGAAAGGGCTGCCAGGTGGCCAAAACCACTCCCTATAAAGTCTATGAGTCCCTCACTCATCCCCTCCCGAATTCTGAAGAAACTTGCCTTCCACCACTTTCAGCAGCGAGCCCTCCTGCAGTCCTTCAATAGTTTTCAGCTCAGCAAAGTTATCAAGGACATTGCCATCCAGCTGCAGAGAGAAGCAAGTCCGATGGCAGGTATCCTCGCGGTCCATTAAAACTTGGTGGATCTCTTGCACCATCTCTTGAGGAGAGACCTTAAGAAGGGAAGAACCCAGACAGTTATTCTCAGTCCTCACACACGTTCTTGGCAAACTTTGTTTCTCTGCTGCAGAATCAAACACCTTTTATACCTCTCCAGGCTTGGAAAGCCAGGCTCTAGCTCTCCCTCCCAGGATGATCACTTCTGTCCCTGCTGGGAGGGGGCTGCCACCTCTGGCAGGGTCGGCCACCCCAGCTCCATCCCACACAGCTTGGCACCCAGGTGTCACAGCCCAGCACTGTGCTGAGCACTTGGCATGGGACAGAGGTGGCAGAGAGGGCAGCGAAGGAAGAGAAGGCAGTGGGGGAAACCAGGGTCTCTTTCCTTATCCATTCACACCGCATGTTTGTGGTGAGGCTTTGAATGCACATGGAAGACAAGCCATTTCCTCCACTTGATCTGCCGCAGTATCTGCGGGGCGGTGCGGCATGTCCACGCCAGTGCCACACCTCCAGGGCACGCTGCCTGCGAGCACAGGGCTCCTGTGACACAAGAGGCTGCCCCGGCTCCTGCAGCAGGGCTGCTCTCCCACCTCCCTGCGCTGGCTCCGGCACCACTGACACTGCTCAGAAAGCGAGGAAGACTCAGGGTAATTTACATAAGCTGCTGTAAACAACATGGCCTGCTATTATTAGCCTATTAAAACTAACAGCCAAGGGGATTTAAAGGAGAAAAAAGCAAGGCTGAGATACAGCTAGTTCCACTGTATGGGGGGGGAGGGGGGATGGATGTAATTTCACTGCACTCTCTGCTAGTCTTGGGGAGATAAGCCTTCCCACTCGGTTTAGACTCCAGACGCCTCCCCCTGAAATTAGAGATACTTCATCCAAACGGTTTTCAGTGAAGTATCAGGCTAAATCAGAGTATCAGCTAGGCATGTCAAAGCCCGTCCGGATCTGGCAGCACATGCCATTGTCCACATGACACACGCGGAGCTTTCTCTGCAGAGGGGAAGTGGAGACTGCATAGTTCCCTTGATCTTCAGGCTGGTGCTTGAGCTCCCTGAGCTGTGCTAGCGCCTGTCACTGTACCAAACCCACGTTAGCCCGAAGGAACATCATGCCAAAACTGCTGGGCAAGCAAGGGATCTTCCCTTCCTGAGAGCCAGACCCAGAAATCATGTTTTCACACCCCTCCTTCAAAACAGCCCAGAAGGGGGAAGGCCGTTTCCCCGTGCTCAGCTCCGTGCCTGAGCCCCTCTGTGATGGACAAGGAGCAGCTACACCTTGGCTAATTCGCCCTTCCCTTGCTCCACACCTGGAATCCAGAGCAAAACACCCTCCCCATCCTTGCAAAGCCTCAGCAGGCCTGTGCCAGACAGCCTGCTGCTCATGTCTCCTCTTCCTTCCTTTTTCTCTAGGAGCCGCTGGTCAGGCAGCTTCTCTCCTGCTCCCTCCACGCTTTGCTGCCTCCTTTCCCACTTAATCCCATCGGAAGACAGATATGTCAGGGAGCTGTGAGCAGCCTGAAGGTACTGTCCAGGCTGTGGGGGCTAATGGGACCTTCCCAGGCACAGTCCCCTGTCCCCTTCCCTGTCTGGCTGAAGGGACAGTGATGTGTGTGCCCTGGCTCAAACGCTTCCCGCCTCCTCCTCAGTTCCCTCCCCAGCCGGCAAAGGGAGGTACCTGCAGGGAAAAGGGCTCTATCCCTGGCGCGCAGATCTTGACAGTAAATCCAGTGTCCTGTATGACAATGACCTCCTGGTCATTCCCATCTTCTCCCGGGTCAGCCTCTTCGTGACCGTTCTGCCTGGCATCCTTCTCGCCCTTGAGGCTCTCGTGTGGGCCGCTGCCATTCATCAGTGCCACACCAGACGGGTGCTCTGGGCGAGAAGAGAGGGATTTAGACAAGGTATGAGCAAACGGACTGTCCTCTCCAAGTGGCTGGAGAGACTGGTTCGGACAACACCACCGTCCTCTGGCCAACCCACACGAACCAGGGGTTAAAAGGCAGCAAGCGTTTTATTCTGCACTTGATGTTTACTAGACATAGGTGTGCCAGGCCCTTCCCTCCCTTCGCCTCACCGCATTAATTAACATGCTCTCGCTCGCCTGTGGGGTTTGCATCTTCCACAAACCCTGTGCAGAGAGGGGAGGGAAGGGAAGCAAGAAGGATGGGTCAGTGTACAACATATTCAGCTTGGTCTTAAGAAGCCTCTTAATTAAAAGAAATGGGTGTGTGGTGCTTTGCGGCCCGGAGGCAGCTGTAACCTCTGCACCGACATGTTACACAGCTCTAACATACCTCCTGGTACGCTTCTGCTCTGCCAGGGAGCAGGGAGGGGAGGACGCAGTTGCATTGCTAAGCTGCGCATCACGTGGGAGCCAGGTTACTCCACAGGCACACAAACAGCTCCCACAGCCCTGCCCACATCTGGCCACCCTTTGCATTTCCAAAATACTTCGCAGAGATCCCATGGTGCCAGGGCGAGGCCTTGCCTAAGCAATTTTATTCAAGAAAACGGTGACAACATTTTAAGTGCTCATTTAGACAGATGCGTCACAGGGAAGGGGAGCTCTCTGCACCTATTTCACTGCTCCCGCAATGGTTTGTTTTCTCTTCTAATACGGTGTATAGTGTCAGAGGGCTGATAAGATCCAGGAAGCTGCAGGTCTCCTAGAGCAGCCTACACCCACCAAACCGGGCTGGGGACCACGCCAAAGAGGATACACTGTGTTGTTGGACTGAGGTGCTGCCGGGGTAAGCTGGAGTCATGGAAAGAACTGCTGATGACAGCTGTCGAGAGGGAAGAGCCCTCCTTGTCCCTAGCCAGGAGCAGGGCATTGCTCCGATCTGCCCACCCCGGGCAGCGAGCGCCAGAAGGGAGCGGGCATCACGCCATGCGGGGTGGGTTCACCGCACAGCTGTCCTGTCCTGGCCGTCATGGCCAGCACACCCGGCTGCTGGACCCCCACTCACATGTGGCGGTTCTGGCTTGGTGCTCCCAGCCACCCGCTCGCAGGCAGCACAGACGGAGTGGGCTGGGGGCTCTCCTGGGCACTGGGAACAGCCTTTCCGAAAGGCTGCACGGGGTCAGGGCACCTCAAGGCCAGGATAATGCCCCGAGGCTGCTGAGCACCAAGCTGCAGTCCCCCAGGCAGCTCCACCTGGCAGGTCTCTTTCCTCCTCCTTGCCTCCTAGCAAGGCATCGGTCCCAGCCCCAGCTGTGCTCCGGGGGAGATGGCAGCTCAGCCTCTGTCATTTCTGAAATGCAGACTGGCGCTGTGGCTTGAAGACCTAAAGCTACCACAGCTAATTCTTGCCTATCAGCCCCAACTGCTCCGGCAGCCCGGAAGAGTCACTCAGCCTGCACCATGTACAAGAACAGGGACAGAAACGCTATATCCCCTCGCGCACCTCTGGAGCACAACACAAGGCTGCAGTGACAAGCCCTGCTGAAGTGTCCCCGGAGAGTCAAACTCCTGCTCCAGACTACGACTGCCAACAGCAAACCCACCTCAGAGACAACTGTCAAGGTTGAATTAGGACACGGCGGAAGAGCAAGAAACAGAAGAAAAGCACACCCGTTCCAAAAGGCAGCAGGTAGCAGAGCTACCGTTAGCAGCCTCTGCTGCCTCCAGCATCTCGGCAGCCGCTGCTCATGTTCCCTGTCACTTTGCGTATGTCCCTAATGCGAGCTGTTCATTTCTTTGACAGATGAAACCACGGGCAAGCAGAAAAGAGGCCTGGCTCTGGCTCTAGCGAGCTGCAGTCATGCTAGAAAGGAGGAAGAAAAGCTCCACGCAAGAGTGCCCCAAGAGACGTGGTTTCAGAAAAACCAGACCACGCCCAGAGGGCTGGGGAGAGCCCCTCGTCACAGCCCACAGCCGGACTGCCTGAACACGGGGGGACACGGAGGGAGAGCAGAAAAGCGACCGCAGAAATGCTACACCTGGGGCTACTAGTACCACAGACAGGAGAACTCAGCAGCTCCCGAGTCAGGCTTAGTCCAGTCCCTGGCCCCCCAAAACGGGGCAGGATCACTGGACTTTTGCTCCTGCTGTAGCAGCCAGAAAGAGGAGGCAGAATTTGGCTACGAGGAAGGCTGTAGCACCATCTGAAGACCCAACAGCCCATCTTCACCTGCTGTGGCAGCAGCCAAGGGAAAAATCCAGGCACAGCCGCAGCAGCGCTGCCCACCGCCCGGAGACCCCCAGCCTCCACCTATCCATGACCAAAGACTTTTTGCGACAGCCACAGATGCCAGGCTCGAGGTGCTGCTTACGAAGAGTGGACTCTTGCTGGCAGCTGAGGTGTGGAAGGAGCAGCTGGTGGGATGTGCCAGCTCCTGTCCCTCTGCTCTAGTTTCCAGCCACGTTGCCTGTCCTGATGCTCCAGCACTCTGCCCTGTGCCATGCTCCAGGCAAACTCCTGTAGCCATGCTAAAGCCTTGACCGAGGATGCTTTCCAACCAACTCATCAGCAGTAGCCAGCTGGGCACTGAAGCTACTTCTGTGCCACAACAGTTGGTAGAATATTCCTGAAAGGGACACTGTCATCTCTGAGTAAGTATGATTTCATTTTATGTCTTTTTTTCTAAGCAAGATCCAGCAGAAAAGGTGCCTCCATAGCAAGCAGAAATTAGAGCAGAAATTAGCAGCTTAGAGCTGGAAGTGGGGAGGAGGAAAGCAGTGCATAGGGACTAACCAAACCAGAAGGAGACGAGCTTCACACGAGAGCTGAGCAATCCATGCACACGCTGGTCTCGAGCACAAACACCTTCAGCTGCAAAGCAAAGGAAGACAGGGAAAGCTTTCCTGCAGCAAGGAAAAGTTACCAACCAGGACCACGCTTCTCCTTTTCCCTGCTCAGGGGTAGGTATCAGATCGCCAAACTACTGATTCTTTCAGAAATCAGAAGACTTTCTTGTCTGCAGAAATACAGCATATTCGCACCTTCTACCCCTCTTTCCCTACTTGAGTGAAGACGGGGCTGGTACAGCTCCGCACTTTGTGACAGAAGGGACACGTAGAGGCAACACCTTCATGTCTCCTTATGCCAGAAGATCCAGCTCCAGCCAGCACTGCCTTAAGTTTAGAAACAGAAGTTAAGCCTGGACCAAGAAAGAATGGCTGTCCAGCAGGTTAACCCTCTGATTTAAGGCCAGCAAAGGCTTTCCAGGGGGTTTTCCAGGGGTTTCTACAGAATGGGTATGTTCTGATGGAGACAGCGTGTTTTCTTTCAACCCCAGCTGACGGCAGCGCAGGCGAGCGTGCCTGGAGGACGTGTTGCCTGCCGGGAGCTGACTCACCGCCTGTGCTCTCCCCAGGGGGAAGCGGAGCTTCTCCCACCTGCCTTAAAGTGGGTCACCAGTTCTTACCGCCTGCTGCAGACAGGCTGTGCCAGGACCTCAGCAGTGCCAGCAGGGAGAGCGAGGCAAAAGCATCAGGCGCTTGATTTCAGCATACTCAAGATGGCAGGAAGAGCAACAGGGACACCTGGAAGACACCTGCAGAGACCTCTCTCCTCTTACTCACTCTCAGTTCAAGCCCCAGGTGGGCCAGTAGCTGCCTTCAGTTGCAAGCTGTCGCCCACAGGAGAAAGCGCCGTGTAATGCACCCCGGACGGTTCCGCAGAAGGCGGCTGAGTCACGGTGAAGTGATCCCACCACGCCGGGGGCACCATCCAGCTGCTCCTCTGCGCCTCACTCACCCTGCTGGAGACGGAGCCAGAAGATCCCTCCCGGGATGCCTCGGCCTCGAGACGCCATGGCCTCCAGGCTCCCCTGTTATTCCATGGGATGCAGCAGCATCCCAGCAAAAACCATCCTCCTTTCGGTCCTTGGTTTGTACCCGCAGGCGCATCTGAGGCTGCTAAGCTCCGGCTTGTGCTGGCTGGCAGCCGGGCTGTAACATGATGTTCTCATTGCTACTCAGAGCACAGCGTGAACAAACCCAGAGCGCACGCAAGACTAAAGCGTCAGGAGAAATGGCAAAGCAAAACACGGAAGAGGGGAAGAGGCAGCTCCGGCACCACCTCACCGGGAGGATCAACTGCCTGACAGCAGCTCACACCTGGGAGAGAGGTTCTGGACAAGGATTAAGTTTCATCCTTGCACCTGGACAACGAGCACACACGCCAGGCTGACAGGCCTGGCTTTAATCACAGTTCCTACTTACAGCGACCTGCAGAGGTGGTGGCCACCTCACGAAGCTCACCCATCAGGACCCCAGCATGAAAGAGGGCGCCTGAATGTCACTGGCTGCATACAGCGATAGCCAGGATAGAACATGGGAAGTGTTAGTAAATAACTAGTTAATGTTCAAGCAAATCTTCTAAACCTAAGTTGGTCACTAATTCTTTTTCCAAATGATCAGGTCAAAAAGACGGCAACATTATGTTCCTGCAAGTTAGCCTGGTCTGGGGAGTGGGGGAAGCAACAGTACCAGACCCATGGACTGCTCCGTACAGGAGACGTTTTCTTCCCCACATTTAGTAACAACAGAGATTATGAGAGACACAAAAAATGAAAATTAAAACCCTACCTTTTCCATCACCGAGTTTAGAAGTGCATTTCTTATTATCAGCTCCAGTGTCACTCTGAGGGCCCAAATTCTGCCTTTCCCTCCTCAGAGGTCTTTCGAATTCTGAGCAGCATGAGACAGTTTCCGTGCGGTCTCCCAACGGGCCGTGCCTGCAGCCCCAGCACCCGCCGCTGCCACGCCGACGGGCACATGGGGAGCGAGCAAGGCACTAACCCAGAAACCACGCAACCAGCTCGGGTCAGTCACCCTCCACGTCCCCTCATGGACACCAGAAGACAGCATTTGAGACCCAAATTCAGCCACCGCACAGGGACTGAACAAAACCAAGTACAGTGATAGAAAGGGAAAATATGACCTTGAGACTTGAAAAATAGTAACCCAAGTTTCTCAATCCTTGAAGTTCTGGCAAAGGCAAAAGCCACTCCAGCTCCATTACCACTTGGTGCCACATTGGAACCATGCTGTGCCAGTTCGTGGAGAAGTGGGAGAGGAGGAAAGCGGGATGGGGCCGAGCGGCTGCTGCCCTCCCACGCTGCAGCAACCGGCTGGGGCCCCGCTGCCCCCACAGCGCTGGGAAGATGCACGGGGCGAAGGAGGAGAAGGAACATCCCGTTCCTGCGCCCAGGGCAGTCGCGGAGCTGCTCCATCCCTGCAGCTCGGGCACCTCCTCCCACCCGCGCGGGGCTGCAGGGAGCCAAAGGCTCCGAGCAAATGCTGCTCCGAGCCCTCGCCGCCCCGCGCTCCTATCCGCACTGCTGCAGGCCGGGCCTGCCAGACCCGCTCCTGTCCTTTACAAGGACCATGTTTGCAGTCACAAACAAGAGAAGGATTTGCCTTAGCAATTAAGAAAAAAATAAGCAAGATTTTATGTTTGCTTTGCTAACATGGACAAGGCCCAGACAGGTCCCTCTGCGGTACACACCCCGGTGGGATATCTCACCACTTTCCTCTTTTTCTTTCTGCCATGAAGTTAAAATATCACCTTGCCTCCCCTCTCCTTCCTCCTGCCCCATCCCATGGGCACACATGGCCACCCACCCCCGTCACGGGCATAGGAAGCATGACAGGGTGCCATGCCGCTGAGCACCTAGAAGCGTGAGCTTCTTTTTCTTCCTCCTCTTCTTCTGCTGCTGCTGCTTTGAGAACAGTGCCTGCGCCGGAGAGCCAGGACCGTGGCTTGAGCTGCCGCTGGGGCAGGCAGCGGGGTCTGTCGCTACAAAACCAGTACTTGCGTCCCAAGCCTTAGATGACACCTCGCCAAGGGGGGCCGGCGGGGTTTTCCCTGCCCTTGCTGGCAGAGCAGGGGAAGGTGTCCCAGGGCTCCCTGGGGAGGGAGCGGTACCTCTCCGTTTCGGCACGCTGTCCGGACCCACTAAGGCTGCTCGTCCCTCACCGCAGCCCCTGCCAGCGGGACATGCTCCAGGGGCCGCATCCCCCCCATCAGCTGCTGCCACGTGCTCCTCCCGGCGGCAGGATCTATGAGCTAAGCCGCCGTCCTCAGGTTTCACGCAGCTCTGGCAGGCCTCAAGCGACTGAGCATGATCGACCAGCCCCACCAGCCCTTCCCCAAGGTCGGCTGGAAGGACAGCCACCGCCTGGGATGCCTCTGCCTGCTGGAGCGGGCCGGCAGCGCCAGCGGCAGGTCTCAAACAGCTCTTATCACAGACCATCACCGTTCCTCCTTTGTCCTTGGCCTCCGATAGGTCTTGGATGTATTCGGTGCACTTCTGTAGGCTTCCAGTCACCGCCTCGCTGGGGATGATGTCTGGGTAGGGCCCAGCACACTGGGCAGCTTCTGGCATATCCAGGCAGACGGCGCAGCTCGTGGGAGGCTTTGGTAAGAGGGGTGACCTCTCATCAGGCGAGTTAGAGCTGCGTGTCTGGAAGATTAGATCGGTGACATGCCTGCAGCAGTTTGCAAAAAGGCTGTTCCCCATGATCACAAGCAGCCTGGCTCATACAGCACCGGATTAGAAAAGTTAGATTTGTTTGTACACATATATTGAAGTCCCCACAAGGCAAACTCCCACACGGCAGCCCTCGCCCTCTGCAGCCCAGACCTGCTTGCCTTCTCACACAGTCGGCCGCCTTCTCCAAAGAAAATGCCTACTTGGCCCCAGGATGGTGGGAGGCAGAGGACTGGCAGCTGTCTCCGCACAGTGTCCTGCACACCCTGAGCTCACGTCCCGCGTGCTCGCCAGAATCGGACGCTGGGCTTGCAGCAGTTCTCCCAATGTGCTGCCCAGCGACCTTCATCCACCGCGCGCCATCGCCCCCTCTCCGACTGCCACGCTCACACTGCCATGGTATCCATGAAGCCCAAAAGCAGCTCCTCGCAGATGAAGTTCTCCTCTCCTCTCCCTGCTGCGCCAGAACAAAACCCGTCGCGTATCTAACAGGTTCCTCAGGCGCGCTTGCAGAGGGATGCCAGCCCGATCGCCCCGGCCCCAGGTGGTTATAAATAGCTCGACCTCAAGAGCTGCACCAGTGCAGCCTGGGACGGGTGCTGGAGCCCTTCAGCGCTGCCAAACCTGCGAGAAGTGAGATGCATTGAATTACAAGGCGAGGGCAGTTACTATGGCACGCCTGGGCCCAGGCACAGCCATCCATACTAAGCAGGCGAGCACAAAACAGCCAGGCAGTGAACCAGTAAGTAGTTTCCAGACGAATTTTCTGTCCTCTCGCCGTGCTCTGCCATATCACACACAAACAAACCACAAAACCACACACACAACCCCCTAACGCCACTCCTCTCTCCGTGCTAATTTAAGAAATCCCAGCAACTGAAGCAGGAATTACGGAGATGGAGATTTCTGCAAGCCCCAGGTACCCCGGGAGGCTGCAGCCGAGCAGGTCGCAGCATGCCTCCGGCGAGGTCATGCCGCAGCCGCCCGCTCCTTGCCTTCCCCCGGGGCATCAGCCCGGCACCGCGGCTCCCCGCGCACAGGCACACATCCCGTACCGACACGCTGCTCGGCAGTCAGCTGCTTGGGTCCCCTCGGTGGTCCCGGTTTCCTGGGACACATGCAGAGAGCTGGATCCGTCAAACACGCATGTGATGTGCAAGAGCTGCAGCCCGGACCCACCAGCCTTGGACCTGCCCGGGAAAGCCTTCGTGTCTGGGCAGCAAAGCTGACAACCCCCCCACTCCTGGGCAGCCCAAGTTTTGGCACAGGCTTCCTCAGCAAGTCTCCCCAGCGCTCAACTTCATGGACGGGAAGGGGCACAACTCTGCACGGAGCAGAAGAAAAATATGCGCCACATCCCTAGCACAAAAATCTCAAAACTAGACCAAAGCCAAGACCACACAGCACACATGATCCCTTGCTCAAGGCCAACACAACACAGGGGACGGGCAATCCCTCCTCCCAAGAAGGCCCTGGGAAGGTCAGGAGCAGCCCCCAGAGCCCCTGTGCCAGCAAGCCACCTGCCAGGAGAAAGGCAGAAACCAGCTGAAAAACAGACCAAAAGCTCTCCACAGAAACCCCCAGCTAGCTTCTGTTGTCTTTTTGAAGGGAAGAGGAATCAGAAGAGAAGTCTCTCCTGCTCCAACTGGTTTGAGCTCCTGCCCCAGTACGCATGGAACCCCAGCGACCCACGCTTCGGTGCAGGAGCCTCCAGGCCTGAGAGCCCTGAGACAAGGCACCCCTCGGCCTCGGGAGCCAGCACCAACTTCCAGATCACATCAGCATCGGTAACTCTGTTTTTCTGATGATTTCTGAAGGACTTCACATGTGTTGGCAGCTTCAACTTTTCCTCCTTGTCAAGAGACCTCTGGGAAGAGGTGAAATCTCCTCCTGGAGGAGTACTTGGTCGGGAGCTCTCGTGAAGCCGAGCAGCATTTCTTCAACTCCAGCCAAAGCAAGTGCAGAGCAGCGCGGTACATGCTAGCTTTAACATGTGAAGGCTGGTGTCAGTATAGCAAATGCAAATTAAATTTTACCTGAATAATAAATTAAACAAAATAAATAGTTTAATGATTATAAATAAATTGACTAAATGAATAGGAATTAGGTCCAGAGATGGCCCTAGTGAAAACGTTTCTGCAGGACATCCCGTCAGGGGAGGTGGGAGACAGCGCGGAGGCGCCTCCCTCTGCCTCCCCAGCGGAAACCACAGTTCCTAGAAACTTTCAGCACTTCAGGTGCAACAAGCACTTCTTTAATAAGGGCCCACAGCGAAACGTTAGAGCTGCTCTACTGCTGCCATTAAACTCAAATTGGTTATAACCCATCTGTGGGTAGAGGTATAAGTACTGCATTTATTTCTCAGCAGCTTTACAGCGCCGCGGACTGACTCGCACGGAGAGGATGGCGGGGCTGCAGCAGGCGGCTCTTGACAAGGGCCCCAGACTCACTGGTCCTGATGTCTCTCCTGTGGCACTAACAATCCATGGATGGCAAGTGGGGAAATTATCCATTCCTAGCTCTTGTGCATCCACAGTAAGATTTGGCTGGACAGACCTAAACAACTCAAGCCGCGTTCCAGCCTACTTAAAAAAGTTTGTGGCTTTTCTGTATTCGCATTGATACTGGTACATTTGCATGGCAGCCGTGCCCTTAGGCACTCACGGGGTCCCACAGCTGCTGGCTCAGGCATTTACAAGCCACTGAAATGCCTCATGCTTTGCATTTGGCACCCTGAGTTACCCCCACTGTGCTCTCCACACCTGGGTTCTACATTTAAACCCATTTGTAAACTTTCTATCTGGACAAAACTTTGTAAACTTAGTCCTGAAACTAGCTGGCTGGTGACCCTGCTACAACAACATACAACTCAAACATCACAAAAATCAGGAGCAAAGACTAGGACCTAAGGCAAAGCGCAAAGATCAGCACCAGCAAAAACATCAACTATGTTTGGAAGAGCATATTTCTCAAATTTCAAGAGAAGAGAGCCGGATGAAGGAGTCACATTTCAGACAGATACCGAGAATCAGTCGATAATTCTCCAAGTATGTGTGTTTTATTCTGGCACATACCTTAGTTTCAAAAAGCTACTGAGACAGCAAGAGCCCGAGACTGAACTGTCCCGTTAGACTTTGTGTGCAGTGGGACGAGCAGAACATCGGGCTTGCAGACAGAAGCAGCCGGGCTGGGAGGCAACAGCCACAGCTCCACAGCATTGCAGGAAAGACTCCAGCTTCACCCAGTGCTACCACTGAGGCCTGTCACCACAACCACAGCAGCTCTGTAGAAAACACGCACCACAAGCCTGGAAAGACCAACTTTGCCAGTCCTGAGAGCCCTGTATAAACCTTAACGTGGCTGAGAACCCCAAGACCTGCAGAGGTGATGGCAGGGAGCTCTGTGTAGGGTCTGCAGGGGAGATCGGATGGCTGCGATGCTGTCCTCAGCAGCTCCTGCTGCCTTGCTGCATCCTGCAGCACAGATGTGCCGATTAGCCTGCAGCCTCCCACCCGGCCAGCCCTGTGCCAGCCACCTATGGCTGCCCTGGGCCACACACAGCCCCAGGGAAACGGGCTGGACGGCTGCTCCGGTGGCTCTGCAAGAGCCTGGGAAACTCGCCTGTCCCTCAGAAACCCCTCTGCCAGGGACATGGAGCGTCCCGTCCTACCTCACACGGTGCCATATCCCGAGCTGGCACAGAGCCCACCTTAACCCCAGCCAAACCCGCACACAGAGCTTCCAGGCTAGCGGAGGCTTCGCAGGGCTCAGAGCCACCAACAGCACAAACAGAGTCTTACCCCCAGTGCCTGCTCGCAGGGCACCCTGCGCAACACAGATCGCTAACGGGCACTATCCACATTACCATTTCCAGTCTCCAACACAAGGGCAGGAGGTTAGCCAGCAGAGAGCCTGGGCAGGAGGGCTGGTGTCAAGTTAATCCGCCCTGCAGGAGCTCTAGGCAAGCAGGGCAAGAGTCACGATCCTGCAGTTTTATGTTATTGGACAGTAACTACATAAAACTCCTCTGAGCCTGCAGCTTCGTCAAAGGGTTGCAGTAGAGCTTTCCTCTTTAAAGAGAAGGGCAAACTAAGGAAATTATTTTTAAAAAACCCATGTCATTACTCTAACATCACTTAGCTGCAGGGAACCTTACTTTAGTGGCCTGCTTCATGGGATTCTTCCCCACAGGGCCGGTCAAGTGGCTGGTGAGCACCACAGCAGTTATTTCTTCAGCTTGAGAAAAGTGCTTACTTCTGGGAGTGTACATCTATTTTCCCAGACAAAGAGGGAAGGTCTGTCGCCTGTGTAAGTGCATCTATGTTAAATTGTCAGGAGAATGCCAGACAACCACTCATCCCAGACTCGCTAACATTAGAAAGGTGGAACACAGCACAAAGCTCAACTGCCGAACGGGCATGCGTGAGCTCCACTACATCAAGCACGCGCTTGCAGGAGGTGAGAACCAAACACTAACCCTTAGACAGCCTTGCGACTACTGGTGAAAACCTGACCTGCTTCCAAAAAGCAACAGCCACCACCACCATGGGAGTAGCCACGCCTCAGTTTTCATCTCCCGTGCTCTGTCCAAGCGCTGCCCCGTGTGCTGGTTTTACTTCTCAAGTGCAAATAAAAAAAAGTGCATGAACTTCAGACCTTTAAAGCTTCTAGAAATAACAACTTTCTAGCGCAACCAATAGAGCACAACACGAGAAAGCAAAGGGAGTGCTGGAAAGCTGTGCCAGGAGAGGGGTGTGCTGCCAAGTTTAGTCATTTACAAGACGACAAAGACAAACACAGGACTCTGCAACACAACGCTGTTTTTACTGTGCACGAGGCAGTTCTGCGGGTGGATTTATCTAGATGCATGTTCCTGACCTAGTTACTTCCTCTTTTCGGCTGGGAAGCCCACGAGGAAGGCTGCTCAGGCAGTGCAGTGAGCTTCCAGCGGGAGCTCAACTCTCTTATCCCACCAGCAGAACCGCTCCAGACATGATCCCCTCGGGTTCCCATCCCCCGTCTTGCCGCACAGATGCTGTGTTATCACACTCCTTTCCTCTTCCTAACCTTGCAGCGGCGATCAGATTTCTCTTGCACAATATTCCTCCGATTCTCCCCCCGAAGCCTGTTACAACTGCATATTAAAAAACCCCGACTGCCAGCAATTCAGCCCTTTCCAAAACACCAGCGAACCTCCAAGGTCAGGCGACAGACAGCGATAGCAGATCCCGAGATTAGGAATCAGTCTTCTGACCTTGTTACTAATGCACAGCTACACTTGCCTCCACAGCAGTTTTCCATTAGCACCTGCATTCTCCGCTTTTTTAACAGAAGATGTGCCTGAAGATACGGGTGGACTGGAAGAACAGGGACTGAGGGACCTATCTAGAAAGAGCAAATATTCAGGCAAGGCAAGGTTGAAAAGCATTTTATGGTAGCCAGAAGCACTGCTAAGCTTGCACATGAGATAAACTTGTTCTAAGGCAGTGACAACTGTAGGAACAGAAATAATCCAAGAAGTGCTGCACACAATAGCTGTCTCTTGACCTCGTGCTAGCTAGTAAGAAAGGTAACTTAACTCATAACTGCCCCCATCAGAAATCATTACAGGAACCCCAACTGTTCATGGTTTTGTGAACATGAAGGATGGAGTGTCCCAAACAGTTTTGTCAAGCATGGAGTCAGACAGGAGCAGTCATCCGCCCTCTCCCTTTTTAGAAGCAGACAAAAAACAACGCTCAAGTCTTGACGCCTGGCACAGCAGAGCGAGAAGCTCCCTCAGAGCCTGCCCACTGCCCAGTGGCACTGACAGTCGCCATCAGACAAAGCAGGGTGCCCCAGACGGGTGCCCTGTGAGCTGTGCAGGCAGCAGCGGGTACATCAGAGCAGCGGCTGATTTTCCCTGGCAGAAAGAGAGGCCTGGCAACCAGAGCCCATAATGCCAGTGCCAACGCGGACAGGCTGCCCCCACCTCTGCCTGGGAGCCATGCACCAGAGGCGCAGCCTCAGCCCCAGGCTGCCAGACAGGAGAAGTGCCTTCCTCCCCCTCCTCCCCAGACCCACCAGGTGCCTGAGCAATCGTGCAGTGCTGCAACACGAGGAGGGTTTTTCCCCTTCCCTGCCTCCTTTGGCAATCAGCTTGTGCCCCGAGAGGCAGGGATTACACAGCGTAACTTTTTAACCCAGTTGCTGGCACTGCAGGCCTGACGCCTGCTTTAAAACCCAGCGCAGGGGGCAGAGGGGAGGCTTCCAGGACTGCCCTCCCCACTCTTGAACGGCATCCAGCCTGCTCCAGCACCAAACGCCGATGAACTTTGCTTTAGGTGACAAACTTCAAAAATTCACCTCGCTGCCATAAAACCAGGGGAGGGAGGAAGTGGTGGGTTACTCGCTCAGCGGATACAAGTGTCTCAGGACGAAGGCCAGCCACGAACCACACTGCTTCTGCCCTTTTTCTTGTACGTTAAACATCAGAGAAAAAGGCTGAGGCTGATACGAGTGCTCGGGACTGTAACTTCTTGAAGATACAACACACCAAATTCAGCAAAACCCAGAGGCAGGGCAGCCTGCAGGACTGTGCCCCGAGTCCTGGGGCAGGTGCTGGGGACAGTCAGGACACAGGGCTGCACCGCGTCCTGAAACACTGAGGCTCTCATTTAAAGCAACAGGAACCAGCAAACAGCAAGTTAAAATGTGTAATTTTCAGCTAAGGTCTCGCACAAGCCACCTTCCCAAAAAACCTCAAGTTCTTACTTTTGAGTGTTTCCTACCGTGTCAGTGGCTCCGGTGTCCCAGACTCCCGGGAGGACCCAGCCCTCTCCTACCTTCTGCAGCGGACAGGCCACCGTCCATGCCGGGGGCAGCGCCCGCACCCCACACCCGGCTGCACCCCGCGGTGCTCGCGACGAGCCGGCGACCCTTCCCCGAAC